>JBAMBK010002457.1:0-600000 GCA_037043435.1 Drosophila suboccidentalis | reverse complement strand
AATAAGGCATTAAAAAAATAGGTAATTTGAGGTAAATCAAGTTTTACCCAAAAAAAACCTTTAACTTATTGTGCAATTTGTAAAAACATTTGTCACGAAGAGTTGCCAGATTAATGGCATACAATTGCTAGAGTTGTCGAGTAACTTTTATTTTCTCGCGCCAAATACAGTCGAATTTCCCTAACTCGAATCACCATTATCCAGGAAAAAAGTTCGAGTTAGGGAGACTTCGAGTTAGGGAATTTTTTTTTTTAGTATATTAAAAGAAACTACAAATGCATTCAATGATAAATACATTCCAAATTGCAAATTTTTCTTGTCATTTTCAACAAAAAAGGATTCCAGTTTGATCAAGACCTGTCGATACTCTCAAAATTTGGTTTCTTCGTTCTTTTGCTGTATCCAGAAGAAGTTCCCGATTCAAATGTCATCATAATTAATATTTCATTTTTTAATATAATGAAAAATGTTTTTGCTGACATACCACATTTTTCAGCAACTTTAATTTATTTGGTCTACTTTCAAATTCCTTAACTACTAATAAGTTTGAATATTTCCTTAAACATTTTTAAACATTTTAGCACACTGATGCGCTGACAAAGAAGTACATTTCGAACATCTTTCCTATAGCAATTTCACAAGCCTAAATAATTGTTGATGCAATATTCTATCATATCGCATCTCCATATGTTAATGTACAGGGTGGCGCAAAAGAAGTCATCCGATGTGGTTTGGCTCTCATTTTTTTTCTAAATGAAAAATTTTGATTCTGTTTTTTGATTATGTTTATTCGAACCTTAAGAATTTTATTGGTTTAGGCGAGAAGATGACATCGGCCAAGTGTTCGCTGCCAGAGCTCATGACCATACGCCCGTTTTATGGCATTTTCCATCACTTTTGCCAGAACTTCGGGCGACAGGTTCTCGCATTCCTGGCGAATATTTTCCTTAAGGGCTTCAAGAGTTTGCGGCTTGTTGACGTGAACCTGCGACTTTAAAAAAACCCCATAAAAAGAAGTCTGGAATGGTTAATTCGGGTGATCTGGCCGGCCAGTGCAAATATCAAAAACGAGAGATAAAGCGGTTATTATTATTACATTATTACAATTATTCTGCGTTCTTGGGGAGTGTATCGCTCCATGGCTTATTCACTTGTATTCTGTATCTGTCTAGTCCACAAATGTCAAAACAGATTTGACATTGGCGGCCATTTGCAAAAATGAGAGCATCTTCCAATAGGGTGACTTCTTTTGCGCCACCTTGTACATCAATATTACATCACCAATCGAGCCGGTAACAAAAGCATAAAACAGAAACGAACAAAAAATGCAAACTTTATTGGAGATTTTCCCGAAAAATTCGACTTACGGAAGTACGGGCCAATATTTTTGTTCGAGTTAAGGAGAACTTCGACTTATGGAAGTTCGGGTTAGGGAAGGCGATTTGTATGAAATTTGCTCAGTAAACGCTATTGCCACTCGATTTTGTTCGAGTTAGAGAAAATTCGAGTTAGGGAAGTTCGGGTTAGGGAAGTTCGACTGCACTTTTAAATTTTTTTAAGCTAAACAAAATCAATTATTGCATAAATAAATTAAATTATGTTTATTAAGTAAGAAAAAAAAAAAAGCTTATTGCTCTGCAATGATAAACTTGAAAAAGTGGCTAATCAAACTCTTGGGTAATTTAATCTGAGAAGGTGTCAACCCTAAGCAGCCTAGTTCGAAAAGGTTGGTGAAAATGCTAAGAAATATTAAATCTCTCGAAGCTCGTGGCATCTCGGAAATTTCCGTGCGGAATTGCTATCTGCGGATTTCTATTTCACTTGCGATTTCCGTGGCATCCCTGATAAATTGAAAAACTATCATTTTTAAATACTTAGTCTAAATGAAAAGTGAATAATGTATTTCATGAAATGCTATAAAATAAAAAATGAAAACAAGAACAGCCCTGATTAATTAAATGCCTGTTATGTGCCAATATCTCCAAAACTCCAAAAAAAAAAAAATGGTGACTTACCGAAATAAGACGTAGAAATTAGTTAGGGGACTCAAATATTTTTTTTCAACGCATTTTTAAGATTTCAATAAAAAATAAACTTTTGCATTGTTTTTTTTTTCAAATTTTCAATGTAAAAATACCTTTAAAAGTATTTAATCTTCTTTGAAAATTAAGTGGTGGTCCTGAAAAGGGCCGATTTGGTCACGAGGTGGATCCTTAATCATCTGCATCATCGTCGGCCTAGGGGGTGGGGAAGATGTAATTGTTATTTGTGTGCGCATGTGTCACTGGATCCACAAAATTGTTGGAGTGATTAACTGCTTGATGTTTAAAGCCTTCGTCATCCAAACAGTTATACTCATAAGCCTTCCAGCAGTCGGATATGATGGTCTCCCACTCGCAATGCGGTCCTTCATAACGCTGTTGTCCTTCGTTTATATCTACTGTATTTCCTGGACATTCAATAGTAAGAGAATTGTTATAAAGACTGCAATCGATATACACTTTCCTCAGGAAGCTTATCCAGTGCACATCAGATTAATGACACCATTCCAAGTCTGACTCCAGTTGTTTTTCCTCTCAACCTGACAACATGCAGAACAACGAAATTACAAATGCCCTCAATTGTCAACTGGAAATTGCATTGAGCTTTCATCTTCTTCTCTTTTTCTTTCTCCTGAGTGAGAGATGCTCGGTCAATTTGCAAGCCGCGCCACACTTTGGACAAATCTTTTCAGAAAGAAATACGTTGTGAATTGCGGACGATATATCAAATTTTTCAACAAATAAGATTTTCACACGATCTCGCAATATGAAGTGCTGTTAAACAGGCAATAAAAAGGACAGATCAGATACAAGTAGTGCTGGTTTTCCAAGATTTTGACATGTTGCGAAAAACAACAGTGAATAAGTTCATATTCCATTTAAATTTCAGAGTTTAAACAAGGGGGACCCGCCCTCTGCTCGCTTCGCTTTGGTTTGGTTCGGCTACAGTCGAGTTTGCTCGAAAAAAACTTAATATTATTCGTCACAAAATTGGATATCAGAAATTTTGGGGCAAGAAAATGTTTTCGTCCCTCCCACTTACACCTGTTTATCTCCCGAACCAGGTGAGTTTCCAAGTCTTAGTATGCAGATTTGTAAGTTTAATTGATACCTTTTGATCGGTATATAATTCGACCTGATCGGACAGTCATAGCAAATTTTCCATTCTTCCTGTGTATATATGCTAGTCGCCTTTCGCACCCTTCGTGCTGCTTTCGTCACTAGCGCGGACTGCCGTCCGCAGTGATAGTAGTCCAATATTAACCAAATTTAGTCAGAAAAATTTCATAAAACAATTTAAAAAAATCATAAAAAATACTAGAGAAGAGATTTTTGAAAAAAAAAATTTTGCAGTCACTAATAGAATTGATTAGAGAAACTTTTTGCATCAAAACTTTATTTTCAAAAAATCGAGGGTAAAAGTTGAAAAAGTGAGCTTATGCGGGTTATTTTCGTTTTATCTTTCAAAATCTAAGAATTCGTCTTATTTATTAATGTTGCCTTACTCCTAGTTGTTAAGATTCTTAACTTAAGAATGAAATGATAAAAATTTTATGGTTTTGTTTTTATAAATGATGAAAGTCAGTGTTGTGAACATGCACTCACTTTTGCTCGCCACTGTATGTACTTACAATGTAAGCTCTTCAATACGATCCGCTTGCTTAATCGCCCGTACTTAAAAAACAATGAACTTGAGTGCACCAACTAGTAAAGGGGAGTTAGGAATCAGAAATTAGTGTAATAGAATTCTAACAGAACTTTTTGCGAAATAATTTTGGACACCATTTTTATGAAATGATGCTCAATTTACTAATAATCAACTTTGACCACTCAAAAACCTGTGGGCGGTAAAGTTCAGTACCAAATGCGCAGGAATCTCTGTATGCTCGCTGAAAGTTGAGCTTTCATATGTGCTCTACTTTTTGCCAGCTGAGCTGAAAGTTGATCTGAAAGCGGATTTTTCTTCATTTGTCTAGAAACGACAAATAACGTCTGTTCTATGAAATTTGATCAAGAAGAAAAGAAGGTGATATTATTGGTTGTACTATATAATTATGTCGCACAGGAGTGACACATTCCACATTATCAAGGTGACATTATTACTAACAATGTAGTATTTACATACAAACTACTTAATATTCCACTGAATGGATAGTCAAGCAATTCAGATCAGCAATGAAATGAAATAATTGATTAATTCTATAAGCAATGTGAAAATTACATTGATGAGCAGCGTTTGATTGAGTTAGCCGGAGCAGCCGCGACAGCCGCAGTGCACACATTCCACAATGCGTCCCTCCTCTAGCTTTGACTTGGGCACGCGGCAAATGCAGTTGGTGCCGAAATTCGTATCGCGCGTCTGTATGCAACGTAGGCAACATAGATTTTCATAGCCCGACTTTTTCCATTTAGCTATAAGGTTGCCGTCGGCGATCTTTTCCTTCAGACAGTAATCGTATAATTCGCGGCTGATGGCCTTTCGGCGATAGAATAAGTCATATATATAGCGCGTCTTTTGGTGATGTATCTTAAAAATGGGCCACAGCGATTCTGTAATGCGCTTTCCCTCGTGTGGTTCGGTCTCCGCTGTAAATATCCAAAACGTTTAAGTACAAAAACAATCAGTGGCGTCAGTATTTTCACCCACCTTCTCGCATTTTCTGTTCCAGTTCCTCTAGCGTCGGCTCAATTAATTCCCAACCGTCTGGTGGTGGCTTGCGACTGCGACGTACTTTCGGCATTATTTCTTTATAAATTAAATGTGCGCGCTTATCTCCAAAATTAATAAAACGCTACGAAACTAAAATAAACGCAATCGGCAAACAGCTGTCTGATTTTAGCATTGCTTAGTGTTGTAAATGACGTGCTAAGGAGAGCTGTGTTGCTTCGCTCAGAATAAGTTCAAATGAACGGTTCAGTAAAATGAACGAACAAATTTATTTAGTCAGTTTATTATTCAGTTTGTTTAGTTTTCTTTAAAATTAATTTAACTTGTTAACGTCAAAAATAGTATTCAGGAAACAGTTTCAGATTTGGTTTAGATTATTTATAACCACATCTAAAACAGTTGACGGAACGACCCTTTTTGCACACTTTATTTATATTTATTTTATTTATTTACAAAAATGCATAAGAGTAACGTTCTCCATATTGATATTAGAGCAGAAGGTAAACAAACACCAAATGTGGCGTTTTTTTTTCTCGGTCAGACAGATAATGAAAACGAAACCAAATCGAAATCAAAGCGAAATCTGCCTCAGTGCAGACCACTTTTCCCTGATTTGCTCTGGGCACACTGAACATGTTGTATGGAGCAGCCGTGAACAGCTGACTTCGAAATCTAAAACTGTTCCCGGAATACCATTATTATAACTAAAAATAAATGTATTATTTCTTATTTTTATTTTATTAAATTAGATATAATATGGAATATTAAATCTAAAAAAGGGGCAATACAGATTTCAGGGAGTACTAGCAGCTAATAAGGCCTTCAACTCAAATGTATTAAATTTAATCATTATATCTACATAAGCCATATTAAATTTTCTTATAATTGTTGGTTTTAAAATGCAATGGTTAAGCATACTCAAACTAAAAATTTAAATAATCGCGCTAAGTCCAAAAAATGTTTATAGAAAGTACCCATTCAGTATTACCACTAAGCAAATAACCTATAGAGAACCCATCCTATACAACTTAAATGTCACAGAAAAAAAGGCTTGCGAAGCGTCCACAGCGATGTGTTACCGATCTGGCAATATTGTTCGAGTGAAATTTATAAAAATTAAGGGTGTTGTTTTGAATAAAATAATGTGGGTTAAAAGTTTTAAGGGTAGAGGCTATATCATATTTCACATGTTTAAGTTTCGCAAGCAACGGCCTCAAAAATAAAATCGCTTCTTTTATAAATTCCACTATAACAATATTGCCAGATCGGTAACACTTCGCTGTGGACGCTTCGCAAGCATTTTTTCTGTGACATTTCAGTTGTATAGGATGGGTTCTCTATAGGTTATTTGCTTAGTGGTATTACTGACCATGAGCAACAGAACAAGTAACCTATTACCGTTCTGATTTAGCTCACGACAAAAATGAGCGATGGAACGTATTAAGCAAATTGAACTTAGGCTCTAGTGTTAAGCAATCAAACACAGTCAGAGTTGCTGAATGCGTTGACATCGATATGCACGCAAGCTATCGATAACTGTTTGAGTTTATTTTCAATTTAGTGTATATGTAATCGTAGAAGTAATGAGTTGATTGTTTTTGTTATTTTTCTTTAACAAACGCGTGTTATTGATATTGTACTAGTTATTTTGTTATATTAAACATCTTCTTTTGTGCTTCTTTGCAACTATCAATTGTTAACGACCATCAAAGGACGCGAGCATTGCGCAGACAGACAAAAGTAAGCAAAGTCAAGAAAGTAGACGCAGTCAAAAATACATTGTCTGCTTATGAATGTGTTAGTGAGAATGTAATGGGAACGCGAACGTGCAGCAAAAGAGAGCCACAGCCAGCCCACAGTGTCCCGCAAGCGAACTAACCCACACATTTTGGACGCAGCTTCACACGCGCTATAAAGCAGTTATATTATTGCCACTGATGTTGTGGCGGATGTTTTTTTTGTCTCTCGTGTGCTGGTGAATTAATAATTACTGAATAATTAGACGTTGTCGCCAGAAGCAGCAACAGCTACATTTGAAACACTTTAGGTGTGTGCAATTATGTGTCTTTTTAAGCTGCAATAAATCTGTTTCAACATACATATGTGCATACATCTGTAAATGCGTAGTATGTACATAGTATGTATATAGTACATACATATGTGTGATTGTGGTTTGTTGTGACGTCGTTTCGTCGCTGTGATTGCATTTGTTGTAATGCGTCGATTTCATTCATAAGTCTCTAGCTTCATTTGCGCCTTCACTAAAGGCACGAAAAACAACAAACATTTGGCCTTCGCATAATACGCGCACTCGCTCGCTCCAACAGTCAGTCGCCCACATAATTGGCTGCCACCGCAACCGTCTCACTCCCTTTTCAAAATCATTGCTATTGCATTTCCATTCATTTGTCGATTAGAGAGCGTATGCTTTGATTGTCATTTGTATTTGTCGTTATATTCAGTGCATGGTACGTGAAATAAAATATATATATATATATATATATCTGTATGTATTAAGAGAGATCACCACCCTCCATTTGTTGGCACATTTAAACGCCCCCTTGACGGGATGTCTGTGTCTCTCTGATGGTATACATATGTATGTGTTTACGAATGTATGTCTGTGTGTATGTGTGTGTAATGAGCGCAACAAATCAGTATTGTTTTGTTTTCGGTTTGCACATTCCTCATTTTTTTTTTGCCATTTTCCGCGCTATGCACACATACATACATCATATGCACTTGCATAAATACGCTCGTTCCCAATTATAAAATTGCATCGTAGCCGGAGCAGGAGGAGCAGCAGCCCGGGAGTTCGTCAATTGCTCATGAAATATATCTACTTTCAAAAAACAATTCTAAGTCATGAATTCTACCGCACTCGATAAGATAAGCCAAGAAATTGACCTTACTTGAAATTGACAATCTCGATCGCAGACGCTTTATAAGACCAAGTCTCAGACCATGATGAAACTATAAGAAGGTGATTTATTCGCTCGACATGCTCTCTTTTTCGGGGCGACAGCGCACAAAACGAAAATGAGTGAAGAGTAAAGAAAACCAAACAAAACAAGTTTACTGTATACATATGTATCTATCTCTGTCGTCGTCGCCCCGAGAGAGTGCGAATACATCACCTTGTTATAATTTCATCATGGCTCAGACTAGAGCTCAGATTAGAGTCTAATATCCATACACAAAAATAGTTTTTATACCCGTTACTTAAAAAATAAGTAAAAGGGGATATTGTATTCGTGTGAGAAGGAAGCATATCCGACCCTATAAAGTGTATATATTCTTGATCAGCATCACCAGCTAAGTCGATATAGCCATGTCCGTCTGTGTGAGGGCCATAGATCTCAGAGACTATAAGAGCTAGAGCAACCAAATTTGGCACACAGATTTCTATAAACCCCACGCAGATCAAATTTGTTTCAAAATTTTGCCACGCCCCCTTCCGCCTTCGCAAATAGCGAAAAACCAACATTCGCACAGTTTTCAAGATATTATGAATTTTTTTCTAATTAACGTTAACTACTATTATTACCTATCATCCTACTAAATCGTAACAAGATCGGACACATAAAAAGGTGGTAATGGCTGATTAAAGTTTTTAAGCAATGTTAGTTTCTAAAAGCATGCAATAAAAAATATTTAAAATTTTTTTAAATACGTATCGGGTATCCTATAGTCGGGAGCTCGACTATAGCGTTTCCCACTTGTTTTTATATTGTAAATACAGTTGAGAAAGGTGGTTACTATAATATTTCCCATATCATGAATAACTGTATGTTCATATGTACTTCAATCATATAAACAACAGTCGGACAATTCTACACTTCTCTCTGTATATATGGACAATTGTATTGTCCGAGTATTTATCAGATAAAACATATTGAGATGATAGATTTTTTTTCACATAGCAAATGCGCGTTAATTGGCTTACAAATAATTCCTGTCTGGAGTTAGTGGTAAGAGAGAAAGTCTCGTCTGTTCGTATGTAACTGTTCGTATGTAACTTTGCAATTTGATTTGATTTTACGTACAAATTGAAACTCTATAAATAAGCTAATACATTTTTCAATAACGGTTACAGTTATGAAGAATTTATAAGAGAACTAGACATACCATATGTAGCATGGAAGCAGGGCTAACAGCGGAATACTCGGTTTTAAAAAGCAAAAATACTGCACACATGAAAGTGCCAGCAACTATGAGCTTAAATGAGCTTATTTTGTTCAGCTCTGCTTAATCGATCAAGCAAAATTTGATTTTATCAGCTAGCTGATAGCGGAATGTGAAACAGTGTGAAAGAGACGGTCAAAGAAAAACTAAACTAAATAAGCTTTCAGTTCAGCTGACAGTTTTTTACCGTCTGTTGAGCTGATGCTGGCAGAAATAAGCTAAGAGTGGATGAAAGCTGATTCAGCATCATTTTCAGCTTAGTTTTTGTAGTATCTGGGATCAGAAATATAGATATATAGGTATACAAATGTATCAGTTACTCAAATGTTACCCTTTTTGAAGTGTTGTAAGGTATTCAATTATTTACAATTTGATAGTATGTATGAAAAATATGGAGTGTAAGGTACTCTGCGTCAATTATTTACAATTTGATAGTATGTATTTATAACTCAACTTTGCCAGGGCCGTCCAGATGCGACAATTTCCGCGTTGCACTGTCATTCAAATTGGACTGAGAATGAAGCAATGGATTTAAAATTTCCCTCAATTATATCGATAATATTAAATTATTCCATTGAGCAATGCTATGCAAGGCAACAATGGTTGATGATATTAAATATAAAGTTGAAAGTTTTAATTATTTGATAAATTGAAATTCAATTGAGCTTAAATTATTTCCAAACTAAACACAAATGAAATTAAGTACTAATAAAAATATTGTTATTTATTCACAGTCAGCTACGGCTTTAACATGGAGCCCACAGCTGCCGGAAATCTGCTGGAGATCATGGACCTGGCCCGCACCCTGCGCCAGGAGCAGCTCTTCATTCAGCACGAGCAGGCGGCCTTCGCACAGCTCACGGGTGCCCTGGAGACGAATGCGGCAACAATAACACAGGTTGATATTGTTATATCTTTGTTAACGCTGTCACGTACTCGCATTTATGCATGTACATATGTTTGTTACTCATTGTTCTTTATTAACTTGAGTTCCCTCTCTCTCCCGTCACCTCATTTAGCTGGCGTACATCTGCGCACAACAAAGACAGAACCTGCATGATCTGCTGCTGGCCAGAACGGATCACGATCCATTTGCCTGTTGTCGCCGAGCGAGCGCCTACGACAGTGCGCCCTTCCTGGATGCCAAACAGGTGTTGCCCTACGAGGTTGGTATCTCCATCTGCCATCTGCCACAAGGCCAAAAGATGGCACAATAGCACTCATAAGAGTCATTACTACTTAACATATTTGTACATATCCATCTATTTGCCCTTATTCATATATACAAACATAATCAGTTGGTTACATGCAAATCCAGACTACAAACAACGATTTCCGATTCGAACAGACATTGTTTTTGCGACTCATGAAATTACTATTTATGGTAGTTAAAATCAAAAAGTCATAATATACTTTGAATACTTATCAATCACTGGCAAATATGCCTATATGTAAAAGTTACTAACCAATAAAAGCCAAGGCCAGTCAGATAGGATTACTCTTATGTGTCCCATTCGAGCTATCAAAATTTATGGTATTTATATTTTTAATTATGATTTCTTTCGAGCAAGCAATTTGTTCTTAGATTCAAGCTTTATTCTGAGATAAGGCAGACCTCATAAAGTACATATGGGTAATTCTCTAATGTCGAATGTGACATTCGTACGCATTCAAAGTGAAATAAAACATATGCCAAAACATTATTTTGTTGTGACAAAAGGGGCAACTTAGAGGTGTTCATTAGCACTATTATTGGTGCAAATGTTGATTTTGCGCAATTGTTCGTATTCAAGATAATTAAAAAAAGGAAGGAATTCGCACGCGACTCAAATAAAAGTCGTTTTTTCGACTAGTTCTAACACTGATTTTGGCAAAACGTGAACGAATATTTTAATGCAGTTAATTTTAAAATGTAATGCATTGATTTTTCTTAAACATGTTTTTGATTGATTTAAAAATATTAAGTAGTTTTTTTTATTAATTTAATTTGAATCACTGTCGCACGCGACATTTTGTTCCACAATATATTTGTGTTGTTTCTGTCTCTCTTTTTTTAAATTATATAACGAAAACAGCTCGAAAAACTTGTTTCAAATTTAACTTTCAATATATTTCTATGTATTAAAATGGTTTATGTTACAATCTTACTATCTTACTTAATGTAATCGTTAGAATACGAACGGTCCATTTTGAAAGTTAATTTTTAAGAAAATGGGCAAAAATATAGAAAAGTGTATTTATTCCAATGAAAAATCTTTTTGAATTTCACTTAAATTTCATACAAATTCCAGTGAAATTCAAGCGAAATTTCACAAGATGAGGGTTTTTGATCAATTTTACGTTTTTGGCCTCGGTTGACATTTCTGTGGAAATGTCCATATATTGTTAATTTACATTTTAAGAGCAAATATAAAGCTAGTACTTCGGCGTACACCAAATCACCTTCGAATATAAAGCTCGAAAGCTATTCGAAAAATAATTTTAAGTATATTCGGGACAAATCTAGATGTATTTGCAGAATAAGTAGAGGCTCTCTCTTCTTTTTATTTATTATACGCTGGAGGTTATATTAAATTTGTTCAAAAGTATGTAACTGGGAGAAGGAAGCATCTCCGACCCTATAAAGTGTATATTTTCTTGATCAGCATCAACAGCCGAGTCGATGTAGCCATGTCCGTCTGTCTGACGGTCCGTATAGGCGAAATGATCTCAGAGATGGAAGAGCTAGGACCACCAAATTTGGAATGAAGACTCCCTATTATGTCAGGCAGAACAAGTTTATGTTAAAATTTTGCCTCGCCTACTATGGGGGGCGTAATTCATAAAAAAAAACTGACATCACCTTTAACATGTTCAGAATCTAATCACAAACTTTAATCAATTTTGTCCAAGGGATTCTAATGGCAATTCTATAAATAGAATATAATTAATGGTCAATTAATTCATTTTACATTTACTCTGCCAGAATGTACATCGAGAATGTATATCGAACTTGTCATCTTCAATCCAAGTGGCGGAGTGGTGTAAATGATAAGTGCTCGGCAAGCGAAACGGGGGATCGAGGTTCGAATCTTGGTCCTGTCGATACAAATGATATTTAATTATTTTTATTATTTCTTATTTTTAAAGTTGGTTCAAATCACTTATCATATTATAAATATATGTAGCTGCCGCGATAGGTCGATATTTAAGGATAAGTATGATAATTGCATGGGCATCAAATCTTCGGCGTGCCGGGGTATATAACTGTCGAGTGCACTCGACTGATCCGCTTGTTTTTATTTTGTATCAATGCTTAGTTTATTCAGCTGATATCGAATCACTTTATTGGTTAACAATACGTCGTGTAAACTCATAATAGGGTATCTAAGGACCTGGGCTTAGAGTATCTGATAGTCGTGCCTCCTTACTAATACTTTTGATGCAATTTTAGCCACGTAGCTCTTACCATTTGGTTAAGAATTGCCAGTCAGTCAAGGATATAAGGATTTAATATGTATATGACCAAATACTTATGTGTGCTCTCACTCTCTCTTCCAGCACGCTTTGGCCTACGAGGATCTGTTCAACTATCTGTATAATACACCATACTTGCTGGCCTTGTCGCTGGCGACAGCGGATCGGCTATCGTTGTTGGCCCCGACACAGCTGGAACAGATTGTGAACACAATTGCGACGGGTCTGTACGGCAATGCGATCAACACAAAGGATGTGGAGCTGCTGCTGAAGCTGCTGCGCGAACTGATCGAGATGCAGCTGCTGAGCAGCGAGCAGCCGCGTCGACTGCTCCGGGCCAATGGCAGCGCCTTTGCGCGACTTTATCAGCGGCTGGTGGAGTCGCTCTTTTCCGCCCGCATCTTTCTGACGGCGGCGCTGCACGCTCCGCTGATGGCGGTGCTGAGCGAGCACGAGGCGCTGCTGGACGTGGATCCGCACAAGCTGCTGCAGAGCTTCACGGCACGCGAGCGGCAGCGTCGCTTTGGCGAGGACGAGACCAGTGCGACCTACCAGCGCAACGTGGTGCGCTTCCATGCCGAGACCCTGGGCAAGCTGCATGCACACGCCCAGTCCTTTGTGCGCAGCCTGCAGCAGAGCTGGTCGCTCTTTCCCAGCTCGCTGCGTTGGCTCCTGCAGACGCTCGGCCAACAGCTGCGGCAGACGCAGCGGCACAGTGATCACGAGATACGCCAGCTGCTGTCGGACTTGGTGTTCACGCACTTCATTTGCCCGGCCATTGTTAGCGCCGATCTGCTGGGCATCATCGACGTCAATGTCAGCGAACAGATGCGCCACAATCTCAACCAGATTGTGCAGCTGCTGCAGCGCCTGGCACTGAGCGACGAGGCCAGCGAGCTGGCCCAGCTCATGGAGATGCTGCTCGTTGGCCAAACGGGCGAGGATGTCGTCGCCATTCTGCCGCAGCAAAGTGACTTTGAGCGCGCCCAGTTGGCCATCAATCAACGTGAACTGAACCACTTTGCCGACTTCTTTCGCCTGATCGCGTCACATGCCGACTATGACGTCTCCCCCGAGCAGCGACAGCGACTGCAGCGCATTCTCTCGCGCATACCCAAGCCGGAGGCGTCCACAGTCGCCGAAAAGGATTCGTCGCAGTCTCAGTCTCAGCCAGCGAACGGCAAACGTTCCTCCAACAAAGGGCTGATGCGTCTGGGCAAGGCAACCAAAAAGAAACTGACCAAGGGAATGCATTTTAGCAGCGGCGCCAACAACAGCAGTAGCCTTGCGCCGGAGCTGGCCAATGGGAATGGGAATGGGAACAGCGGGAGCACGGGGAGTGCAGTGTCCAATGGACCGTCCGGCATGGCCAATGGGGACCTCGAACAGTGCTCCTCCTCGCACAGTGGCAGCAACACCAGCCTCAGTTCTTGTGGCGGCAATGTCAGTGGAGCAACTGCAGCCGTAACTGGACCATCTTTCATCGAGACAGATGCACCAGATGGAAACGAGCCGGTGCTAATGTTTAGCATTTATAATGCCGCCGCCAAGTGCAAGCTGAAGCCGTTGACCGAGGAGGATTTGCTAAAGATGAACTGCATCGGTCAGGAAATAACGCCAGTGGCAGTCGTGACGGCAGCGGCATCTTCCAATGCGGACGACGCCAGCAGCTTGGAGGCGATGCGCCGTCCACAGGATGACGCATCGATTGGCAACTCGGACAATCTGGAGGCGATTAGTGAGGCGGCACATTCGGCGAATCATTCGGTGGCCAGCTCACTGGACCTAGAGGAGCAACAGGAGCAGGATGTGCACGATGCGGAGAATGATGACAACTTGTCCGATATGGTCTCCGCCAATGTGTCCGGCCGCGGCACGCCCAACATCAGTGGCCGGGACACACCGTCGTCCCAGGTAACCGACGGAGATGGCGCCGCCGGCGAACTGGCCCATCATGTGGCGCGGCCAACGCCACAGATGCAGAATATGCTGCTATCGAAGGTGCGCTCGGATATCGAGGATAAGTTCTGCAAGTTCGAGCTGAAGAAGTTTGAGGGTGACGAGAATGTGAGCATTATATCGGACACCTGGTCGACGGATGTGCTGGCCAGTGATTCGGAGAATACGCTCGACGCTAGCCATGAGCAACAGCGTGAGCGTGAGCGGGACAGAGGCAGGGATAGGGATAGGGAGCGCAACTTTTCCACGCCGCTGATACCATCCGCTGTGGTGCTGCCCGGCGACAACAACAACTTTGTGGTAGAGGCGCTGGCCCGCGCCGCGGCTCCAACCCTGGATGCCTCCGATCAGCGCTCGGAGTCCAACTGGAGCACCGATGTGCTGGCCAGCGATTCCGAGAAACTGGCCGAGATCGATACCGATGACAATGTGAGCATCACCGCCAAATCGGACATTGCTGTGTCCCTGCCGCCCCTTGCCGTCGTCCTCGACGACGGCGAACAGACGCCCGGCAGCAGCGGCGATGGTGATGGTGATGGTGATGGCGATGCCGATGGCAATGGAAATGCCAGTGCCAGCGAACGCAGTCAGGAGGATTCGGCCTTTTTCGATGCGGTCAACTCGTACGATGATGCACATCATTACCAGGCATCCTCGTCGCTGGCGCGCAGCTCCGTGCGGACCAGCTATCACGGCCTGGGCGGCGACAGTGGCGACAGCAGTTTCCAGCAGCAGTACAAATGCAGCGCAGTGGAGGGCAGGAAGAGCACACCCCTGATGGGAACCGCCTGCATGCGCCGTCAGACTTCCGCCGAGAGCAGCATTTCCAATCAGAGCCTCAATTTGGAGGAGCCGCAGTCGACCAGCAAGCAGCAGTCGCTGCAGCTGCAGCAGCATCATCATCACCATCACCATCATCATCACCATCACAAGAAGAAGAAGCAACAGCAGCAACTTCATCCAACTGGGACTGTCGGCAATCAGCGGGATCTGATCGACTTTAGTGACTACAGTGAGGACAAGGACGAGCCGCCGGGCCTGGTGCAGCAGCTGCTGGACAAATTTGGCGATGAGCAGCAGCAGCATTCGCGAGGAGGCGTCGAGCATCGTCGCATCTCCATGGAACAGCGGACGGCGAGCGTGGATGGACGCCGCAATGGGATTCTGGCCGGTGGTGGTGGTGGTGGCAGTGAGCGGCGTCACCAGAGTCTCAACTACGAGAACCACGAGATCATGCTGACGAACATGCTGCCCAGAGCACAGATGCTGCCCAAAACGGACGATGACAAGCAGCAGGAGCAGGAGGAGCTGCAGCTGCTTTGTGCCCAGACGCAGCAGCTACTTCTTCAAGCTCCGTCTCCATCGCCATCTCCATCCAGCAAGCCCAGCAAGGCAACCGGCGCCATACCAAAGAGCATCAGCTTCGATGCCAGCGCTGACAAGGAGAAGCATCGCGGCCAGCAGCAGCAGCGGGAACAGAGCGCCGGCATTCTGAACAAACTGAAGCAGGGCATCTTCAAGAATCGGCGCAGCAACAGCGGCAAATCCTCCGCCTCCTCGGCGGCGGCAAATCAACGCTTGAGCAGCATTAACAACAACAACAACAATGGCAACAGCAACAATGTCAGCGAACAAAGTCGGAACGTCAGCTTCGATCCCAGCGCCGCCTGCGTCGGCTTCGGCGCCCACTACTGTGATAGCAGCGAGGACATATTGGCCAAATACAGACGCAAGGTCAGCAGCTCGAGCGATGCCACCAACTCCGACTCCACGGGCAATGGCCATGGCCATGGACATGGCCACGGTCTGCCAGCTGCTTCAGCTCATGGCCAGACCATTAATGGCGGGTAAGCAACAAACAATTCATTACGGACTGCAAATTAGAGTTATGAATTCTAATTTGAACTAAGAAGCAGTAAAATGGTGTACACCAAAATTCCTATTTCAGTCGGAACTATCGATATCAGCCAAAAACTTTTATTTTCAATTTATAAGATATGAATCAAATTTAACTCTTATTTTTATTTTTTATTTAAAAAGTCAAAAATAATCATTTAAATTCAGTTAAATTCAGACAACAAATCTGGACAAACAATGTTATGGTAACTTTTGAACCAAATGAGATAATCGAATAATTTAAATGACATATACTAGATACATAACTCTTCAAGCTATGAAATAAGTTTTTAAGAAAAGTGCCAGGTCCTCTAGATACTTACTTAGGGGCTACCAAAGTTGAAATTTGTGAACAAAATTAATTTTATGGCACCTAAAATTAAATATTTTTTAAAATTTTTAATTTTTAAGGATTTTATATTTAAAAATTACTTTCAAAAAATTTAAAAACAATTTTTTTTTTTTTTAAATTTTGTTTTCTTTTCCGATGTGAATTATCAGAATTTCATATGTCGACCTAATTCCTATGACATCTATATGATATAGTAGTCCGATTTCAACCAATTTGACATATTATGAATCTGGGGTAGTTTTATATATCTAGACCAAATTTGGTTCAAATCGGACCACTATATCATATAGCTGCCATAGGAACAATCGGTCGAACTATGGAATTATGCCGCGTGTTTTTATTGTGAGGTTGAATTAGTTTTTTTGATTTTACGTAAAAGATTGGATCCAGCCGGGTATATAACCATATATATTTATTTAGAGAAATGAATACTGAAGCGTTTTTAAGTTAGTGTTCTGCTATCCATTTCGGTCCATGCGAGTTTTCGTCTACCAAAGTTCAAAAATAGGCAAAATCTTATGTCTCGAGCATGTGTGAGGCGGGGGAACAACCTGGACACTGTCTCTTTCTCTTTCTCTATCTGTCTCTTTCTTATTAGTTCGTGTATTCTTGTAATTGTGTGTTCTCACTCTAACATTATTAATTCGCTCTCTCTCTCTCTCTCTGTCTTTTTCAATCCACAGACAATTGCCTGGCGTGGTGTTCAGTAGCGTTAAGCAAAAGTTGCGCACCGTCCTGTCGAAAACGGATCTGCATAGCGGCGACTTTCGACAGACGACGCTGAGGCCGTTGGACGCGACACCGCTGCAGACCTATTTGCAGATTCAGCTGGCGCAGTGCATCAGCCTGCAGCGGCTGCCGCAGATATCGCATGTGGCGGAGGCACTGCGTTGCCTGGCGCAACTGGAGCGGCCACAGCATGCCCAGCTGCTGCTGGAGCTGCAGCACGATCTGGAGCGGAGGAAGAGCTATTTGCAGTACTTACTGGTGCATCGTCAGCAGCTGTTGCTGCGGTCGGAGCAACTGGATCAGCTGGAAAAGCGACTGCGGGGCGAGGCGTTGAGCTGCCAGCGTTGCATGTTGCAGTCGCTGGTGCGATTATATTTGGGCCGACAGCAGAGCAAGCTGCAAGAGTTTCAGGCCGAGTTTGCTCTGCTCAGCGTCAGCGATGAGCGGCTGGAACTGATCGAGGAGTTTGTCGAGGGCTTGCTGGAGGAGCTGCGCGAAGGCGGACTGCAGGACGACTTTCAGCGTGAAGCGGCGCGCGATGCCATTGAACGATTGCTGCTCGAGCAAATCTACGAGCAGGTTATGTTCCCCAACGAAGACGCTGATGTGTCCAGGGACGAAGTGCTGGCGGCACATATTGGCAAGCTGCAGCGGTTCGTGCACCCTGCTCATCCTGCACTCTGCATTGCCCAGGAGTATCTGGGCGAGGCGCCCTGGACGTTTGCCCAACAGCAACTCTGCCACATGACAGCGTATAAAACGCCGCGCGAGAAGTTGCACTGCATCATAAAGTAAGTGTGAACTTACCATACTTTAAATGGCAGTGAACATAAGTTACCAAGTTTATATTGCATTCGTCCATTTACAGTTGCATCTCCAGCATCATGAGTCTCTTGCGCATGTCCAGCGGTCGTGTGCCCGCCGCAGATGATGTCCTGCCTGTGCTCATCTATGTGGTCATTATGGTAAATACTCAATTGCATTAATAGCATACTATTTTAACTAATCTGTTATCTCTTTCATTTTGTGTGTGACAGGCGAATCCTCCTTATCTGCTCTCTACGGTGGAGTACATTAGCTGCTTTTTGGGCAAAAAGCTAGATGGCGAGGATGAGTTCTACTGGACGCTCTTCGGTTCGGTTGTCAAGTTCATCAAGACCATGGACTACCTTGACTAATGCTACTTAGTGCATTAGTTATTGTTGTTATACTTATATTAAAATTTCGTTAGTTTTAAGTATTGCATCGAGTTTTGTTTTATCAATGTTCAATTATTTTTTTTTTGTTTTGTATATTTAAATTGATGTCCAGTCAGTTGTTTTCCAGCCAAGTTTCGCTGTGCGGTTGATATTTCTATCTTTATTTGTAAGCATAATTCTACTTAATATATACACACAAATATTATATTTGAAATATACATACATATATTTATTATATGCTCAGTTCATGAACGATATTTATAAATGTATTAAATTGTTATCCATATGGTATATATCGAAGGCGGCTATTAAACAAAAATATATTTAAAAAGGCAGCTGCTCTCGACTGTCTTAACTATTTTTCGATGCCTGCATTACATTTGTATACTCGTACATAATTAGAAAGTACATACAAATATACATACTTACATATACATACATATAAAAAATAATATGTTTAAGCATGCATGAAACATGAAAATCAACTTAATATTCCTTATTGTGTAACACAAAATAAAACAAAATAGAATAATTCAAATTTGTTTCATTGTCGAAAGCTAAAGCTTTAAGCCAGGGACTCAAAATAACTGTTATTGATCAAAATTTCAACTTAAGGACATATAAGGACTTATGCGATTTTTGTTTAAAATACATCAAACTGTTTGTAAAAACAGTATCTCTGCAAAGAGCCAATAAACTTATATTTGAGACTTTAAGAAATAAAAATTACATATAATTATAAAAATTGATTTTTATTATGTTCATCAAAAATAATAATTAAATTTGATTTTACTGATATATAATTATAATACTGATTTTTATAATTTGTAAGAGTTATTAAAAACTTTTTTGAATAAAAATCTGTAAAGATTTTTATTTTCGATTAAATAAATAAAAGTCTCACATAACTATTATTTTCGATTTGAAATCATAAAAGTCTTTGAAGACTTTTATAATTTGAAATTTTGTATAATATCTTTGTTAATACTAAAGATAAACATTTCAAACTATCAACATAAATAGGAAAATTAGGTTATCATTAGGTTTTAAATTCAGGAGGAGATTCCACCTCCTGTTCGCTTCGCAAAATTATGAATACTTTATGGGGTCTGTCTTATTCTACGTTTTGCATAAAACCCTTATACCCTTTTTATTTTTAACGGGTATTTAAGTATCCAACTTTTTCAAAGAAATTGATTTTTTTTCCATATTTTTCCAATTTAATAAGATTATCAGGGAAGCTAATTATTAAAAGCTGTATTTTAAAAATTACATAATAATACACAATATTTGGAAAAAATACTTCCCGCAAGCCATAAATTAAAAGTGATTTTTTTTATCAAAATATTATTGTCCGTTGAAATATTATGATTATGGTCAGATATTTATAAAATTAACCAAGTCTAATAATTATCATTGATGGAAATTCCAAAAATATTTCAAAATCATGGCAAATATGTAAAAATTCCTTTGAAAGGATCAATATGGTGTTATTATTTTCTTGTGTGTGAATTTTAATTTTGATATTTAAATTTAAAAAAATTATATTCAGGACCCCTGAATTATGGAATTGAATTATGTATGCACATTGTACAAGCTTGTTATATATTTTATTTAAATTTCTATACTTGTATGTGTATATTGTTAGGTTCTTTTATAGAAAAAATCAAATTACAGTTGATTAAAAACTAATATAATGTCTAGTAACAATCCGGACAAGTTGAGGGAATTTATTTGATGGTCTGAAATGTATTCTTACTCACAAACCTGCGTAGACAGAAATTTCTTGAAATAAACTAAAGATCTTTTATAAGGAACAGAGAGAGATAATTGGAAAAATTATGTGAGCATGACATCTAAAGTCGATTGTCAAAAGTACAGTAGAATTTGATGCAAAAAGATTCCTTAAAAAATTCTTAGAGTGACTGCAAAACAAATTTGTCAAGTATATCTTCGCTAGTATTTTTTATAATTTTTTGAAATCTGCAAAAAAGGCACTTTTTGTATGAAAAGGAGGAAAAAGGGGTTAAAATAGTAATTTTTTGCAGTTTTCAGAAAATTTTAAAAAATACTAGCGAAGAGATTTTTGAAAACATTTTTTGCAGTCACTCATAGAATTTGTTTAAGAATTTTATTGCATCAAAACATTTTTTTTAAAAAATCGAGAAAAAAAGTTTCAAAATAGACCTTTACAAAAATTCTAAATTTGCAATGTTACTTAATGGGTTAAGGAAAGTTTTGTATCATTCAAACGGAATTGAAATGACCTTTCCATTGATGCTAAAATGTACATGAAGTAGGTTCAAATTCTGAGTAGATTTAGCTTAAAATTTTGTCAAAATAAATATGCCGACCATATTTCTAGATTATTCAATTTTTTTATTGATCAAAGTAAATCCTAATCGAATAAAAATTGTTAATTGCTGCTGCTAAAAGAACAATTACTCTGCAAAATAGTAGATTTTATCGAGTTTTAATAAATACATAAGAAAAAAGTCAACAATTTGTGAAAATTTTAAAAACAAATATTTAATTGCAATCTTACAACTAAATGGAAATCAGACTTTTATCGGGTCTTGATATTAGAACCGATATTTTAAAACATTAAGCTCGGATTAACACGATCAACAATTTTCATGAATCGAATATAATAAACTCTAAATATTTAAAACGCAGGTTATCATGAAAAACGTCGTCGTGTAAACTCCGACAAAGGAAAATTTTACAAGAAAAAAAAGAAATAAATTGATTTCTAATGTTAAATTGTGGTGTATCCAGAGTTAGACAGCTGCTATTGCCGGAACACGTACTTCTCCAAGTTGGCGTCCCGTCCGCCCATCAGGTAGCTGTTGATCCACATTTGGGACATGATGCGGACGCCGCGCTCCTGCAGGTAGGCAACGTCAGGTGCGGCCAGAGGCGCCTTCTTCACGTCCATGAAGCAATGCGTGGCGCTGTCCGCAGTCGGATCCGCGCTGAACGGCGACTGTGGCTCCAAAATGCATGCGCCGCCAGCTCGCAGCACATTTTTGATGGCGTCCAGGCTGCGCTCGTGCAGACTGAGTATAACACGATGGCCTTTAAATGCTCCACCGCCATTGACGTCGCCGTCGCCGTCGGCAGACAGTTCGGTACGCCAGCGATGGGCAGCCACAGCGATTGGCTGCTCCTCCGGCGACAGGGCGGGCAGACTGAGCGCCTTGGGATTGCCCCACTCGTACAGCGACTCATCGAGAAAGGCGCCACGGGCGTGGCTCTGCTCGATATAATTGATGTTGAGGATCCACTTGCCAGCTGCCATGCAGCCGAGCACTTTCTCGCCGCGATTGGGACGCTCGCACAGCAGATGGGTGCAGGCGGGATCGTAGTTAACCAGATTCTGACTGATGTCGCCGCCGAGTGTCTGGATGCGCTCCATGAGCTGAATGCGCTTCTCCTCGTCGTCGCAGCAGGAGATGCTAAAGCAAGGTCTGCCCGGGTGACGCATCAACGGCGATCCGTCTTCAGAGGCTCGCTTCGCTGCACCGCCGTTGAACTCGGCTGGATCTCGCCAGTCCACGATGTCCTCGCTGGCGGTGAGGGCGAAGCCCTCCGACTCGAATGGCTGCACATACTGCACCTCGCTCCTGGTCTGACCCTCATGGTCGCGCTTCAAGCTGCTGCGCCGCGACTCACGGCTCTTGAGGTAATCGGTGATCTGCTTCAGCTCCGATGCCGATTCCTCAAAGCTGATCTTGTCGAAATTGATGGTGCTGCCGCTGGGCAACTCCTCGCGAGGATGACCAGGACCATGACCAGTTGCAGTTGCAGCTGCATTTGGACTTTGTGTGTTCGGTATAAACGGCGAACCAGGTGCCGCTGGCTTAGGCTGAAAGCTGAGTTTTCTGCCCACCTGCTGCTGATCCTCTGGCATTTGCTGTTGCTGTTCCCCATCCAGTTGTTGCTCCTCAGATGCGGTGTAGTCAATGCCAAGAGTTTCGCAGGTGATGCGCATCACACGCTGCCTAATCACCGAAATGGGCGTGTCCGGCTTGATCTGGTGCTTGGGCAGACGCCAGCGTCGCTCGAAGTCGTCGGCCATGCGCTGCTGGAACTCGGGCGTCAGGCAGAAGTTGGGTATGCCCGGAGCGGGTCGCGACGCCTGGCGACGATTGACGGGCGTGCTCGCCTGCCGCCTGATCCGCTCCAGCTCGGGTGTCTGGTTCTCGCGCATCTCGCGGATTATCTGTCGCACGCAGTCGCGTGCCTGGCTCGTGTCCAGTCGCTGCACCACCTGCTCCAGAAAGTCAAAGTTGCATGCCCCTCCCGTTCCAGTTCCAGTTCCCGTTCCAGCGTTGCCTCTCTGACCGAGTGGCGTGTGCGGCGACTCTGGTGTGGCGGAGCTGCCGCCCGAGCTGCGGCGTCGTGAGCTGGGCAGGCCAGTGACCAGCTCCGAGACGCGGGGATTGCGCAATGGCGTCAGCTCCGGCAGCGGCATTGCGTCCACTTGTGGATGCTGCTCCTTGTTCTCCTCTTGTATTGTCATTTGATCCGACGTCTTGTTCTGTTGAGTCGTCAGTGTCTTGTTCTTGTTGCTCTCCCTGAGTTTGGGTGATCCCGGAAAATCGCTGGCACTTTTGCCCACCAAGAAGCGCTCATATGGCAGCTTCTTGCCGCGCTGGGCGCACTGCAGCAGCCACTCGGCGTTCACCACTGGATAGCCCCACTTGATGGCGCCCTCGTACTTGGAGCCCTCGGCACTGGAGCACACCAACAACGGGCGTTCCTTCTTCGCAAACACGTTGTTCAGTGTGGCGCCCTGGAGCTCCGCCAGCGCATCGATGAAATAACGCTCCAGTCCAGCATATATGGACACCACAATAGTCATGCCGCGGAGCTGCTCGTTTTGAGCCTTGAGCGGCACTGGACGATGATAGTACTCCAGGGGCAGCAGCTTGTTCTGCTTCATGCAGCTCTCCAGGTACAGCTCCGTGACGACATGGCGTGCCTGGACTGGCAGCTCGGACTCGTCAATGACCTGCAAGTAGCTGACAATGGCATAGTCCACGGGATCCGTGTAGCTGGGCGGCACCAGGCAGCCCTGGGCCGCCTTGCACTCGCTGACCATGTGGTCGTAGAGCTCGCTACTGAAGCTCGCCTCGTGCACGTACACCGAGGCGCCCATGAAGTAATCCAGCTTGTCAAAGTCTATGGACAGCGTGCTGGCGCTCAGATCTGGATAGGCGACAGCAGCAGCCACTGATGGAGCAGATGCCACCTGTGGTTCGCCTGTGTGTAACAGTTGCGTGGAGCTGGCGGCGGGCAGCGGCATGGCGGGCTCCTGCTCCTGCGAGTAGTGTGTCAACAGATCGGGCTCTGGCTCTGGTTCCGGCTCTGGTTGAGCTGCTGCTGCTGCTGCTACGCTATCGAAGAGCTTCCTTTTAAGGGGCGCTGCTGGCTGCTTGAAGCTGTGATTCATGGAGCGCAGAGTGCGCTTGCTGCCCGGCGAGGCAATCACAGGCTGTTCCCCGCCATCCGGCAAGGTGACTCGATGCGGCAGCTCGCTGGCAATGCGACCAGCGCGAATGCTTTCCAGCAGCCAGTCGAGCTGCACCACCTGCACCGCGGCAAGGAGTCCGTCGGCTTGCCACTGCCGGTAGGCGGCATTGTCCAGCTGGCCGACAATGATGTGTGTGAGACCCTCGTGCGGATCATCGTAGCGTGTGGCGCCGCCCGTGTTGAGCACACGATTCAGCTTCTCGCGCTCGGCGGTACGAAAGCCGCTCAGGTAGACACAGCAGCCGTCGAGGAAGCTGCCCGCCTGCTTCGCCTTGCGCGGACAGATCTCGGACAGCGTCTGCTGGTACAGCTGTTGCTTGTGGCTGCCGCTGCTGCTGCTGTTGGCCGTCGCCTGTTTGAGGAGCGGATTGACGGGCAAGTTGCCACCGCCACTGCAGTTGCTGCTCAGCGACTCGTTCACGGTGGTGCTGTCGCTGCACATGCGCCGTCCTGCACCCGACACAAAGCTGATGCTCGACAGGTCAGAGAACTGGGTTTGGTCCGCAGCGGTGGTTTGGTGCCCGCTGCGCTTGGTGGGTGTGGACACCTGCTTGCGGGGACGCACCTCGTACTGTTTGGTGGGCAGCGCATAGCCGCGTTCCTGGCTGTCGAATATCCACTCGGGCAGCAGGATGTCCTTCTTGAAGCGCACCGCTGCCTTGTACTTCTCCGAGTCGGTCTTGGACTGCTCGGTGATGACAATGTCCACCTGCTGGGAGCGAAAGGCGCGATGATATATGCCGCCGTTCTCATTAACCAGACGCATGACGGCATCCTTGCGGCTCCCCTCCAGGCCGCTGCACGTGATGTTCGCGCCAAAGAAGGTGGGCAACCGATACTTGTTGAACTGCTCATCGTTGGCTTTGATGTTGCCATCGCTGCCATCGCCACTCTGACAGCACTCCCAGACACGCTGCACCCAGTCCACATGCATGACGGGCACACCGTTCAGAGTCGCGTGCTCGTATTTGTTGGACTTGATGGTGTTCGATATCAGGTGCGTGATGTTGCGTCCAAAGTTCTGGAAATAGTGTCCGCCCATCCACTGGATCAGGCGTTTCAGTTCATCCTTCTCCTTGCTCGAGACTCCGCTGGCAGATATTTGCAGGTCGCGCATCGCTGTCGAATACACGGGACTGCTGCCCAGCGGTATCGGCTCGCACTTGACCAGGCACTCCAAAACGCAGGGCGGGCCCAGCAACAGTGCCTTTGTCATTTGCAGCTGACTAAACAGATCGCCCTCGAAGTGCGCCATCACGAAGACATCCTTCTTGGTCAACCCGCCGCCGGCAATCAGAGGGAAGCCCTCGCTGGGCCGAATTTCACGAATTTGCGTGTCCGCCAGCTGCTCACGCATCAACTTCAATGCGTTCGCATATTGCTCAGCGATGGCGCTGTCTGTCTCGCTCTTTATGTTGTTCACAAAATAGGCGCATATCGAATCATCCAGACTTGTGCCCATTCTCGCTTAATCCCTTTGAGTGCACTGTCACTTACAACTGCAAATTGACTAGTGTTGGGTTGCTCATGAGTGAGTGAACAAAAAAGAGTTGCTCCCTGAAGTGAGCAAGTGAACATGTTCCTTCCAACTTGCTCTTTTTTGCTCACTTGCTCAGTTGCTCAGTCTTGTTCAGTTGCTCTGTTTTGCTCTTTTTTGTTCAGTTGTTCATCCTTGTTCAGTTGTTCGCCCAAATGTTCTTATTCTTTATTTCCTTTGCGCTCTGAATTCTGTTACGGCACTTTGCGTATATTCGTTAGCTCATTTTGGAGAAAAGTATAAATAAGCGAAGGGAAATCAATACTTTCATTATTTTACTTTTTAATTTGGTTGTTTGAAGGGAATATATTAACATTATTTTATTTTTAATTTTGTTACTTCAGTTTTATGTACATGTACACTGCGCGTCATCAGGTTAGCACACCTACTATGAGACTAATATAAATGCCCCTATTCTTGTTGTTTTTAGCATTCGGCTTTTTTTTTGTTATCAGTTTTTCGCATCTCTGTATGCTCTATCACTAGTAAAAAAATTACGTTATAAAAAAGTCCCGTTATATGCCTTTTGGTATTTTCTTTTATTATCGATTGCAAAGAATGTAATATTCTTGCGTCATCAGGTTAGCACACACAATTTCGATTGCACTTTTCTTTGCCATCTAAGCACGTGGGATATCCAAATTTTTTTGCTGCTCTAGTGGTCTATTTTCTTTAATATGGGTAAAGGAAAAACGCTTACCGTCAAGGAGTAAGCCAAAATTGAAGCTTACGAGCACTTAAAGTTATCAATAAGTTAAATATCAAGAAAAATCGGAAGATGTCGCAAGGTTATATCAACATTCCTTAGCAACAAGTCGGGGTATGGCAAAAATAATAAAGGTGGCAACAATAAAGTGCTTTCCGATGCTAATAAGAGAGCAATTTAAAGAGAAGCGTCAATTTCTCATGACTCGACCGCAAAGATCAGGGTAAAAGTTGGTGTTAAAGCGAGTTTATCTAAAATTCAGAGGGTCATAAGGAAGGCCCTACATTTTAAGAGACTAAAACTAAAGAACAAAACCCCCCTTAATGATGCTCGTAAGGCAGCACACCTTAATTTACACGAGAGTACATGTCAAGGAAATCTGATTGGTACCACGTTGTCTGTTCGGATGAAAAGAGAGTAAATTTGGTGGGACCCGACGGATGATCCACGATCTAAGGAAGGAGGAGCACCAGTTGGAACACCTTCATTGCTGCATGGAGGGTGGGATGGCGTGGGGAGCTCTGGAACGTGCGAGTTGCAATTTTTGACTACAAATATGAACTCGAAATCGTACAAAGCCTTGCTTGGGCATGCATTTCCCCACTTTAAAAGTTTGTTTTTAAATATGCCATGGCATTTTCAACATTTTTATGATCCGATTCACACGGCCAGAATAGTAAAGTCATGGATTCAAGACCAAAATGTAAAATTATTTCAATAGCCACCTTACTCACTCGGCAGTAATATAATAGAAAAAGTTTGGGGATGGCTTGTTCACAAAGTGTATGTGTCTGGAAGACAATATTCTACCATAGAGGAACTAATTGAAGGCGTCAAACGAGTTTGGGCAGCCATTCTTTAAAATTTTATTGAAAAGTTTAATGAGTCGCTTCCCAACCAAATTTATGCGGTCGTTGTCAACAAGGAAGGATCGACACAATACTTAATTTATAAAAAAATGTCCAAATAAGTAAATAATAAAGTTTAAAAATAAGTTCATGTCAGCAAAGCTTAAAAAAGATAAATATAGTTTCCATGTGCTAACCTGATGACCAAAAATAAATTGTTATTTTTTCTGGTATTTTCTAAAAAAATTAAAAAAAATATATAAGAAAAAATATAAAAACAATTATTTAGGTTTTATTTAATAGAAAACTGAATCAGCTACTATCTGGAATCAATTTAAAAATTTTAGCCCTGTGCGTTTCAATGGAATTGAGCCAAAACTACAAACTCAAAAGGGTGTGCTAACCTGATGACGCGCAGTGTATATTATACATAATAAAGAGATTAATCCGATTTAAATTGAAAGTATGAAATGTATAACGTATGAAATTTTTGATTTGTTGAGTGAGGGACTTAGAGCAGTGAGCCACTGAGCAACTGAGCAAGTGAGCAACTGAACAACTGAGCGATCTGAGTGAGTTGACTCACCTAAAAAAAAAGAGCAAGTGAACATGTTCACCTAAATGAGCAATGTTTACCCAACACTAAAATTGACGCTTATTTGGGTCTACTTTTTGTTTTTGTGGCGCTTTTTGGCGCGCCTGGTGAAAACTAGGGCTACCAAAACATTGACTAACAAATTATCGATAGGTCTAAATGCCGATGTTTTCGACCATTACATATAGTTATTCAAATAAAAAAGCAACATTAATTTCATTGCACTACTTTTTTATAATTTTTTATATAAAACTATATATTTATTTATTTTGTAGTACTTGTTAGGCCAATTAAATTATTTACTAAATTTTCGAAGTACATTCGATAGTTATCATCGATGTTGATGATTTTCAGATCTATTGAAAATTGAGCTATGTCATTTAGCTCAGAATAAGAACTAATGAGCTAAACATTTAATGAATTAACCAGTGCTGCCAGATTAGCTTATTTCAGGCTAGATCTAGCATATTTGAAAATGGAGTAGCTTATAAAATTCGCAAATAGCTTATTGCCATAAATCTAGCATATTTTAAAGCTCATATAGCATAGTCTAGCAATAAATAAATAAATAAATAAATATTTTATAAGTTTAAAATGTTTCACTATGATTTTATTGATGATTTGAAATTACAAATTGATCAAATTGGATCACATTAATGACACTGTCAAATTTTGGACAGAGGGAATAAAGACGCAGGGAATAATAAGCCATTTGAGTCCCTTTGCTTTATTCGCCATTCAAATGCTCTCAATGCCGTGGTCAAATGCAAAATGCACTAACAAAAATTTTAAATACAGTATTAGGCTGTTCGTTTTATTTTTAATCATAATTGTTTATATTTTAATAATATTTTTTTTAATTTTACATGCATGGATTGCGCAAAAATAAGTATTCTTCAAATGATATATGATATGTTAACTAATTTAATTTAAAAAAAAACCTAATGATTTTGTATATTTTTTTTGCATTTGTACATATATACTTAAGCAGGGTTCTCATTGCTTCGCAATGTGATATCACATTTTGTTATGCTTTGTGATGATTTGCGAAATACGTCAAAGTGTTTACATTGGCAACACAAAATTTGTGTTTCACAAAATTGTGAAAGGCCTTGTGAAAAGACTTGTGAAAGCCTTCAATGTAAACACTACCAGTCAATGTAAAGAGCATCGCAAAAAATCACATGGAATCAAAATGTTCACAAAATGTTCGCAATTGAACAATAACAAGTTCCACAAAATGAATAAAAACAAAGAAATGTCACTTTGCAATTGTCCTCCAATAATAAAGATTTAATTTCTTTGAAAAAATTTTATGAATCATCGCATGTTTCTGGAATACTGGCTGATATTACGGCCTTCGACATTCTGAACTCGTATGAGAGGCTCGTCATGCTTGATCCGGAGGCTAAATATCGCAGTCACCGCAAGTCGCTCGCCTGGTGAAATTGGTTCGCGAAAATTTGTTGTCTTCTTCTTGATTAGTATCCGACCATACGCAAATAATTTTTGAATTTGAACGGAAGACTTCGCAGCTCCCCCGTTAGTTTTGCATACATTCCCTCTTTTCCACAAGTCAAATTCATTTCGTCGATCCAGCAGCTGCGCTTTGCCTTGGGCTTATCATCGTCGTCCTCTAAAAGCCACAGCCCAATGACCGCCAAAGCAGCAAGCTCTGTTTCATCTTGTGAATCCATGTCTTTCAGAAACCCCAAAAAAACCTCTTTAAGGCCTGTCTCCAGCACCGCGAAATTTTTATGCTAGGAATTTGCTATTTATTTCGTGTGTGTGGAACATAAATGAGGCAGTGTGCCCATGTACATGAAACGAGTGACGATGTAGCCAAAACGTACATGGTCACTCTGTCGAATCAGCTGTGATTTGTAACCAGCGCCAAGTTTGAAAGTTCAACTTATTAAAAATAATGGAAAAAATTAACTCAGACGATGAAGTAATTGTGTTGTTGGCGGCATATATTGTTGCAAAAACAGTTTCATCTCACTTTTTGGTTTTGCGCACAGTTTTTTTCCCCATTTTTTCAATCGACACTCGCGAAATAATTGTCGACGATATATTCCTGAGCTGTGCATCAGCTGTTCTCTCAGTCCACACAAGCTGTCGATAGGCCTATTATCGATATTTATTTGTGGATTTCGTTCAAGTTGCTGGATACTCAAGCAACGAAATCGAAAACGAAAAGTTTCTGCCTCAGTTTTTTTTATATGAAGTTTGGCCGAAATTTTTATTTTCCGCGGTGGTGGATACCCTGCTTTACGCGGTAAAAGTCTAGTGACGAAAACATTTCCATGCCACAAAATTTCTGATATCCAATTTTGTGACGAAATATATTAAATTTTTTATATATGTTAATTTATTATATACTAGGGGGCTCCGCCCCCTGCTCGCTTCGCTCGCCAACCCCCGCTCGTTTTTATATATGCCAAAAAAAAATTAATATACATACAAAGTAAAAAAAAAATTGGCACTCCGCACTTTGCGCAAAAAGCTTCAGCTTCTTTGCACCTAAAAAATAACTTTTTGCGCAGTGCCGAATGCCAATTTTTTTTTTTACTTTGTATGTATATTAATTTTTTTTTGGCTATGCTATGCAAAAATATTTTTGAAATTTTTTTTTTGCAGTAACTCTTAGAATTCATTGAAGAATTTTTCTGCATCAAAATATTTTGTGTAAAAAATCGAGGAAAAAAGTTTAAAAATTTACGTTTTTTTGAACTCAAAATATGCAATGGGTACTTAATGGGTTAAGGAAAGTTTTGCATCATTCAAACGGAATTTGAACGACCTTTCCAAATATATTTTTTTTAGTGTTAAGACTTGACTAATATAGCTGTTAAAGTAAAAAAAAGGGTGTACGAATAAATGTTGGTCTGAGTGTATGCTAGTCGCCTTCGCACCCTTCGTGCTGCTTTCGTCACTAGCGCGGACTGCCGTCCGCAGTGATATCAAAAACAATGCTAAAGGCCCGAAACACAACAATAAAATATTAGCTTTGACGTTTATGTTTTCACAAATGTGAAAGAAAACCAACTTGCTCGATGTGCTTTCACAATGGGATTGGGCTCATTTGAGCTGCTTAAACTTTAACAGGAGTTAACATAGTTTTTATCAAAATTGTGTCAGCCTCCTTCGCAAAAAATTTTTAACAGAATGTGAAAGTGGTGTTTACATTGGATTGTCACATTTTTGTGACTTCACAATTTTGTGACTATGCATTTAGTGTTCACATTGCCTTGTGACGTTGTGAAATGCTTTGTGTAGCGTTTGTGAAGCGTTTGTGACGCAGTGAGAACCCACCTTTACACATGTATGTAGCTTGTTTTTAAGCATATTTCTTTTATTTTTAGCTTATTTTTACTCAGAATCTAGCTTATACCACTAAGCAAATAACCTATAGAGAACCCATCCTATACAACTTAAATGTCACAGAAAAAATGCTTGCGAAGCGTCCACAGCGAAGTGTTACCGATCTGGCAATATTGTTATAGTGGAATTTATAAAAGAAGCGATTTTATTTTTGAGGCCGAGTTCAGTTCAGTTTTTTTTATGATCAGTTATTCGGAATGATTACAAACTTTTTTTTGCCCAAAAGGTGAAAAGTTTATTTTACGCTTGGGGTTGGTCAATTGGCCGCCTAGATCGTGTGATTTAACGTCTTTAGACTAATTTTTGTGGGATTGTGTGAAGTTGCTTGTCTACGCAGATAAACCCGAGACGATTGACGCCCAATTGCTGCAAAAAGTGGTAGAAAATTGGGCCTCTTAAATTATATGCGTTTTATTTCATCTTGAAAACCACACCTCTAAAAAAAACACCCTATACATACTTTTCTAACTCCATATGCCTTAAAATTTTTTCAAGCTCCAGTTTTAATGCTCTTAGCCTTATTTTAGCTTTCGTTACCATCTTAAATAAGTATATTACTGAATTATTAAAGGATGTGATCCCTACTTTGGAAATTTTCTGTGTAGATTGTGTTAACCACATGCCATCAAAGCCGACAAGGATCTGCACTGCAACTGCATTTAGGACCAAATGCTACATTTCACCCCACGAAAAGTGTCTTATTGAAATATGCAACTACATTTCAATAAAACTATTCATCCATTCAATTTTTCGTTTTTATATTGGAAATCAAAATAGTGTTGACACTAAAATGCAAATTCATAACATTAAAGCAGTTAATGCTCAAAGTTTCGAATGATAGAAATACACTTATTTGTTGATGCATAAATTTTAAATAATAATCATATTTCTATAATTGATTTTGATTTCATTCAAGCAAATCTCAATCAAATAACGAAGCCACCGTTTTGCATGCAAATTAAAAATCAAATTAATATCATTTCCAGGACTACTCCTATTAACATATTTTAAATATAAGGCTACCATTGACACCGCTCTCATCTCTGACCATGACATATGGCAACGCCCGCAAGTGGCAGCGCTTGTTGCAATTCAAACTTTGGCGGATATTTGGCGTGCAGACTAATTTTGAAATCATTACGCGAATTACGAATTACGACTGTTTGAATTAATAAAACGAATGTTGTATGGGTTCCACTGTACAATATCTATTTATTTCAGTTTCATTCGACACGTACATACATATATGTAAATATAGTTTAAGATTTGTTTTGCGATCTCGCACAATTGCGATTCTCGCTATACATTTAAGTTTAATTTACCATATATTAAATTTCATTGCATATGCCGAATATATTTATATATTGACGCTTAATATGCTAACTTGTGTTCTGCTGAGACTATTGTAGTTATTGTTCTTGATTGTTAATAGATAGTAGATACATATATAAGTAATAGTTGAGAGGTGAGGGACAGTAAGAAGAGTTTAGACTGAGCTCTTATTATACAAAATAATACAAATCATATAGATTACATATTTATACTTTCGTTCACTGATAGTCAAATAACAATTAAAGTTAATAAAATAAATTAAATACCGCTATGTAGGCCTTAAATTGCTAAATAAATCAAATTAAATGCGTATGTTAGTCAAATTAAAGTAACGCGAGTTTAACTTGGCCAAAAACAATGGGGAAAATATTAATAATAAATTGACGAAAATACATTTGTACGAATATGTATGTGTGTATGTATAGTATAAGTAGGAGACACGGAAACAACTTGGCTACAATTCTATACACATTCGTGTGCATTTCGTTAAGAATTATTAGAGTTGTGACGCGTTTTGATTTAATTTTGGTTCTTAACTTAAAGTCTAGAGTCTACAAATACGGTTATCGAAAAAAAAAATATATATATGTATAAGGTATTAAATTGACAGCAAAGGAGAGACAAAGACGGCCACTGTGCTTATGTGGGAGCAGGACGGCACATCTACGCACAGGTGCGCGCTCGGCGTTGAAAGCGCTTCATACGTCGATACCAATCGTCCTTCCACTCGATAACTATCGAGCGCGGACCAATGCCCAAATAGCCAGGCGGCGCTTCCGAGTCCCGGCCCAATATCAAATACGATCTGTAAGACATAAATACATACATAGTTAATACCGCATCTAATATAATTAATGATCATTAGTTTGCGAAAAGATTAAAGTTGATGCTTACCTGTTTACTTTGATCTTGGGACAGCGGCACTCCAGATTCTTAATCGGTATGATCCAGGTCATAGGACCCCGTTTCAGCGTTGTATTCGGCATTCCATAGACGCTGGTTTTGCTGCGCTTGAATACCGCCTGGATTTGGAGATCGTAACGCGCCGTTTCGCTGTCGTTTGGATAATCCGGAACGCTGCTGCTCCCAGTTGCTGACCGAGACCCGTATTCCTGCTCCCCCGCCACCTGCTGATCCATTTCGTAGTCCACGTCCGGATCCATTGCGCGCCGTCGCTCGCTGTTGGCCACCTCGCTGCTCGTATCTCGACCAATTACTTTGGCCATTATTGCTGAGAGTATGAATTGGAATTGGACAATTTGAGATATCGATTCTAGAAATATTTAATTAACTATATTAACACTTACCGTAGTCTCTTTTGCAGAATTTGTTGAGGTTTAACCTTTTGGTGCTTATTTTGCATTTTTCGCATTCTATAAATAAAAGAGATAACAAAAAGAAAAATGAAGAGTTAGTAAAATAATATATGTGTATGTAGAGGGCCATTTAGTTTCTCAATATCAGTCAGTGTTATCGGTATCAGTGAAAGCTTAGTTGGGATCACTTTGGCCCCTTTCATTTGAACAATATTCCGTTGAGTTAAGCCATTTTTTAATCTCGCTAGGACCGATTTTCCACTGATTAATCGTTGTACCAAGGCTCAAGACCTCAAAACTAAAGTTTTCAACGTGAATTAGCCCATTAAAAGTTAAATAATATTAGCTAATGATGTGTCCTAAAGGATAGAAGAAGAAACTGCGACATTATAGTCACAATTACAGATTAAGAGTCACTTTAAGTGCCTGCACGAAATAAGCTGTGACATGAAAATAGTCAATTGCTTAAGTTTTTAAGGTTTTTCATTTTAAGGGCTTTTTACAGAAATAGAATAACAGTGATCTAAACTAATATTGACAGTCTGCTGAAAAGAACTCCATTTAAATTTGTTGATATCTTTAATAGTTTTGGAGCTATTCGAGCTTAAAGTTTGACCCTACCCTAGCACGAAATAAGCTGTTACCCACTGTAAGTATTAATGTATTAATGGGGAAAAAAAATCCATTCTTTGTTTGTGTGTTAACTTTTGTACACTGAAAAAAAAGGCCACTTTCTAAAATCAAGGACATTCATCTTAAATATTTTGTTCTTGAAATAACAATATTTTAAGACCAAATTACTAAAACTAAGAATATTAATCTTGAAAATCGTAAGTTCTTAATATAAGAATAAAATTCTCAAATTTAAATATTTTTTTCTTGATATTATACCATTTTAAGACCAAATTACTAAGACTAAGAATATTATTCTAAAAAATCTTAAGTTCCTAATATAAGAATAAAAATCTTAGATCTAAGATCTTTTTTTTTTAAATAAGAACAAAAATCTTAAGATTTTGCCATTTTTTGAGGCTTAGAATTCACAACTGGTTCTGGTTCTGTGGTCTTGAAAATATAAGAATTTATGCTCTTAAACATAAACACTTGGTCTTAATTAAAATGTGCTTAGAATCAAGATGTGTTTTCTTACTTCAAGATTTTTTTAGACCAAAGTTCTTAGTTCTGAGACCAAAATCTTGATTTTAGATCCTTTTTTTTTTGTCAGTGTATGCTTTATTTGATAGAACGATGCCATTGTTAGATAAAATGCACTATATTTTACAATTTCTCTATGTTAAAGGCGAAATGTAATGCAAAGTGCAATTTATGTTCCCGATACTGTCTCGGATAAAAATGGAAGTTCTGGAAGCCCGTCGTCAAAATCTCTGATGAAATCGTTGACATTACTGAAGCAGATCGGCTTGTCAGCTTGGATGGGAAGCTTTAATGCATCCACCGAATAGTCCGGATCTAGCAGCAAGCGATTATAATTTTTTTTTTTTTTTGTTATTACAAAATTTTCTTCGTGACAAAAAAAATATGTAATTCAATTGAGGACTGCGAAAATAGATTGGTCGAGTTTTTTAAAAGCAAGGACCAGAGTTGTTTTGAGAGTGGAATTTTAAAATCGGTCTCTAAATTGCAACAAGTCATTGAACACAACGCGACATATTTGAAATAAATCGGACAACATAAGTCGATACAAATTAACTTTAAAAATATGGTACAAAAATTGGATCTCTTTTTCCCCAACCTAATATATTGATCTCAGGGAGACCTTCGACTGATTGCCACGCCCACTTCGACGCCCTCGCCCTGAGTTGAAACTGCGTGCATGAGTTGGACAATTTTTAGTAGTGTTTGTGTTTACAATTTAATTGCAAAATTTATGTCTTTATGGGCAATGCCAATTAGCGTGTCGAACAGAAACTGAAACAGAAACAGACGCTGCTGCAGCAACAATAATATGAGCATTAAGGCGCGATCGGCATAACATTAAAGATACTACCCGTTCCACCCCTCCCCCCACTACACACCACACACCCAGGCTACAGTGTGGCCTCCAATGGCGCGGCCTAAGGTTGCCATTGCCTTCTGTTGTTAACTAAAATTAGCCAAGGCATTCTGTTGTTGTTTTGTGAATGCAGCAATGCAAATTGTATCGTCTGTTGTTGTTTTCTTGCTGTTGTTGTTGTTGTTGCAGTTGTTGTTGCAGTTGCCAGTTGCTGCCAATGTCACAGACGTGACACAATTGGACGCATAAACTTTGTTTTATATGAGCAAATGGCTCGGTCGAGCGATCGAGTCGAGTCGATCAATTCGATCGATCGATCGATAATAATAAAGTGAAAGAGCGGGGCGGGGGTGTCAATTCTAAAATTGGACGGGGGTGCGCCAACATTTCGTGGATCTCGCCTCTAAGTATTTCGTATTTTATGTGAATCACTTCACTTTCGGAAAGGTGCACAGAGAAAAGCAGGAGGAGGGTGGGAGTGCGTTAAGCGGCCTGGCGATGATATTTAGCGCTGCTATTTGCGGCCCTCACTCTAAAGAGCATCGGCCACGCCCCCAGCATTATCTACAATGTATCTGCATACATATGTATGTATATGTAAGGTCTTTATCAAAAATATAACACACTTTTCATGATACACTATCAAGCTAAAATAAAAACACATTAACATACTTCATAACAGATTAGTTAACCCTCTAAGGCTATCTTTTAAAATAATGAAGAAACAGAAGTCAAGTTATTTTTTCTAAGATGAACCTGGGCCTCTGAATTCAAAAATGAGCTCAGAAAAGGTGTAGATGGCTTCGTTCACCTGTGAGGTGACAAAATGTGAAAAGTGAATCAAGGCTCTTTTGGGGCTATCAGTGGAAAAAGACGGTTGAAAATATGTTTACATCTTAGATTTGTCATTTATCTATTGTTATGTATGTTATGTTATGTTAAATAAGGCCTTTCTGCACTGCGACCAGTATTAGATCTTTTGTGCCGGCCTGTAAGATAATGGAGAGCCCTAAAATTTAAAGGTTAAGGCTTTTTATGAAATTAAGCACTTTGTTGGGCTTGTTTCCCCATATCTTGTAGGGTGGAGTCGTCTCACCTCCCAGTATTTGTAGCCTACGCCTGCAGAGTGCTGGGCATTCACATAGAACATGTTCTGATGTTTCCTGCTCCAGTGCACAGAATCTGCAGGTTTCAGTTTCAGAAAGATTCAATTTCTTGAGGTGGTATCTCAGGCTACAGTGTCCTGTAAGATAACCTGTGAGGATGCGAAGATCACTCTTTCTGAGGCCAACCATTCTTTTGGATTGGTTCCTGGCCGGGATAAGAAATCGTTTTGCTTGACGCTGGCCATCGCTGTCTATCCAGTACTTGCTAAGCTTTTTTTTTCTCCCAATTCCTTATGGCTTCCATGGTGTGTCCTCTTGCAAGGCCACAGAAGATTGTTATGTAACACCAACCAAATAGATTTTGTTGTGTGTACAGCATAAGAGCAGATTGAAATTGACCCTTCCGAGATTTTTCGCGAAAGAAAATCAGAAAAAGCACATGGCATGTCTTAATCAAAAAAAAAGCACCATTAAAAGCTTCCGAGTGCTTTCAAGCATGTTGCAAATGTCAAGCTGTGTTTATTAGCAACAGTTAAAAAATATTTTCATGTTAAAAAACGGATTACTTTTTTAGTAATTGTGATTTAACGGATAAGTGTCTCGAGGCACGCTTGGGTGTTAGAGGGTTAAGTGTTTCAACACATTTTATTTCAAAAATAAAGTGTTCTTTTTTTTTTTAAATAATATCAAAAAATGGGATTTTTCACCTGCATATATCAATATTATAAGACACTTATGGGTAAAGAATTAAAAAATTAAAAAAAATATCTATAGTATGTAAATCATTGAATTTCGATAGATTAACGTTCTATCGAAGATCATTGGCACCTGCCAACATCAAACCAACAACAAGCAACAACATCGTAGCCTATGCTTTGTTCTTTCATTCTCTATTTTTGTTTTTGTAAAACTCTAAGCGACAACTATTTTACGAGGGGAGGAATACAAATTATTGATGTGTCTTATAATTTTGATAAGGACCTTGTGTACATACATAGTAATGATTACTAAAAGATTTTTAAGGATTTTCTTCAATGATAATGATTGATTTTGAGCAATAATACAATCACAAATAATCAATATATTTGATATTTATTAAGTATGATTTTTTTTTTGTTGGCTCAAAATCAAACTCCCTTTTAAGAAAGATTACGTTATCAATTTAATTTCAATTTAAATAAATTGTTTGCCTTGGATGTGTCTTCTGGGTATGCAAAAATATTAGGGCAAGTCCTACACAAAAGGCATGAATTAAAAGTGGATTTTATTTTGATTGAAAAAAAATAAAAATCATAAATTATACATTTTTTTTTCGCTCAAATATTATGAATTTTTGAGAGTTATATTTTTTTTCGCTTAAAATTAATCTTTACCTTTTTCTTTCTATTTGAACTTGAATTCTAGTCATTGATTTTGTAATGTAAAAAAATAACAATAATCATTATTTGCGGTCTCTGGTACATATACATACATATGTATGTATGTTATGTTCAATTGACTGTATGCATGATTCTATGTCTAAAAGTCGTAGAGTCGCGTTCCAGATAAATATTCACATGTGTCGATTGCAATGAATTCAAAGTGACTCGTTAATCATTTAATTGTGCATTACATTAACATGTCATTAAATTTCGTATGCAAAATCAGATACGCGGCAAGGTCGATAGGGGGTGGTTCGTTTGTTGGGGCGTGCCCCAGAGTGTGTGTGTGTGTGTGTGTGTGTGTGTGTGTGTGCGTAGCACTAACTTTAAATTAACTCAAACTCGACAGAATTTCAAATTAATTTAATAAGATTATCAAATTATAAATTCATAATTAATATTCATGTCGAGCAGCCTCGCTTCCCCACCTCGCTCTCTCCTCCTCCGTTTCATGTTCTCCTTCTCTCATTTTATCATTTGGCCCGCAACTTAACTAACACTATGAAATGTCAGCAAGGACTAACTTTTTAGAGCTGTGCTCGTGTGTGTGTGTGTGTGTGTGAGAGACAGCAAGAGAGAGCGAGAGAGGGTTGACCATCATTTCAGTGCGCTTCTTGGTTACAAGCATGCAAACTTCAACTTCAACTTCAACTTGGGTTTCTTCGCATCAACTTTGCGCTTTTCTTTGCCATTGACAAATAAATTTAGCTGCTGCCTTTTTTAAGCAGCAACTAAAAAAGCTGAAAGCTTCAGGGAAGTGGCCAAAACGGAAAGGGGAGAGGAGGCACATACATACATACATTGAGTGACTGAATCCATCCCCATTTGCATTTGATGATGGATGCTATTCTGGATGGGCGCCCAATTTGCGTATTTAGTTCTGAGAAGTTGTCACAGTTCCTTTTTCAGTTTTCAGTTTTCAGATTTCAACTTTCATTTTAACTCTCACTTAAGACTTATTTAAGTTTTTGCAGAGAACATTAGCGTTTCACGCGCAAGCAAAAGCTCAACAAAGCTAGATTGCATTTAGAGCCAACAACAGTAACAACACGTTCGTAACTTAGCCACGTCAATACAGAAGAAAGTTTTGGCCAGCTGAAAAAACTACAGAACCACGGTTGCCACATTTGGTTATTCGTACCAAAGACGATAGGTCTTTAATCCTTGGTAAATTACATCATTTCTTTTCAGAATGGTACATTTTTTGTAGGTTTAGCGAATGGTTATTTTATTGAAAGTTTTTTTTTTGTAATTATTACTATGAAATTAGCATATTTATACGTGCATATAACAATATTATCCTCGAATTCAGGGTATTAAGGGAAAAATACAAGCAATTGATTATACAATATGAAATACAAAAATGAAAGGCAAAATTTTAATTGTTGATTTGTTTTTTTATAAATATAATGATAAGAAATATATTGATATTGATTAATTCAGATAAAAACAGACGGGAAAGGATATAGTTAAGACGCCGACTTTGAAATGCCATTTAAACAATTTATCGGGTCTGTTCCAAAAACGAGTCGAATTGCCACAAAACGAGTTGATTGTTGTTCCGAATTACGAAAATCGACAATAAATGCCATTTAAAGCATTAAAAAGCACAAAATGCCATAAAGCATTATAATAATGTTGAACATTTTTAGAGTGGTTTAACATCACTACTTCAATTTTAAACAGTTGAAGTATGTTTTAAGAGAATTTTTTATAAGCATCTATAAAATATTGCATTAAAAATAAAAACTGAGCTGTTCTAAATTTCTCTTTAATTTTTTTAATCGATATAAAACTCTCGCAATCGAAGTCTGCTAAAGTTGCTTCAATTGAATGACAAAATTCGAACAACGAAGTTTTAGTCTAATTTAGCTTCTATACGCTATATTTACCTGAAACATTTGAAAAGAATTTTCGAAAAGTTTTCGAAACCTAGTTTGAAAACTAAAAGCAAGCCCATTTCGATCGGCATTGGGAACAGGGGAAAAACTTTCGTCTTCGTTTCGTTTTTACTTATTGAAAACGTTCAAAATTCGGAACAGGCTTGTACAAGGTGGCGCAAAAGAAGCCACCCTATTGGAAGATGCTCTCATTTTTGCAAATGGCCGCCAATGTCAAATCTGTTTTGACATTTGTGGACTAGACAGATACAGAATACAAGTGAATAAGCCATGGAGCGATACACTCCCCAAGAACGCAGAATAATTGTAATAATGTAAGAATAATAACCGCTTTATCTCTCGTTTTTGATATTTGCACTGGCCGGCCAGATCACCCGAATTAACCATTCCAGACTTCTTTTTATGGGGTTTTTTTAAACTCGCAGGTTCACGTCAACAAGCCGCAAACTCTTGAAGCCCTTAAGGAAAATATTCGCCAGGAATGCGAGAACCTGTCGCCCGAAGTTCTGGCAAAAGTGATGGAAAATGCCATAAAACGGGCGTATGGTCATGAGCTCTGGCAGCGAACACTTGGCCGATGTCATCTTCTCGCCTAAACCAATAAAATTCTTAAGGTTCGAATAAACATAATCAAAAAACAGAATCAAAATTTTTCATTTAGAAAAAAAATGAGAGCCAAACCACATCGGATGACTTCTTTTGCGCCACCCTGTATATGAATTTTAAGCTCCTACGATGTACAAATCACTGCATACTTTCAGGCGCTTATGTTGGCTCAGAAACCGTAACATTTATTTGACCATGATGCGATCAAGTAGGATATTAAATGATACTAATAGAAAAGCGTTTATCATCAAGAAACGAGTTTCATCTTCGTAACTGTGGCTGCGATGGATTTTTGGGACTTGCGGCGGCGGAAGGGGAAGTGTCAGATTTGGTTGCTTCAACTCTTGTAGTCTCTGAGATCTCGGTGAGCAATACAAAATATCCTTAAGTAACGAATATTCCTTTATACTTATTATTTAGGTATTTTAAAACAAAACTTTTGAACCTAGTGCAGAACAAATGTCAGGTCAATTTGTCATTGCATTTTCGCACTTTTGTTGTCATTCATTCAGTCTGAAGTCTTGACATTGCCGCACCCCGCTCATCATTTGTCGCCTGCTAAATGCCCTGTGCAAATAGTTGACAACAATTAGCAGCGGTTACGGGCAGCACGGACATTGCACGGACAGTGCCGCTTAAAAGTGTGCGGCCATTGTCGCCGCCGTTCGTTCATTCATTCATGAACAAATTAAATAAAGAAACTTTTTAATACATTTGCGTAGCGCGTTCTTGTTGATGTTGTTGTTGTTGATGTTGTTGTTCGCTGCTCGCTTTCTATTTGCTATTTGCTGCTTGCTGCTTGCTGCTCTCGCCATTCGCTTTGCCACTTTGTGCAAAGTTTGCTTTGCTTTTTACTTGAGCACGCGCCACCTTAGGGCTCTGCATTCGCATTCAAATGGGGGCAGGGGCTAGGGCAGGGGCGGGGGCGGGGGATAGGGGGCGCCTGTGGTTCTTGGCTGCGTCGCTGCCTGGCAGGCGGCTTTAGCATGATTTATGCCGCTGTGGCGCATTCTGTTTGCTTGCTGCTGCTGCAGCTGGCAGTCTCTCTCCCTCTATCCGACGACTTGCACTCTTCCTTCTCCTTCTCCTTTGCCTTGCAGCCCACTCTCCTACCCACCCACCATGCCCGGCGGCAGCGGCAATTGTAACTTTAAGTTGCGTGCAAACATTTGCGCTGTCTGTTAAGTGCTGCCGCCCACGCGGCCCATGTACTGCCTGCCACGCCCACGCCCACGCCCACGCCCGCCCGTGAGTTAACAGCTTGCAGCTCGTTGCCTTCCCCGCCCTCCCTTTTGGCCGTCGGTGGCCGTTTTCTTCTGCGTTTGAGGCTCTGAGCCGTCGTCGCTTAACCGACAACCGACTGCACTTTAGCGGATTTGGGTTTTCTCACCCATTTGAAAGGATTACAAAGCGAGAGGCAAAAGTTTGCCGTCTGAAATAGTTAGTAGAAGCGGCCACACTATGTTACTAAAGCACCAGCAGCAACAACATCAATAAAAATAACAACAACCAAAAGTTAGAGCGGTTAACACAACAATGTAGACATGGCACGAGACAGAGAGAGCGAGAGCGGGAGAGAGTGTGAGAGAGAGAGCACTTACTTACCCCTGCCGCCCTCGGTGCGATAATATTGCGACTGGGCGGCCGCCGAGGAGGAGGCGCCTCTGTTAACGCCAACGCTTCCAGTGGGCTCACTTGGCTCTGGCGCCGTGTTCTGCGTGTCCAGCATGTTGATCATGCGCGGCGGTTGTTCTGTGGAGATATTGAATGTTGGTCAACATACATACATACATACATATTATCTTTGCTGAAAACTACTCTAATATACATGAATTCCTGATCAGCATCAACATCCGACTCGATATCAAAATGTCCATACGTACAGTGAGCCAATACTGTCTTCATACTTTTTAGTTTGTTGCCTTATAAAATCCAACCAAACAACAAATTGAAAAAAATTTTAATGCAGTGTCTTAAACACATTTATTATCTTCAATTTGACACCTAAGTCTGTTTGATATCACTTATTTTTCTATACCTATTCAGATCTAAACAAAATAGGGATCTATTTTTACTCCTGTATATGTATAAGGCATCAAACTAAAAAGTTACTGCTGTATGGAGACATTATTGGTTCACTGCACATAGATTTCAGAGCAGACAAAAGTGTTTTTCAAAACTTTAAAAAAAATATTGCCCTTCATTTTTATAAATAATCGCATAAAAATTGGTTGATATTTTGTATATAATTATAAACATATTTATGCCGTTGAAATTAAAATTGTTTAGATCAATTTGATATTGTTATCTAAATAGACTAACGAGTATCTCGACTATAACGTACCTACCGACTTTAAATTATATCTTCGTTATGAACGAGTTACTATATATTTGAGAGTTTTATTAAATATACTGAAACGATTGATACTATGATAATTGTCACACGAAATAATAAATGTGCGTTAATTTGTGTTGCGGACGTTACCAAAAACAGAAGTTATTTCGAGATCGGCATGCATTTTCATAATTTTCAGCGAAACTACATTATTAGCAAGAAAGTCTGACAAGAAAGGCTACAGTGAAATTGTACTTATTGAGTAAAAATGTAAATTTTGGTAAAAATTAGATGTGTATGACGAAGTCCAACATGCCTAAGTATGTTACGTTACGTTACAGAAATCTAAATATCTATCTATTATATTGTAGATGTTCATACAGAAATACATGACTACGTCGACTCAGTTGTTTATGATGTTCAAAAATATATTTTTTTTTACCTATTATACAGTTTACAATTTCTACTCAAAGTCATTATTCCTAATCACACTCTATTGTGGACGATAACTTAGTAACAGTACTGTGCAATGTCCATGAGGTAACGTTGGACTGGGAATGATCTACTATTTATATGTACATACATATGCAGTAACAATTAGTAGAATCTCGGGTGGTTTACTTACTGATGCATGGCGCGATGTGGGAGCGACTCTGTTGGTAGCCGCGGGCGCAGCGATTGCAGGTCAGTCCGGTGACGCCGTCCTTGCACGGACATTGACCGCTCGTGTTGTTGCAGACTTTGCCAGATGAGCCGATCGGATGGCACTCGCAGGCTGAAAGATGGGAAAAGAACAGACGCACAAACAGTTGAAAGATACTCATTGAGATGCCGTTACAGATGCAGATACAGATACATTTCATCAGATACAATTGTATTTGTTGTTGCAGTTGCAGTGGCAGTTGCAGCTGCGTCGCGTTGAGAGCTTAATTGAGCTGGCCGCACTTCAAAGTCTTTTTCCCCAATCGCAAATGCATTCGGAAATCAGCACACGAGCACACACAGTCATGTAATGGCCAATATGGCGTTATGGCCATTGGAATCTACTTGAATTTTACTCTGAGTAACATTCAAGTTTTTCTTTCCGTCGACTTTTCGGCCAACCAGCGGGTTTCATTGGTTTTCATTTCTTTTGTCTTTCCTTCTTTCTCTCTGTCGGTTTTTGCCATACGTTTATGAGCCGTGGAAATATGCATTAACAGATAACAGAGACAACACCCAATTCCCCCTCGGCTCCCCCCATTAGCCACTTCCACATCCACATCGGGATTACAAATTGAGTGCACGCTGCCAGTTAAACACTGGCCACTGCTGCCACACGTTTGGTTAATTGCAAATGAAAGTGCGAATGTTCTCGGCCCAGCGGCAGACTTTTACTTTGCATCCGCTTTGCTTTTACATACGTCTTTCCCGGTCCCTCCTTTATTGTCTGAGCAAACAAACTCTGATAACACTAGGTTACAGCCAGATTGTAACCCATACCAACTCCACTTTTTCTGATACATATGGGGCCCCAGATGAAAAAACGCTTTAAACATTTTTTTGTTATAGAACTTTAAAAAAATAAGTATATTGAAAAGCTGTTATTCTTTAAAAAGCTTTTTTTTCTGAGAGATGAGCTTGTATTTTTAACCTTTACCGATTTTAAAAAGCATTTAACTTTCTTAAGGCATATTATATGTTAATCATTCATATTCAGTTTTTAAAAGATAAAGATTAACTAGTGGACGGTTCTACAGTCGAGCATACTAAAATAAAATAATATAAATCGCTGCAAATATTAATATAGTTATGTAATAAATGTACTTTGTGAGTGTGCTCGACTGTAAGGTACCCTGCGCCCTGGCACACCGATATCATAAAACTTATTTGCACGTCATTTTTTTTGGCTAATTGTTTGTATTACAACTGTGTGTTCTAGTGAACCGATTTAAACCAAGGTCGATCAAAATGTAAAAGACAGAATATTACCAATCTATGAGTTCGGTTGAGATACAAAAAAGATTTATATGATTTAGTGGTCCGATTTCAACCAAATTACGCAGGATGTTTAGGACCATCCCATATGCATATTCTGTCAGTATGGTTCAAATATCTCAAACAACAAAAAAGTTGTTCATCCCAAGACTTGATTTTCGACTGATCGTTCCTATGGCAGCTATATGATATAGTCATCCGATCTAAAACTAACTCGATCTGCTTACAATATAGACGAACCTACATACCAAGTTTGGACAAGACGGACAGACGGACATGGCTATATCGACTCGGCTGTTGATGCTGATCAGGAATATATATACTTTATGGAGTCTGACACGCCTCCTTCTGCCTGTTACGCACATTTTTTTTTTTGTGACAAAGGTAATAGATCCCTATACTTTTTTTAAGTACGGGGTATAAAAAGTTTAAAATCAAGTGAACGGTTTGGATATAATTCCATTCCAAAAATGAGCCTCGTTTAAGATTTAATCTATACAAACTATGGAGAGACGGCTGAGAAATATAACATGGTAATCAGATTGAAACCACATCTGTTAAGGATATTGAGGACTTTAGCAAATTTATAATCTGCAAGATGGATTGAGATACCTCAAACAAAATTGTTTACCTTTGGCGCTTTGAGCCATTTAATAATTTCATAACTGCAAAACTGAGTGACTAGTTAAACCCGACAAATAAACAGGCTATATTGAATCCGCTCGTGTTCCCGATTAAGAGTACATATGCTTTATTGGGACTGCCTACTGAAAGTGTACCATATAAAAAACGTAAGTGTTGTCGTTTTTAGCCCACCCACAAATGACCTGGTCTGGAGCACACTCTGACTGTCACGTTGCACACTAAGTCTAAGCCAGGATCTCCTCCGAGCTGGTGTGTTGTTTGTGCCGTGTGTCGCCAAAAACTAACATTGCAAGTTGGTTGCATTTGCGTTTGGGCTTTTTAGTTAATAAGCCGCTTTGGCCACTGGCCACTGGCCACTGGCCACTGTCCACCGACCACTCTTCAAATGAGGGCCCAAAGCCATTGCAAGTCTTAAGTATTAAATAGAGTCGCACAGAAACTGAGACGACACTCCGACGAGCCACGGATGGTCTATTCGTAAGTCCAGGCTCAGGGTCGTTCAGTGTGTGGAATGGGGAATGAGTAGGGAACTGGGAATGAGATGGCGAATGGGGAACGAGGAACGAGGAGCGGTAGCCATGGAGCTGAGTTGGCAGCGTGCGTGCAACATTTGGTAATTTAATCCGATTTACAATAAATTAAATGCGATTTATATGCACACAGCGACACATCCGGGAGATAACAACAACAACAACAATGACAATGACAATGACAACAGCGACAGCAGACAATAATAACTTGATACAACAACAAGAACAACAATAGCACTTTAACCATTTTGCGTGTCTCGTGTCCATTGTTGGACTGCAGGGCATACTGTCAGATATGGGGGGCTGACTGCTGGTGTGGGGGCGTGGCAGCAACAATATGACAACAATACGGATGTGTATGTGTGTGCGTGTGTGTGTGTGTGTGTGTGCTGTGCGGTATCTGAACGTGGCAGCACACACAACACTCAACTGTTAAAATAGCCAGGGCTGAAAAAATGGCAGCAACAACGAGTTCATTACGCATCCTGGCCCATATCGTGGCTTGGCTATGAACTGAGCTACAAATATGCATGCGACCATCTCTCAGTGTTTTTGTATGTGTGCGTGTGTGTGTCTGTGTGTGTATGGCAGCTTCCATATGGCCCGTGCTGCGCTTTTTTGCGCATTGGCCAAGGCAAGAGATTATGAATTTTCATATTAACGAGCCACGGACACGCATCACACACACACACACGCACGCACACACACACACACACACACACGCACTCACGCTCACACAGTCATAATCGTACTCGCAGATAAACACACTCATTCCCACTCACAGTTATCGAGTACTACATTCAGATTGACATTCGCAAAGAATGTAATCGAGTAGTTTCATTTTTTATACCCGTTACTTAAAGAATAAATAAAAGGGTATATTGCATTCGTTGCAATGTATGTAACAGGGAGAAGGAAGCATCTACGACTCTATAAAGCATATATACAGGGGTGGTCAAAAGTATTTACACAACACTTAAAGTTAAATCTACTCGTAATTTGAACTTACTTCATGTTATGTTTGGTATCAATGGAAAGGTCTTTTGAATTCCTTTCGGATGATGCAATACTTTCCTTAACCCATTGGGTACCCATTGAAATTTTAGAATATTTGTAAACGTCAACTTTTTCAACTTTTTTCCTCAATTTTTTAAAATAAATGTTTTGATGCAGAAAGTTTCTTTAAACAATTTAAATAGTAACTGCAAAAAAATGTTTTCAAATATCTCTTTGCTAGTATTTTTTATAATTTTTTGAAAATGGCGAAAAAGGCACTTATTCCTCATTTTCATGCAAAAAGTGTCTTTTTTGCAGTTTTCAAAAAATTATAAAAAAATAAAAAACAGCTTTCAAGATATTAGGCATTTTTTACTAATTAACGTTAACTACTATTATTACCTATCATCCTACGAAATCGTAACAAGATCGGACAAATAGAAAGGTGGTAATGTCTGATTTAAGTTTTTAAGCAATGTAAGTGCCTAAAAGCATGCAATAAAGAATATTTTAAATTTATTTAAATAAGTAACGGGTATCCTATAGTCGGGAGCTTGACTATAGCCTTTCCCACTTGTCTTTTGTTTAAGTTCAGTTTCAGTCTAATGTTTGCCACATGCCACAAGTCTGATGCTGTTGCATGTGTTGCTGATTCATCCAAGAGTCATATCAGTTACCTTTCCGAGAGTACCTTTCACCAGCCCCAACATACAGTCACCTCCAATTCGCATTGGCACAAAAGGACGACCCAAATAGCTGCATTGAATCACAACTGAACTGACGAAGCCGTTTCACCGATTAATATGGTACATAACATGAACGAACATGAGCATGAGTATGCCAGTAAGTATTTAAAGGTTCAATTCACAAAGGGATCCAGCTGCAGTTTCGCATGTAACTGTCTCACTCACACTCAATTCGGGGGATTCCCTTGCTCCAATTTGAGCCATGAGATGGGAGCTCGCTGAGCTGTCAGGCGGCATTGCAATTTCACTTTAGCTGTAACAGATGCAGACTCGGATTCCTGAAATGGGCTCTTAATTAGGACAGCACGTGAGTGAATCACTGCCAAAGTAAATCAAAGTTGGACAAATGAATCAAAGCTATTCATCATTCTCACTTCGAGCTTGAGAGAAAATAAATGCAGGGTATACAAAATAAGTTTGGTTAGTGCGACTTTAAGCCTATAGTTTTTGGTTTTTAATTTCTGCGAGCAAACGACTTGGAAGATAATATTGGTTTGATCTAATCACAAAATAAAATCTCCATTGATATAAAAATGGTTAAAAACTTAAATTGTAAGAAAAATTCGAGGAACTCGTGGCGCCAACATATCTGAAATTGTATTCAGGAACTAAAAGTAAAACATATTCTTTCTATTAAATCAAATTTTAAGTTTATGCTTATTTCACTGCATAATTTATAAAAATTTCATTCTACAGTAAAACACCCCAAATAGTTTGAAATAAAAAAAAAAACATTTTATTTTATGAGCTTGAAGTAATTTAAAGTATTTTAGTAAAAAAACGTTATACTCAGATTCCGAAACTTCGCACATGTGAACAGTATTATTCTGTTTCCCAATGGTTTTTGATGTATATTTATATATCTATCTATTTTTAAGCATACAAGATTCTAAAATATATTATTTATTTAGGTAATTAAGTCTACTCTAAATAAATAATTATATACATACTATATGTACACAATACCAGCACCTGCAAAAAATTCCCTCTTGTGTAGAGACTGAATGTAAGTACATATTTATGTATGTATTTGATATCCATCAGTCACACTATATAGTATGTATATAGATATACAGTAAAGTTGGGCTGGCATTCATTTCATGATCAGATATTTAATTTGGACACTTTTCTGCTTTTAAATTTTTGGCCTGTCTGCCCTGTTTTTTATTTACAATGGTTTAAATCGGTTTGGCTTTTATTTATTTTGCTTGGCTTTCCAAAAATTAATTAACCGAAGTTTCGCTGTGCGCGCTGTTTGAACTCGCACACACACACACACACAGTTACAGTTACACTCACACCCACAATCACACTCACATTCACACTCACAATTATATTCACACTTATACTCAGGCAGGTCGGCTCTGGGTAAAGTGTAAACATCATAAAGCAAATCAAGCGCAATTTGTTATTGTTTATTTCAACTTTACGCAAGCGAACGCAACCCACGCCTTCCTCTGTCCCTTTTCCACTGCCTTAACCCCAGCCCCAATGGCAGACCCCATGCCTTCTCGCTTTAAACTTATTCTATACATTCAACTGACCGCATGCTAAAAAGTGCGTAACACAAATTCGACGTGGTCGTCGTCGCAGCGCCCACTTCCATCAACTGCCATAAAATATTAGCCGAAATTTCGTAGTCCAGCTGAAAAAAAATTGTGGGCAATAAAAAGCGCAGCTGCCTCCAGGAAGGGGCTGCTTTTAATTTTCTCGTTGCTCTCACTGTTTGTTATTATTGGCCAAATAGAATCATGCAAAATTTCAAAAGAAACCAAACACAAAATAAGAATTATGAAAAGATTTCCTTGTCGAGACGCAATAGAATCATTTGCCACAGAGAGGGATTACACCTGACTGCTGCTGCTGCTGCTGCTGTCTGAACACTAAACAGACCGTGGAACAGTCAGATACATTGTATAAATAATGAGTACCTCACTGAATCATAGCAGCTCCAGCAAATATGGATGATTTATATTTCGAAACTGCCGATTTTGATTAGACATTCGAATATCCTATTTATAGTGCACGTTACCAATTTATTTTTATAAAAGTCTTTTACATATATTAATAGGATACATTTAAATACTTCAACTTCAAAAGCTATTAGAGAAAGTGTAAACTGTGTCCATTGAAAATGATCAAAAGGGGTATATTGGATTTGTGTGATGTATGTAACAGGCAGAAGGAAGCATCTCCGACCATATAAAGTACATATATTCTTGATCAGCATCAACAGCCGAGTCGATTGAGCCATGTCCGTCTGCCTGTCCGTCCGTCTGTTTAAGACAACCGATCTCAGAGACTATAAAAGCTGGAGACCTCAAACTTGGTATGTAGGTTACTGAATACCAAACGCAGATCAAGTTTGTTTTTAATTTTGGATCGAACCACTATATCATATAGCTGTCTTAGGAACAATCAGTCGAAAATCAAGTATCAGTATTAAAAACTTTTTGTTGTTTGAGATATCTCAACCAAACTGCCAGAATATGCAAACGGGATGGTCCTAAACATCCTGACCAAATTTGGTTAAAATCTGACCACTATATTATACAGCTGTTATTGGAACCATTGTTCGAAAATTAAGATTACTAATCTTGGGAGCATTTTTACTCTATATATTTTGTTCAGCAATGAAGTATGAAATCGGGCAAATAAGCTGAAAGTGAACATTTTTTGGATCATGAGAAATCATGAGAAATAGAAGAGCCGAAAAAGAATTCTTATTTTTACTGCAAGCTTGCCTGAGTTTAGTTTTTTAAGCACCCCTGTTCTGAATAAATTTAATTTTTGTATAAATCAGATTATTAAAATTTAAATTGAATACTTTTTTGACTCCGCAAATGTGCCCGAGCATTGAAATCTCGACATTCTACGTTCTACTTTCTTCCAAAGCGAATTGTCATATTTAAAGTGGATTTTTTTGTATAACAATATTTAATCAATAATAAAGCATTTTAGTTCTATACCAATGGCCCTATAAGTGTGCTAAATGACCATTCAACTGTGTCAGTTGCGTATGGAAATGTGAGTAATAAAAATACAAAGCTTAAAGGTCGTTCAAATTGGGTACATAACTTGATTTTTGATGTGGCTTCATTGTGATGCCTAATACATGAATGTTTTCTTACGAAAAAAAATTAATATCGGTTAAAATTCTCGTATAATTAATTTTAATAAATAAGTGAATTACAATGTGCACCAAAGCCGAGTAAATGGACTACATGAATACAATTTTATGAACATTTGAATGTCATGACAAAAAAAAACTAAAATAATATGAATATTGTGTGTTCAATGGATGCACTCGAATATAGTCGGAAAGTGTAAAATTGTTGTGCTTTAAAAGAAATTAAATGCAAGCTCGAAACTTGAGTTTATTGTTTAAAAAGTAAATAAACGGTGAATAGACTCAGTTTTATTGGGAGCGAGTCAGTCAGCCATTCCTGCCTAATTTGGCTGAGAGGGGGGCGGGCGGACGGAGAATGGCTTCTCTTTACTGGCCTATTAATAAATCAATGACTTCGCACGGCGCGACAAAAGTTATGCCCATCCAACCAGGCGGGGTTTCCCACCAGACTCCAGTCTCGAGTCTGCCACAGGAAAAACTTTGTCGCGGTTGCAACTGGCGCAAAGTTCGCTCAACTTTCCCGACATCGAAATGAGCAAAGCAAAAGGAGAAGAAGAAGACGCTAGTGAATCCCTCACAGAAGGCAGATGGAGATGCTTTTACCGACGACTTTTGCTCAAATGGATGGCTACAATTTTGTTGCATGTACAACACGGAGGACTGTAAAGTTTTTAGCGTTCAGGTAAAACGAGAGTGGGGAAAATGGGAAGCTGCGTGGGAGAGCAAAGGAAATGAGACCTCAATTGTATTCGAAACTTTGGTGCGCTTTTCAAATTGTGCGTTAAAATTGAGGCGCAGACATAAAGACTATTGAAAATCAAACGATGCGCGCAAAAGTAGGCAATGTTGAATTACTTCCCGGGTAAATTGGCTGCGCCCGGGGGGTTTATAGTCATCGCCATCGCCATCGTCGTCGCCGTCGCGGTCTCGTGGAGTGAACGAAATGGCAGCGCCAATTTGACGCTCGAACAATTTGCACAGCTTTAAATGTCAACTCGCATGCAAAATGCCATAATTCAAATCCTAGCCCACGTCCCCCCAAATAACACGCCGACAGAGAGCCATAAGCGTGGCCAGCCTGAGGTTGTGTCTATAAATAGTATATGTATATGTCTGTCTCTGCGTGTGTGCTATGCAATGTCTATACTCTAACCCGCCGTAGAGTCGTAAGGGTTGATCAACTTTATAGAACTTGATAGGTGAAAAGTAAGAATGCTGCTTGAACTTAAAGATATGACATGAGCAGCGTACTCTGAGTTATGAATGGATTCATGGCTCATAAGCAGCCTCATATTATCAATTTGTTACGTCTTAGAAATCTATACAAATCGATACAGAATTTTTAATTTAGTTTAGTCACTAGTCACTATTACAAACATCGGTTTTAAAATATTATTAACATTAAACAATTCAGAATTATTATGTTTAGTTTTAAGATTAAGAGTTTAACATTTTTATTATTTTAATGATTTAATGTGGTAATTTTTAAATGAAAAGCAATTTGTTTCTATTGATCTTTTTTTTTATTAAAGAGTAACAAAAATATTTTCGGTCAAATCAGTAGAATTTCATTCAGCTCTAAGTTAATCGATTACCACAGTAAATATTTAACTTTATATTAACTACATATAACTGATTCCAAGAACGGATTATCGAAACTTTCGAGTATGACTGAGAAGTGTCTGACATCCACTTCTTATTTTACACGTATACTACAGGGCAGCTCTTAGTCGAGTCGACTTGTAATCTGTAATTTTTTCTTTTCTGTTGCAAAAATTTGAAAATTTGTCCTGGCATCAACTTTTATTGCTTCGCCAGCGTAAAATTTGTTACGCCGCTTAGTTGGTCCTCCCTTCCCCACACCTCCTCTTCTCTCCTCGCCCTTCGCCGACCCACCACACATACATACATATTTAGTTGTAATAGATTTTTGCAGCTTAGTTTTAAAAGCCATTATGGCTTACTGGCTAGCTGCCACCTCTCACCTCTCACCTCCCACCTCCCACTCGCTGTTGCTGGCTTTGATGATAAATGCATTTTCTTATGCCATTCAATTAAGTTAGCTGCAACCCTCGCGAAGTCAACCATTGACTGGGAGCGACCTTTAACCGATTTGTTACAGTTCCAATGCACATTTTATGAAACTCGAATGATTCTTGAACGATATTTAACGCCATTCGGGACACCTTCTCTCTCTCTCTCTCACTCTCTCTGTCTTTCAACCTCAACTCCAATCACCCCTCGTCCTTAACCTCATCCTTCGCCCCCGCAGCTGCTTGTCTAATGGTTACGATGGCAGCGGCTGTGTTTCATGAACTTTGTGGCGAAATGGGCAGTAAAAAAAGTTGCTCCTCTCTCTGTGTGCGACTGTGTGTGTGTGACTGTCTGTGTGTGTGACTGTCTGTGTTTGTGTGTGGCTTAGGTAATTCATGACATTATTTTAATTGCTGCTGCTGTAGCTGCTGTTGCTGCTGCTGTTATTGCCATAGCATTTCGCACGTGACTTTCTGATTTTATGGCTTTTAATTTCACGTATTTAGTTTCGGATATTGTTAATTGTATTCATGGCTGCCCCCCGTGACACGACACGCTCTCAATATGACATCGTTTATGATATACTGTGCTGTAAGTTTGCCCATTGTTGTATTGACATAAACTGCTATTGAATATCATATCTTTGTCAAGACGTTTGATGCAGAAATTCACTTGAAGTCACACATGAGTATGCAAAAGTTAATATTCTGTTCGGTTATGTCACTTCAATTTTAGAATACTATTCAAATTAGGGTATCTCATAGTATATAAGCTCAATTAGGTTTCTTTAGTTTTATGTGTGAAATTAATGATGTCACAACGGCGTCACAAAAAGCACAGCATAGTTTTTGGGGCTGACAGAGATTTTAATTATCCAGAAATCTGCAACAGCAGACCGACAACAACAACAACAACACTATTATGAATAACGGTCAGTCGTTTATTTCACATTTGTGTGCATGTGTATGTGAATGAGTGTGTGTGAGTGTGTGTGTGTGGCAATCTCTCATTGGACAAATAATAATATGTAATTTTCCGGTCATTGAAACATTTGCGCAAATAAGGAAATTGGCTGAGCCGAAACTGAAATGGCTTTGACAACATGTCCGAATCCCAAAAGTATCTGTGTGTGTTTGTGTTTGTGGCTGTAGAAATGTGTATGTGTAATGGTTTGCCTGTGCATCCGCTCCTGCAACCCTGACCCCACTGACTTCCCTCCGTAACTGATGAGTTATGGCTGGCAACGTCTGTTCGCCGACGTTTTGCTCGAGTCTGCTGAGCTCAAGTAAATCATTTGAATATTTAAATTAAATCGAAATCATGGCAATAACAAATGTGCATCAGCATCAGCAGCAGCAGCAGCAACGTCGAGACTCCACTCCTGTCCCGGAAGTTCCCATCCACTTCGAACTCGCCTTAAGGCGTTAATTATAATGCGAAACATGTGAGCAGCGCGTGATTTGCAATCTACGGATAAACTTATATGGTACATAATATCTAATTGCTAACGACTGACGGGAATATTCCGAAATAACTTGTAAGAGTTGTACAATTCTCTGGGGTAAAACTTGCTTTTTTTTTTTTAAGTTTCTAAAAAGTAAAATTCTTTTTGTAAATTATTTTAATTTTTCCTTATTTCTTGAGAAGGCCACATTCGATTGTAAGAAGCTTTACACTCTCCGAAAATTTTACGAGCTTTCTATTTATTCCATTGCACGTTGAATCTTATACAAATTTAAGTGAAATTCAAGCGAAAGCGATTTATGTGGCACCCCTGTATATATAACTTGTTATGTTTTTATGCTACAATTTATTTTAAAGTCCCAGGAATGCCAACCCAAACTATTGTTTAAAGTTAGTTTAGTTAGTTAAATTTATTATTGCATCATTATAAAAATATCGACCATTGCAACTAATGCAGAAACGACCAAATTATTCGATTTGATACTCTCAGTAGATTCGAGCTTACACAGACTTCTATGATAATCGTCTCTTCTTGAGAAATAACGTTTTATATTATTATTATCTATAAGCCAACTTAATCGCAAAAAGATCGGTCAGGTATCTCAGAAGTAAATGCTGCTTAAAGTTTTTAAGCAGCTTAAACGCCCTAAAGTATGCTTCAATTCTTAAACAGTTTTGCATTGTCATAAGCAACGTCGAATTAAACTGAATAGGCCAACTCGATGTTAATTTCTTACTGGATGGATGATCTGCCCAGTAATTTATAAGACTACAAGTTTATCTAGACTGTGAGGCTGTTGATAAGATGACAAATCGACCTTAAAAGTGTGTATGAATGATTAACAAATAGTGTATTAATTAGCTATCATAAAGTACCTAAATTGCTTTGTTAAATCGACATTCTCGAGTAATTGATAAAAATCCAATACCAGATAATACAGTTTTTAATAAAAAGGTACGGAATAATGTTTAGTTTCTTTTTCTCATCTGGGGTCCCATGTATGTATAAAAAAAGTTACATTTGGTAGAGGATACAATCTGCAGGGTAGAAAAAAAGCCTGAGGTAAGTTATTATACAAGACACTTTGACTTAATTAAATTTAATAAAAGTGTCGCTTAAATAAAGCGATAAAATAGGAGAAAACGCACAGAGAAATATTTGGAGTGTTGAAAAGAAAGGTTTAAGTATGAAATTCCTTACAAAAAGTAATTATGGAAATGAATCCGGTTAAGTGGTATAAAAAACTGACAAATCTTGTTAATACTCGTATGCGAATTTGTAAGCAGCTTTTATTGTCTACGCCCTTTGGCTTTTTATGGCTATATGAGTGTACCTGAATACCAAAATGTAAAGTGAATCACTGAATATATAAATTCCGATTAATAATCGTTTAAAATCATCCGAATATGAATTCTTCAATTGTTTACATACATTGCTGTAAATGCTTAAATAAGTATACTAAAATATAATGAAAAGTGCTGGGAATGTGAATTCCGATAAATTATGCGAATAAAGCTGAAACAGCTTATGTTTCTGATATAAATAGACGGGCTCCTCTAAATATCTTTAAGTTTCAGAACTTGTCTGGTTCTTCGTAAGTTTATTCTTACGAAGTAAATATTTTGCCTATAGTTCCACGTATGCTTTGAGATTGTCAGAAGTTTTACAAGAACTTGTATTTGTTCTACAGATGAATATTAATTGGAAAATAGCTTTCCTCGAATTTATTTCTGCCTGAAAATCTTATAAATAAACATTTGCTATTAATTGCATCCGTTGAGATGAAAATATTCTAAGGAAATTTAATTTTTGCAAATTGAACCAAATATCGAGGCATTGGCATCTAATGGAGATGATAAATTGATGTGGTTAAATGTGTTGATTTATTCCGGTTTTCAAGGTATTGTGTTTGAATGTTTATTTTTGCAAATGGTTTCCTAAAAGGTTATCCATTATCATTTCCCATCCATCAAGGAACTTGAATGTGAAATGTGAGCCACTTCTGGTGGATTGGACCATTGCGTCAACCGGCTACTTCCTCGGTTCACCCGGTTGATCTAAAGCACTTGCAGCAAGTCAGCCGAATTATGTACTATATGGATATGGCCAGACAAGCCAAGGCGGTTGACTAATTAAAAGCCAACGTCGCCAAATGGACGCCCCGACCCAAAAACATGACGTAAAACATTTTGCGAACAGGCAACAAGAACGAGTGGAGCAACAATGAGAATAAATGTAAAACCACAATGCAAAATGTTTTAAACAAATTGCACGCGTGTCAAAATTAAAATGAATAAATTTCTTTCGACGTTCTGAAAATAAAGCAAAAACTGAAAGCGACAACAATTGAAATGAAAAGAAAAAAAAAACTCAGCAAAGAGAAGCCGCCGACGATTAAACTCATAAAGCTTTCGTTTGAGAGTGTATGTGTGCGTGAATGTGTGCGTGAATGTGTGTGTGTGTCTGTGTGTGTGTGAGCTGCTTGCTTTACTTATTTACGATGTGCGCATTTGGCTGGTCTTGTAAATACTGATGAATTTTTGTCGGTTGTTTTTTTTTGTTCTTCGAGTGGATTTTGTTTTCGTTGTGTTGTATAATTAATTAAAAATCGATAAGATTTTGATTTGGATTTAACGGCTTTTCAGAATTATGATGGTTAGTCAGCATCAGCGACGTCTTTTGAAAAATGATGACAAATGGGGCATGTGGCGTATGCGCAATTCGCAGCTGGGCGCAAACGGGTGAGGCGGGGGGCCCAACAAGAAGAGAAGAGAACAGAAGAAGGAGAGCGAGAACGAGAACAAAACGGAGAACAACATGCAAACATCTTGTTTGTAAAAAATTTGCTTTGTTTTTATTGTTGTTATTGTATTGTACTACTGCTTAAGTAAATTTCTGTTTGTTTACAAATTCAATTTGCTATTGGGCATATATGTATGTACATATGTATGTATGTAATCTTGGTCTCAGATAGATGGATAGATACGAGTACGTGTGAGTGCGTATACCACACGAGATTGAGCATTCAAGTATTCATGTGATCCAAAAATAGTAGTTGCCCATTTTTACTCTTGGCCAGCCATCTGTTGTTGGCCACCTTATTTGGTCGAGTTGATTAGGCGGCGAGTGAAAATTATTGCCAGCTCATAAATTAACTGACCATGCTGCTCAACTTCAGCTGCTTTAATTCATGTTTCATTCTTTGTTCTCATTTCTAACATATCATTCTCCATCTCCATTTCCAGCTCAAATCTTAAACTCAAAATGTTGCTAGTTCTGATTTTCAGTTTTTATTGCCGATCGATTGGCAAATGCGGCAAATTTATAGCGTCAGTTAATTACATTGAAACATTTTCACAAGGTCGTTGATTTAAGGGATTGGGATTGGGGATTTTGGCTCCGATTTGTGGATAGTTTAGCTGGTCAATATTTGGACTAATTATTGTTAATTGGAATTGGCAGGAATGTGGTCGAATGTGTTTTTATTACTCTTGAATGTTTGTTGTGGCAACAGTTAATTAAATTTTGAGGCGATTCTTGATGGAATTTGATGATTTGACTTCGACATGACGGAATGCCCAAATGGCCAGGCTAATTTTAGTGCATGAAAACATTTGGCCGATGGACAGCTATACAGAAAAAAAAAGCCATTCTAAAATCAAGCTTAAAATACTTTAAGTATGTATTCAGGATTAATCTGTATAATCATGCCTGTATCAGGATTAAAATGGGAAAATTAGCCCAAATTACTTGATTCAAGCTAAGAAATTCTTAAAATGTCCCGTTGATCACCACATTTGCTGAGCGCGAGAGAAAATTCTCTCGGCCTCTCTCATTTCAACCGGTCCGGTGGCTCAGTGGTTAGAGTCGCCGACTTGTCACATAATTAGAACTTCCAGTTTGAAAAAAAAACCTGGGTTCGATTCCCCCGTCAATTGTAGTCAAACATGAATTTTTTAGTTCTTCGGATAGTTTCCGTCATTAAAAAAAAAAGAAATAAATAAAAAAAGTAAAAAAAAATTAAAAGAAAAAAAAAATATGTAAATGTAACGAAAAACATCTTAACTATTAAAAATTGTTTAGCCTGAATTACACAATTTCAGGATTGGATTCGGGATTGAAAAAGTCAAGTATTTCATACTTGGTTTAAGAAAATCCGAGATTACCCCACTTCTGACAACGTTTTGGATTGAATTCAGGCTAAATATCCTGGATTTTTTTTTATGTGTATTCAGATCTACACGTAGTTGGCTTTCAAGTAGCTTAAGGGTATTTTTTATCACAGCTGACTTACCTTTGCACACCTTGCGATGATTCAGCGGCTTGTTGGGGTCCCGATAGAATCCCTCCTTGCACTGATCACAATTGCGTCCCGTGGTCGAGTGTCGACAGTTTAGGCACATGCCGCCAGAGACGCCTTGCGAAACCCGAAAGATTTCCATACTGAAGCGACATTGACGCGAATGATTGTTGCAATTGCACACTGGAAATAGACAGAGTTAGAGATTATTGCGATTAGAAAGAGAGCTCAATATGATGATGGGCATATGAGATGTAGATAATTGAGTCATTTGCATATCAAGTGCCAGCTATTAACAACCATCGATATCTTTATCACTCACTGCCTACGAGTACTTGCGATAGGCATTTCATTTGGCATTGCGATTAATGAAAACAAATGGAACGCAAATCGTCCAGCAAGCTCAAGATGAGGCACGAGTGGTAAATATCTGTGGTGACGTTGGTTCTCTTGATGGTTCTGATGCTGATGCTGATGGTGAGTGGCGGCTGGTGGCCCTAATGAGGCCAAGGCACATCATTTGTCTAGCGGGACATTGGCTTCAATTGCATAATTTATGCGACGATTTGTTTAAACGACTTTGAGAGCAATCATCACAGTCACAATCACAATCGCATTGGCGACGGGTCGACTACCGAGTCGAGTGTTCCACGTTCCAGCTTACACTTCATCCTGGTTATTCTGAACTTCTTATCTAATGTCTTTATTGCTTCATTGCTAACAGAATAACTATTACTCGTTATTTGCTGCCTACATGAAGTGAGAAGTGTGATTTAAAAGTTGAGTAAATGTCACAACAATATACTCGTATAGGTTTCCTAATATTTCATTTATAACAGACAGCACATTAATAAAAGACATTTGCAAACATATGTTAGCTGATAGAATAATGAGCTAAAGATTTAAATACTTTTTTGGTGAGCTTGCATTAACTTTATGCAAAAGTATACCCTGGGTAAAAAAGGGTATAATGATTTTGTCCAAATGTATGTAACATGCAGAAGGACATGTGATAGACCCCAAAAAGTATTTATATTGTTGATGAATATCAGCAGCCGAGTGGAGTAACATCTGTATAAACTCTTCGATCTCAGAGACATATTTTATATTTATTATTTTATTTTATTTTATATTAGGTCAGATCAAGTTCGTTTTCAAATTTGGATACCACGCCCCTTTGCCTACAAATTAACAAGATGTAATGACAAGGTAAATGACAAGTATTTTAGTCTCGATAGTCTATGAAAATTTCATCACGATCGGATAAGAAACGTAAAAGATATTCAAGATCTAAAGCTTGCGGCCTGTTTGTTATTATATATACATAAATATCTACATACTATATGTATGCATGGATGTACCCTCTATTGTTTTAAAACTCATAACACATCACCTGGTAAAATATAATAACAGCAATCGATATAAACAGGGACCGAAAATAATGATTATTGAAAATTGTTCACATCAAAAAATCAATGACTAGAATACATATAAAAAAAAAAACAATGATAATGATTAAATTTGAGCGAAAATAATAAAATTTACAAGTAATCATTACTTATGATTTTTATTTTTTTCGCTCAAAATAAAACTCACTTTAAATTCATGGCTTTTGTGTAGGATTTTCGCAAAGTATTTTTGCATATCCCTTTAAAAGAAACCCAGAGGACCCATAAAACGCAAAAACAAATCTTTGAAATGATCTATTTTAAATATGAGTTTTATTTTGAACGAAAAAATAAAAATCACAAATAATGATTACTTGTGAGTTTTATTTTTTCCGCTCAAATTGAATCATTATCATTGAAGAAAATCCTTAAAATCTTTAAATAATCGTTACTATGTAATTTTTATAATAAAACTCATAATGATAACGGTCCCTGGATATAATTAAGCCAATCTCACTGCCATTTATATAGTATGTAAAAGGTTTTTAATTAACCAGGAAAGTATCGAATGTGCCATACAATATGGAATGGGAAGAGCAAATCATAACGTCTCTCCTACTCTCCTTGGCTGTGTTTGTACATGTCACTTTTGGAAATGCACCTTCCGGCTCAAAAGAAATTCGTATCATAAAAATTAAAAATAAGAGGTTTACTATGATTTTTACATAAAAATTGAAAATAAAAGTTTATCCCATTGATTTTTTGAAACTCATAACTTATATGTATTAATAGTCATGTATGGGTCCGTATGTTATTTGAATATCAGAAGTGTATACGAAGATCGCAGTTGGTTAAAGTTTTCATGTTTTTTTTTGCTTTTGGCAAACAGTTTTGCTATTGACATTCGATGACGGCTGCGACTGCGACTTCGACTGCTGTGTTGGCATCTTCAGTGCCAGTGCCAGATTTGTCCGAGTCCAAGTTACAGCTGACAATGGCAAAAGCCGACGATTTAGCTTGTCGCTAGACACAGAACAAAAAATAGAAGACTTGTCTCCCTTCGCAACTCCGCAACACTCTTCCCTTTCCTGGCCATCTATCCAACTGTCCCTCTTTTGCCAGCTACGTGTGTGTGTGTGTGTGTGTGTGTCTGTGTGTGTGTGTGTGTGTGCACACATGTTATAATTATCTTTCACACATTGTGAGGCGCAGACAAAGCGGCTGCCTGTCGTCTGTTGCTGCTCCAACATATACACAGAAGAGCCCTCCTATGCGCTTCTCATCGCATCTCTTGGCGCGCGCCAGCCGCAGACAAAGTTATGTCAGCGCAAATATTTGAGAGCAGTCGACATGTCGAGGCCATCGGATCTGTATGGCTTTTATACATGCATATGTATGTACATATGTAGAATGTAATATGTGTGTGTGTGTGTGTGTGTGGCATTGTCAACAAAGGCTGTGAGTAAATATTTAGAAAAACGCAAAACGTTTGCACGACGTGTGGCTAATTGCTAAGTCACCCGCCCAGTTCGAGGATGCCTCTCAATGGGCTCAATGGGCTTGACTCCCTTCACTCCCTTGGCCTCGACTCCGACTCCGACTGCGATTCCGGTTCCCTTTCTTCAGATCTGCTTTGAGTTTGGGAATTGGTGTTAAAAATGCTAGATAATTAATTTTAATGACACACTTACTGACTGCGAATGCTACTTGATTTATGGGGCAACAGCATTTCGATTTCATGTTAATCTCCAAGTCCAAGAGATTACAAAATGCGGCTTAAAACGCTGCATAAAACTGTTCATTAGGCCCAGTCGAATTCGGGCCCAGTCATCTGCATGGTCAACTCTTCGCATTGGTAATTAAGTTCAAATTTGATAAGTGAACCCAAAGGCCAGACAAACAATGAAATTGTCAGTTCAGTATCTGTATCTGAATTCGTATCCGAATCTGTATCTGTATCGGTTACTGTATCTGTATCTGCATCATCAGCTGTGCCTCTAATTAACTGCCGTTGGTTGAACATATTGTTCGAGGCGCTTAACATTCAGTTGAAACGCTTTATGTTTGGCCACTGAGTGAGCCAACTCAGCGTTAAGGGCCAAGACCCAAAGCCACTGACAGATTGTCGATGAGAACAGTGGACACAAAAAAAAAAGGAAAGAAAACAATGGCAGGGGAAATCGTTTTAACGATGACTTTGCTAGCTTTTGCTTTGGCATATTACTCTACTGTTGTCCCCATCTCTCTCTAACTCTCTCTCCCTTCGTTTCTGTCTGTCGGTCTGTCGTTGTCACTCTTTGGTTATGTCGATGTCCGTTTCCGTGTCCTGGCAGCGTTTTCAATTTGCTTGCTTCGCGCTCGTCGACATTTCATCGTTTTATGATTGATTGCGTTCACATCGCTGTGATTTTCGGTTACCAAAATCGTGAATTGAATTCGTGTCCAACCCGGACTGGACCTGGAGGGGCTGTGTGTGTGGCATGGTGTGTATGTGTGTTTGTGTCTTCCTCTTTGCCGCTTGCTCTCTTGGTGTGCGCTTTGCGGTTGCGGTTGCTGCTTTTGCGTTTTTGCGTTTTTGCGTTGCAATTTGACAATTTCATCGCAAAATTGTTTTGGTGTTTGTGGCCATGTTCTGTTGTGGCATGCAATGTCTGTCCGCCTGTATTGTCTGTGATTTATCAAAAGCGGTCAATTCACAAATTTTTGTTTTCGTCCATGCTCTGGTAATTAATAATTTTTGGGAGCATACCAATGCCATATGATTGTGTTCTCTGAATGCAATAAAAGCCAACAAGAGAGGGGGAAAGCCTGTACTGCTACCTAGTGGCGCAAATTCATAAATATTACAGGACCGAGTACTTGTAATACACTATTCTAGTAGAAGTTAGGATAGAATTAAGTACAGCTCATATTAATTTCCCATAAGCTCAGCCAATTTGTTGGCAGTCAACCTTCGAAGCCCGAAAAATAAGCTGCAGACGCTAAAAGTTCTTAAAATAATCCCGTTTCGTTCCAAAAAGATTTGGTCTTTTTCGGTCTACTTTAAGAGCGAATCGTTATTAAAAGTTTAAATGATCGCTAAACATTGAATAATTAGAGCCAAACTCCAAAATTTAAAAATAGGTATATTAAATGAATACTGTTTCGTTCATAAATATAATCAAGCTTAGTCCTGATCAAAAAAAATTCTTTACATAAGTCCGTAAAATCTTAAATCAAGACCATTATTCTTACAACTTTTCTTTTTTCGATTGCTTAGAGCTCAAGTTCGAACGTACATAGTTTTTCTCTCAGTGTACATAACGCAATGACTGTCTGGCTAGTAAATAGGGTTGTAATGCATTTGTATTTAAAATCATTGAAGTTATCATGTTGGAGTTTAAAGATCTTGAATCAAGTTTAAAATGTACCAAAATTCAGCACGTTTTAAAGTAAGAGTTTGAAGCACTCTTGAAGTTATTCCCAATGTACTAAAAACAGTCTGAGATGAAGTATTTCGGAAAATATTATGGTATAGGAATTTTGTACTTAAATATTGTACTTGATTTGAGTACAGAATACTTGATTTGTTCTCTGAGTGTACATTTTGTATTTTCTCTCGTGCAGAAATTAAGTAATTCCAATGCTTTGACCTATTCCAAGTGGCCTAATTCGATGGTGTTGGTACTTAGCCTGCATTACTCGAATATACATACAAATGTATGTGTATCTTATTATAAACATTTTCGGCTTAACTGCTCAAAGCAGTCGTAAAATTTCCTGAGTTGATTTTAAACTTTTGTTTTATGTCTTCATGAATTGTTCGCACTTTCTTCTCGGAAAGCGCCCATAACAATACCAAGAAATTCATATGATTGCTGAAGATGTTCTGTATCTATTCAAACATTCAGAATGGACAATTAATTTCTAGAACTGTTTTTAGCTCCCGGGTGATTCTTCGCTGTCAACCCAGTATGTTTCGGGCTTGTACTATATTATATCGCCCGAGATTTTCGAATAAGTATTACAATGACTGCAAATAAAATATCATTTCAAACGTACATTGTTTTAACACATGTGGCTTATAAAAAATCAGCTAATTGGCAGACAATTAACTTCACGTTGGCCAAATGATGTGCCAAGCTAAAAACTGAATAGTTTTACTTGTAAACATTTTAAATATCCACACAAAAAGAGATTCTTAAGCAAACATAATCTGTATTTCTGCAGTCGTAAATGTCTAAATAGATCAGAACTGTTAGATTGCTTGGTCTATATAAATGAATCGAACCATATATAGTTATTAACAATTTAAGCTATTGCATCTATTTCTATTGGACATAATATATTAATACAATGACATCTCTGGCTATAATCCACATTGTCATTTAGAATTAATTCTAGGCTACAATAATGTAAATAAATAAATAAATAATACAATGACATAATAAAATATAATTTATAAATTATATTTTTGTATCAATTGTTGAACATGCGGAATTACTTTTACGGCAATTTGATTTAAGACTAAGTTTTTCTTACTTTTGCTGGTATTAATATATTTAGTTTTAAAACATATATTTTAAAAAAACCGTGTATTTGCTGTTCGAATGTATGGATATGTAGTATACTCGTATTTAATAGCCAAAGTTCTCGTATGTTAGAACTCCAGCATATTAATATAAGTATACAGTCAATAAGATTCTTCGAGCTATGGAATTGTTCATTAACAAAGCAAATTGATTAATGAAATTAAAATTATCCATAAATGTTTAACCATTGCAGATTGAATACTCTGCAATTTTAACCGTAGGAAAAGCAAATTGTTCATTTTAATCCATCTAAATCAAATACTCTACAAAATCATACTGTTCATTTGAATATATGACTTAAGATACGCGTTTGAAGTTACTTTTACTCGTATCCATATTTCTATTTATTTTTAGAATATTTCGACTTCAGGAGGAGCACACTTGCAACAAGTTCATTATTTGTGATTTGTGCCTAAATAAATTTACTTATATACATACTATGTAATAAGAAACTAGCTGATTGTTTTAAATAAGTAATTCAGTACTCAACCAAATTTGTACAAGTATTATTGATGGCATCCAAGGATTTTATCTTTATACTACCATATACATTATAAGACAGTGATTTTACTGAAACTGATACTCGTATTCAGAGCTATGCGAGCATGAAACGATAACATCAATTCGATGAATCACAACTAAGTGTGCACTGATTGTATTCTTTGCCTGCTAGCGTTCCATAATCGACCCTTGACATTTGTTACTTGTTACTGTTGTTGTGTTGCTGTTGTTGTTATTTGTGCTACGACAAAAGCTATTGGCATATTTTAGTCGCTTCTTTGGGACTGCAATTAAGGCGACGGGTTGGCGTGTCGGGTGGGGGCATGACAAGGGGAGACGAGAGGAGGGGAGGGGAGGGGAGACGAGACGATTGCAGCTTTCGCGTGGCGCAGCTGCAACATTTTCCTTGTCAACGGGAAGGCAGCAAGCAGCAGCAGCCAAAACAACGATTACAAATTGTTTGCTGCCAGCGGCAAAATAAATAAATACACAAAAATGTCTGCTTAAAAATAAATTGTGTGGAATTCTGTTTCAGTTTTGTGATTGTTGCTGTTGTTGTTGTTGCTGTCGCTACTTTGGGGTTTTGTTTTCCAATTAACGCAAACGAATTAACATACACATAGTCGTATGTATATGAAGGCATTGCCGATATCCTGCCGCTAATAAAAAACAAATTTCATGACTGCGCCTTGGCCCACACATATGTATGCATAGACACACACACACACACACACACACACAAACATACGGCACTTAGGGACTGAGGTAAAGATTGAGAGAACCCAGATCGTTGTATTGCCAGAATTTATGTTTAGTTTTTCGTCGAATTGCTTTGAGAATTGCCTGTCTATGTATGTATGTATTGTATGTTGGGCCGTTTGTTATTTTATTTAAATCAAGGTACAACATTATTTCAATTTTCCCTCAAACGAGACCTAAACGTCGATTCTGACTCGTATTTTCCTTTTAATTTCGAATTCCGCTTTCGATTTCTGCTCTTTCCAAATTAGTGAAATGCAGCGGCTGTGCGGAGGACCCCAAAGAAAAACAATAAACAAATTTTAAAAATGTTCAGCTTCATATTGATTGTTAGTTTTCCAACACACCGAAAGAGAGAAAGACGAAAAAAGAAAGAGAGATGGTGAGAGGAGCGGAGCGGAGAGGAGCGAAGAGGGTGAGTTAAATAAACGACTCGTTAAGACACATAAATAAAACGCACCAAGTTTCCTAATTAAGTCGCCCAACACATTCACACACATACAAAAGTGGCCCATAATATAAACAAAACAAGTCGAAATGACTACAGTCGATCGAACGCGACAGTATCATACCCTGTACATTAACACATTATCAGACCCTGTAGTTGCTTAAGCGTGCAGCATGCAACATATTTAGGAAAGATGCATATTTATCTTTTCAGCACAATTGTTTTATTTATGACACTTGGCTTATTTTTTTTCTTAAATATTTTTATTTTTATTATACCCTGAGGGAGGGTGTAATTCATCAAAAACTTACATCAACTTTAATTTAGGGCTTTAAGCTAAATTTTTAAATTCTTTTTATTCTAACGGGTGTAGGAACATGCCCAAAAACTAGTCACAAAGTTTTATCACGATTGGGCCATAAATAGTGAAGATATTAACGATTTTTTCAACGTTTTTTAAATGCAATTCTATAAATACATAGAATTAATGGTCAATTAATTCATTTTATATTTACTCTGTCATATATCGAGTTTGCCAGCATCAACAAATGTGTCGCAGTAGTCGAGGTGATAAGTGTTCGACAAGCAAATCGGGAAAGTGCGGTTCGAATCTCGGTATGGGCGGTGCGGATGATTTTTAGTTATTTAATATTTTTCGTTTATTTGAATTGACAGTCTAATGCTAGAGATACGCACCCGTGCGCGGGGGTCGTGGGTTCGATTTCTGGATTGGTCAACCATTTTTTTTTTTGTTATTTTCATTATTTTTAATTTTAATAAATTTTTATAAATGTATATAGCTGCCACAAAAACGATAGGTAGATAACTAAGGATTATTATGGGAATTGAATGGGCATGGGGCCTACTGTCGAGTGCACTCGTTTATTATTTAGTTTTATTATTATTATAATCTTTTATTTTTTTTAGTGATACGTTGCAGAGGGAAGAGAAAAAGGAATCTACATACTACAGCTTTATGGATACATATGTTTGATTCTGATGAAGATTATTGAAAAGTCAACATATCCCAGGTAAACGCCGATGCATAAATACACTTGCTAAGAAATTAAAGAAAATTAATTTATACAAAACAGTAGAAAAGTCAAAATAATCAAAGGAATTCCAATCGCTCCTATCTTCTAATAAAAGCTGTTTAGTTATTTCCTCTCTCAGTGTGTCTCTTTTCATTTACTCGTAAATAATTTACTAATTTAAAATTTACTCATTGGCCCAAAAAAACGGCACTAACAATTGCCAAAATTAAACGTTCTGAGCTAATGAAGAAAACTCTTTTGAAAAGCGAAACAAAATTTAGTTGCATCTTGTTGTTGTTGTTGTTGTTGGTGTCGAAAGCAACGCCCAAAGTGTGTGTGTTTGTGTGCATGTGTGTGTGTGTGTGTAGGTTAGATAAACAAATCAACAGCAAGATCAACAGCAATACGAGTAACCAGGTGATGCCACGACAGAGGCAAGACAGAGACAGGAACAGAACAAGAGAACAGTGAATATGAACAGTGCTGCTGCCGCTGCTGCCTCTGTTGACGGTAGCCGCCCGCCTGCTGCGCGCAGCCAACGTCAGCGTCAGCGTCAGCGTCAGCGTCGTCGTCGACGTCGACGTCAAGCTCAAGTGTCTGCTGACTGCGCTGCCGCTTGTTGTTGGTTTTGATCTTTGTTTTGATTTGGATTGGAGGAATTGGGATTTGGATACGGACTCGGACTCGGATTCGGATTCGGTTGCCAGTTCAAAGATCACTGCGGTTGCGCTTTGTATTTGCATTGTATTCATTAGACAGAGCTCTAGAAGCAGAGGAGAGGAGGGGGAAAGGGGAGGGGTAGGTGCTACTGTAGCTGCAACTGAAGCTGATGGTGTTGAAATGTCAGCGTTGTGCACTTGGAGCACATGGCCTCCAAGTGCGGCAATATGTTTTGTTTAACTTTTGGGCTCTCGTTGCTGTTGTTGTTGTTGTTGTTGCATTTGCATTTGTTTGTTTATCTTTCAGTCGTTTCGCAGGCAGTGAGAAATCGTGGACTCTGTGCCGAGGCTGGAGCTAGAGCTGGGCATGGTAATGAGAATGGGTATGGGTATGGGTATGGTTATGGGAATGGTCTGTGCTATGCCCCGCCTTAATTACAGCGCCACAGCTAATTCAAATTAATGATTTTTAAATACGCAAAATATGCGCTACTGATTTGAAGTTGACAGCGCAACTGGCCGAGGAGGGACACGTCCAATAGAGTTGTAGATTGTATTTAATTTAACGAAACGATACGAAACAAAGCAAAGACTTGGCTTGACCAGCCTTTGCTCTCCCCTATACCCTACACCCTATACCCTATCCCCTATCCCCTCTTCCCTACTCCCTGCTGTCTGTCAATGTCAGTAACGTAATGTACAAACAAGAGTATCTTTGTCACTCGACTTTGTCCTGCCAGATTGCCCATCTCCATCTCCAGCTCCATCTCCGCTGCACTTTAACAAATTCACCAGAAGCGAAGCGTCAACTGAAATGCGATGCGACCAAAAGGTCAAAACGGGTAGTCCAAAACATAAATCAGCAACAAAAGACAGTCTCTGCGATTCTACGAGTCTCTCTTTCAATCTTCTAGTCTTTCAATGTCATTGCAGTTTCGCTGTTGTAAGCCCTATAGTCGAAGAGTCGACATCAGAGACCTTCTTCTTCAATGTCCGTACCCTCCTCGGAGTATCATGAGTATAATAACTTCTTCCAGAGTTTTGTCACCCCAGAGAGGTGACTAATCGGCATAACGCCTCGGACTGTGCGTCCGTCCAGTTCGATCTATTTAAGCTCGTTATACGCTTCAGTTGGAGACCCAAGTAAATTTTGGTTATGCTGTGATCTTATAGTGATCTTACATCATGTTTGTTGTACATGTTTTTAAGAATTAATTTTGGAATTGCACTACTTTATAAGCTATTTAAACATAAACAATCAAAACGTGACCGAGACTGAATTATGCGGCGATGTATGCAAACTGAATTTATCTGATATATACGAGGGTGGTACCATAAGTAGCCGGCTTAACAACTAAAACACAACAACTTCAGATTGTTTTATTTTCTTTTTTCAATGTGTTTGGTTACCTTTCATCTCTAAATATTCCGCCAAAATACGAATTGAAATATTTAGACATTTTGTTAGGACGGTTACACTTTTGTGGACACATCTAGACAACAGTCCCTAATATTTTTAAGACTTTTTAGATAAAGTTTTCTCTCCATTTATCCCATGTCATCAAATTCACCACATTACCTCTTGACTAACTAACATTTTAAGCCGTCTAATTGTGGGACAGCCTTCTCAAATTGTGTTATACCATAAGTTCAAAAGGTCTGTTATCATTCGCATTTCTTTTTAATAAGATTTCCCTTGGGACATCGAAGCTATCAATGAGTTGCGTTAGTGTATTTTCGCTTCGGCTTAAATTCCAACGAATTCCCATGTCAATTTCTGTAATTTTTTGTGTCATTTATTCTCTTTTTCCTCGTTTATTTTTTGTAATTGTATTTTTTTTTTAAATTTGTCTTGGTCGCATTTGTCAAGAGATCGGTGTGTATGTGCCAAACCTCCAGCTGGGCGGGCCGAGGAGTGACAATGGCAAAAGGTAGGAAATCCAAATCCTTTTGTGCCACACAGTTTTTGCCATTTATGGCACTTACTCGTAAGCAAATTAATATGAGATGCCTTTTCGGTGAGCATACTGGACAATGACATCAGGATGGCCGAGGGAATGGGAGAATGAGAGGGAGGGAATAAGGCCGGTGACTGTTGCTGCTTTGTTGGTTTTTACTGTTTCTCTAGTTTCGCCTCAGTTTCGAGTTTTATGCATTTTAATCTTTTTGTTACGCTTGAAGAGATGATCAGGGAGCAGTAGGGGCAGTACAACATTTATTTGTACATATTGTATGCCGGTTGAGGCTTCGATTCGGATTCGGATTCGGATTTGGATTTGGACAATTGTTCAATGAGTTTTGCGAAGAGGCAGCTGTCGTCCTTTTGTTGCTGCTATTGCACATTTTGGCCCGGATCCATTCAGTGCCATAAAACTATGCAGCTCGAAATGCATGCAAAACTATGTTCTTGGCCCTGTTCATGCTCACGCTATCACTGTCCCTGTCCCTCCCTCAGTTTCCCAACCAATGTCCGTCCATGTCCCGTGACGTGGCAGCTCTCAGAGTTTGCATTTCTACATATATTTGCCAGACAGACGGACAGCAAACAGAGTCTGCCTGTCTGGGAAGCATTCACATTGCCATTCATGCAGCCAGCGCATTTTTAAAGCCTTTTTTTTTAGTTTTCAGTCCCCAGATTCACACAATGCACCTCCGGCTTCAAAGGGACCTAACAGGTGTGTGTCCGCCTGGGAATGTGCGTGTGTGTGTCGCCTCTGTGTTAGCCACATAAAGTTGCCAAAATGGAAATATTATTTTATGCATTGCTCGACTACACTATGCATCAAAAACTGGATGAAATTAAATGCAATTTTTAGCCAGTGTTCATCAATTAAAGTTATCATCATTGATTCATGCAATGGGTTAATGAGGCAAATGCTTAAGATACAGATTTTAGTTACTAAAGTGAAAATGGAGAGACTTGTAAGTTACTGTTGAGAGCCGAAGGCTAACTAATCAATTGAAATAACATCCAAATAGGATGTAATGACGTAAGTCGGTTAGGATATATTAAGAGTTAACTATGAAAAATATCTCAAATTATATAAATTTCAATTAACTTTATTGATATTTATTATACTGCGTTATTATTTAATAGATGCTTACTTGGAATATAGTAATACACGACTTGAATCAGACGAATTTTTTTCATATATTTTTATTAAAATGATCTAGATTTTCGATCGCTACTTCATATATACATACGTACTATTGTAGTACGATCTTGATCAATTTTTTTCAATGTGTCAGAATATTACAAGTTCAGATATATTGGTAAACGGAAAAGTTTTTCATAACTAGAACTTGTTTTTTGAGAGATTTTATAGATTTTTTTCAAAAAACACAATGCAATTTTTGCACCAAGAATCTTTACGTAGTTCAATAGATATTAGTTATTGGCAAAGTAATGCCACAGATGTATATTTGTATCTTTTCTCTTAAAATTATCGAAAATCTGATTGAGGATGAAATTTGATTCAGTTTAAGTCAAATTTAGATTTCCAAGAGTTAAGTGATGATCATTTATCTCGATTATATGAAATGCAACTTGTGTTTCTTTATTGGGCCAAGATGCTTATCTTGCCAAAAGATGCTGGCCTGTTTGGTTACCTGATAGCTGAGAACTCAATTTCCAGTTAGAAAGAGCTCTGGCAACAGCAGTAATACCAACAATTGCCATTCACTTTATACAGAACAGGTAAGTAAGCAAGTATATTGTCAATTCAGAGTCAACCACAGTAACAACCACAGACAACATTTTTCGCATGACAAACAAATCGTGAAAGTAAAGGAAAAAGACCAGCAAATCACAAACAACAAACAACAAACAACGAACACCAACAATAGCAACAAAAATGCGACTCAATAATAATAAGTTAAAATGTGCAACATTTACCCCTCACCTCACACAGCCAGCGATTTGTTGCCTGCAATCTGCAATCTGCAATCTGCGCGATCTGCAATTCTCAATTCTCAATTCGCGTTTCTCGATTTGTGATTCGGTGAGATTCGCGCTTTGCGATTCGGTCATGATTCGGCAGTAGCAATGCCAACATCAGCGACTTTTAGCCCGGTACCCAAAGGGTAAAACAGGCCAATAAGTTTGTCACAACAAATGCAACAGGCAATAAGCAATTAGTTATCTGATTAAAAGATGTAAGCAAAAGTAAACGACGAACAGGTAATTAAATAGACTTGAAAAACCTATAATGTTTTCTTCTACTTATTAGCCTTAATATAATACGATACGATACTTCAAATTCTCTTTATTAGTTTTCTTTGTTAACTTGTTATAATATTCGGACATACTCCCCATTTCGAAAGTGAGTTGTTATAAAAATAGTCAAAAATTTCGAAAAAATGCTAAATAATATAATGCTGAAATTGTTTAAACACGAAACTTGAATATATAGTTCTAAATAAAAATTTTACAAGATGATAGTTTTTAATACCTTTATACCAGGGACCGTAACTTTTATAAGTTTTAAAATAAAAATTGCAAATTAACAATAATTTTCAAACTTTAATTTTAAAGTTACGAAATAACAATTATTCTTAATTTTTGCTTAAAAAGTCAAAAATAATCATTTATATTCAATTTTTTAATAAAAGTTGAGAAAAAACACCTACATATTTCTGATTTTTTCAATAAAAATAAAAACTAAGATTTATTTTTGATTTATATTTTTAAAGTTACAAATAGTTTTTTCGAAATTTTTTTTTTTTAAATCAAAAAATAAAAGTTAAGTTGAATATCTTTTGAACCAAGTGGTGTATTACCAAAATTGAAAAATATTCTTGATCTGCGATTCGAGATGCATCACATGTCCTTTATGGACGAAATTGAGGATCCGACTACATCAATTATATTTCATTTTTTTTTTATATATTATGTTGCAGTAATAAATGTATGAAGTCATTATTGGCAAACAAAATACCAAGTAAAACTAAAAATACCAATAATATACTAGAAATCATTAAATAAAAAAATCAGAAATAAGTGTTATTTCTCAACTTTTATTAAAAAATTGAGTTTTAATGATTATTTTTGACTTTATTAATAAGAATTAAATTTAAATTATATCTTATAAATTGAAAATATAAGTTTTTTGGCTGATATCGATAGTTCCGACTGAATAGGAATTTTGGTGTACACCATTTCACTGTAGCATATTTCCTTCACATTGATTTTTTTAGTTGAAATTAGCATTCATAACTCTTATTTGCAGTCCCTGCTTTATACACATATACATATTCTTTATCAGCATGTGGTGGAGTATCTCACAGTGCCTTGGCACCGGATCTCTCAAAGTCGAGCACACACAGCTGTAGCGATTTAACTGGCTTATTAATATTTTTGTTTTGCAGCAAGTTGGCCCAAAATGAGCGAGGTCAGAAGGAAATCAACTGCATATCGTTTGGCGATCTGCTCTGCTACTTGCCGGCTGATGGGCAATTGAACCTGAACCCTAAGCCTGAGTCCACAAACTCAAGACTTGACTTGAGACAATGCAATTTGCATATTAAGACAATAGCAGCGACAAATATTTGTGCATTTACTTTTCTTGGTTTTCTTGACTATCTTTTTTGGTCTAGGCCTTGGCAAGAGTGCACGACAACAGAGCAACGGGCTCGGGAACAGCAATAGGAATAGCAATAAGAATAGAAATAGAAATCAGGATACTAACAGAACTAAAGAACAAAGGCAAAAGTTAATTGTCCAGCACTGAGAGTTGACTTTTCGGGGAAATTAACACTTGACTTGACCAAGAAAGACTTAAATTCGTTGTAGGCCCAAAAAGGAGCAACAGCAGCCAGTAAAGATAATATTTATGGCCAAATGACAAGACAACAGAACAGAACAGAACAGAGCAGAAAACAAAACAAAAGCAAATGCCACAAAATATGCGAATGCGAAAGCGAATGCGAGTGTATCTTTTGGTTTTTGTTTTGCGGTTACTTGTGTCTTTTGTATCTTTTGCCGTTTACTTTATGTATGTGTAGGCAGACATTTGCAATTTCATATTGCAAGTCTAGGATGGCCAACAGGACACACACACACACACACACACACACACAAATCAGACGACAAGGGATCTGGGTCCGGGTCCGGGTCCGAACTTGGTGTTTATTAAATGCTTCGTGGCCAACTCTTGACAAAAGCGAAAAACAGAAACCCTCTTGGGGGGCAGGCATAAAAAACTCTGTAGAGGCCTTAACGACTTTGCCAGTTTCGCCTTTTGGGCTATCTTTCACTTGTTGTGTTTCCTTTTTTTTTTTGTCTCTTTAGGTTGTCACATTTATCGCACTTTTATAATTAAAAAGAAAAGAACGACAGAGAGTGAGAGCGAAGAATAAACTAAACGCGGGCGATAAGCGGTAGTCAGAAAATATGAAACAAACTCTGAACTGAGATCTGAGAGGAGTCTGTGGAGTCTTCTGGTAACTGCTGCTCCTATCATTTCGCTAAATAATGATAACAATAAACAAAAGCCAGTGCATTGTTGTAAACATTTATTTTTACATTTTTTTTCTTCTTCGTTTATTCCCGTTTTTATATTTACTTTGTTGTGTGAGTTTTGGCGTCGCTTTTAATAAATTACAAATTTATGAATCTTTTGGGCTCTTGGCTGAATGAAGCAGGAGGTGGAGCAGATGACTCTGGCTACCTCTGCGATTTACGTGGCTAGTTGGGCATAATTGTCAACCCCACACTGCGGACCAAGATTAACAACTTCCGAAATGGCTTTTTTAATGACACCAATTATGAGTTTCTTATCGGAGCAGCAGCTGCCCGACAAAACCTCGGACACTTCTTCTTCATTTCCAACTTTTAATGAAGTAATTTTTCTCTTGTTCTCATCGAGAAGAAGATGGTAGATGAATGCTAGATTCACATTGTTTGCCCAATACAAATATTGTTAAATTTCAGGTGACTTTTCTAAGGGAATGTCGCGACTCGCAACTTTCGCCGCTTTCTTTGTCATTAATGTTCTTCTTTTTTGTTGGATTTTTTTGGTACATTCTAAGAACATCGCATTGTTTGTAGGGTCGTCTTTGTAACTGTTTTTTTGTAACTGCTGAGGCCTAAGTACTCGGGCGTGATAAGCAAACATTTGCTCAGTGGCAGCTGCTGAGGAAACCAGATGGGCAGCTTAGATAGAGATAAAGATAAAGGTGTTGTGTCTAGAAGATGCACACTTGAATTTTGTAACTGAACATCTATTCTGGTATGTTATCTAACATGCATATTTTCTTTGAAGTTTTCTTGGCCACTGTGCTTTGCTTTGACAATTTCCCAGCTGAATAGTCAATAGTAAATTACCATAAACTTAAGCTGAATGCTTCACACCTTTCACTAGTACTTCAACTGCAGCTAATGAGCTGGCCCATTAAAAGTATTTGTCTCCCAGCACTTGAACATCAAATATGTTTGTTGGCTTGGTCAAGAGTTGGCCCAATCATATTTGTTTACAATGGCAATTTCAATTTGTTTTCACTATTAATTTGAGCTCTTGTCTCTCTCGCTCTTCTCTCTCTCTCTCTGTTTACGCTAATGAAGCCAATGTCAGTCAGTTTACTGGTCCAGTGGCTCAGTGGTTTAATTCCTGCATCCATTGGCGCCTTCAATTGTGCAATGTCATCAGACTCGAGGTGTTGCGACTGTTTGATTAATTAAATGTAATTGAGCTTTAATAGGCGCATTGAGTTCAGCGCAAAAATTCCATGTCTCTCGCTCTCACTCTCACTCTCCCTCCCATTTTCTCTCTGTCTCTGTCTTCGCCTATGTGATGCGGGTGAAGGTCGCGTGGGTGCTTCAACACTTGGAGAAGATGCTGTAGCACCATCATCATCAGCAACAACAACAACAATTCATTAATGACTTAACTTAACTGACGGTTCAGTGCGAGTGCGAGTGCGAGTGGGAAAGGGAAAGGAATGCTCGGCAAGGGCCTTATAGCTCTGTGTGAGCCATCAACTCTTGGCTATGGGCCATCAACTCTCAGCTTTCGGCCCTCGAGCCGAGTCGCGCTTAACAATCACTTAGCGCATTATTAAAAACGCTATTTGATTGCGCTTTGGCGTGTTTGGTCTTCGGATGTCGGCCGATTGAAATCGATAGGCGTTGCTAAGCCAAGTTGCCTCAAACAAAGGGCTATGCTGCCATCAACAGACACTATGCAACACACTTAATATTATTTAATCTTAAGAAACTTACTAAAAAACGACAAATAATTTTAATATTTAATAAGATCATCAAACTTGGCTAAATTTGCAGAGAAATTCAAATCGAAATTGAATTCACGAATTTTCTTGATAAATACATATTTGAAATTTTTGAGAAAGTTAATGATGATTTTATTAATATTATTAATCATTCCATCCTAGAAATTTTACTAATACTACAAATAATTTCAATATTGAAACTCAAGTTCATTTTGAATTTATGATTAATTATTATTTTAATAATGATAATGAAAAAATTAGTGTCCAATGATCTAGCATCTACCCAGCTACCATGTTTGCAGAGTATTTCATAGTCATTGCTTGCATATTGTGTGTGATTTCCGTCTTGACTTTAATTGACCATGGCCAAGAAGTCGCACTTGGAAATGTCTCAATCAAAAGATACGGCAACCCACGGTAAATCTACATAAATTTTTGTTGCTGCTGTTGTTGTTGTTGTTGTGTTTGTTGTTGTTTGTGGGTTATGCTATTGAGTCGAAAAATCGAAGAAACCGAAACTTTTTCTTTTGTTTTTTCTTTTCGTTTCAGAGACACGCCCCGCACATAAACAGCGTGTTGTTGTTTTTGTTGTGATAGTTGTTGATAATTTGCATTTGATTATGGGTGTTGTTGTTATCTATTTTGTTGTTGTTGTTGTTTCTGCTGCGAAAATTGTTCCGGCAACTGACTTTGATTTCTAATCTGAACTGTTAGATCTTGTAGCAGCAAGATTAAAGAACGAAAAGCAGCTGTTTTTCTTTGGACAAGGGTCTTATGATATTTGATCTGGGCAAATGTCGCTATGAAGTTGTCAATGTTCTTATGGAGCAAGGGAGCAGAGGAATCTATACATAACATGCCGCTAATAAGCTCGTTTGCGGCCCAAAATTAATAACACCAACAATCGGGGACATTGCTAGAAGAGGTTGACAGCGGGGGCAAAATTTATGTAGCCCAATGGACAAAAAAATAAGAAAAACAACGACAACGAAGAAAAACAGTAACAGTGACAACGACAACGACAACGCGAAGGAAGAGGAAGGCGAATGACAAAAGGCAACTCAATAACAATAAAAATAACAAGATGTCATAAAATGAATAGCCAACGAAATAACAAGTACTACAACAAGGCCGAAAGCAAAGCAGCAGCTATGTAAAAAGAAGAAAGCCAAATAAATAAATAAGTGCATAGCCAGAGGAAAGTTGAGCTAACCAGAGTTGAGAGTGGAGTGGAGAGTGGAGAGTTGTGAGTTGAGGGAGGGCGGTGCATCGGATGAGTGAGAAAGGAATCGTGCCGAAAAAAAAGGATAATTACGTGCTCAAGATTTTTATGCGCCCCATTCAATAATAAAAAAAGCGGAAAGAGAAAAAGAAGCCAAATTAAAGTGAGCCTAACGCACGAGAGGAATGCGGGTGAAACTGGGGCTGATCTGGTCTGGGATTGGGTTGGATTTGGGTTGGTTTTGGGCTGGGCTTGGGTTTGAGTACAGCGCCCTGGGCAAATAAACAGCAACATAAACAAGACACTCGTATAACATAGGCAAGCGCTAAGCACCCAGGGAACAACCACCCAAATGTTAACCACATTTCAAAGTAAAAACGGCAAAAAAAAATATATATATATAAACTCGAGTACTCGAGTATAATACGAAAGTTTGTCAAATGAAAATATCCATACTTTGAACGGTCTGAGCAGTCGAGATGAGTATCTATCTATCTAAACATGGTCAAAGCGCTTGACTATAAGCCACATTACGATTGTTATTGTTGTTATGCTGTTATGCTGTTATGTTGTTGCTGTTATTGAATTTTCCCTTTTCATTCGCTTCGATGACTTAATCTCGTTGTCTTTTGGCGCCTGTCAGAGCCCATCTTACCACACCACCATCTAACATAGAGATAAACAAAAGCCAATGTCGAATCGAATCGAAGTCTTGGCAAAAGATGAAGAAACGCCCAACTTGTCAGGCAGGACTAGTAGCTCAGGCCGACCTGGATTGCTGTCCAGTCGTTGGCTTGAAACCCTTTTTGGCTTTACCTTTCAAACAGGTGCGTCAATCGAAGACAACCACCGTCGACAGACAACCACATGTCAAACACACAGACACAGGGGTGGTTCTTCTCACAACAACTTCAATTTCCAAATACATACTTTTGAAATATTTGCCTAAAATTTAATTAAAGTGCAAATACCCAAAATAACATTGATAGAAAAATAAACGAAATTAGATTTGTGGTATGCGTGAAGTGATGAATGCCATTAACGTACAGCCTGTGAGTGTCGTTTGAGACTTGTCTCAAATAGATGATACTATCGGAATGTTCATTATAATTCCGCTTGAATCATCAATCCCTTGGGAATCCTTAGGGAATCCCTAAAGAATGCCAAGGGAATCCCTAGGGAATCCTTAGGGAATTTTGTTTGAGTCATGTCTCAAATAGATAATACTATCGGAATGTTCATTATAATTCCGCTTGAATCATCAATCCCTTGAGAATCCTTAAGGAATCCCTAAAGAATGCCAAGGGAATCCCTAGGGAATCCTTAGGGAATGTTGTTTGAGTCATGTCTCAAATAGATAATACTATCGGAATGTTCATTATAATTCCTCTTGAATCATCAATCCCTTGAGAATCCTTAGGGAATCCCTAAAGAATGCCAAGGGAATCCCTAGGGAATCCTTAGGGAATGTCGTTTGAGTCGTGTCTCAAATAGATAATACTATCGGAATGTTCATTATAATTCCGCTTGAATCATCAATCCCTTGAGAATCCTTAGGGAATCCCTAAAGAATGCCAAGGGAATCCCTAGGGAATCCTTAGGGAATTTTGTTTGAGTCATGTCTCAAATAGATAATACTATCGGAATGTTCATTATAATTCCGATTGAATCATCAATCCCTTGGAAATCCTTAAGGAATCCCTAAAGAATGCCAAGGGAATCCCTAGGGAATCCTTAGGGAATGCCTAGGGAATTACTTCAGAGCTTCGGAGCTCAGTCATGTTGTTGTTCTTGTCTGCCACCAATTTTGCTAGTTGTAGCTCTATACTTTTTTTTTAAGATCTATACAGTTTTCACACGAACGGCCAGATGAGCAGTCGGACAGACGAACCAGAACTGAAGAACTGATCATACATTTGTATATACTTTATGGGTTTGCTTAAAAAACTGCGGCAGTTCTGAGTTAATTACTTTGCGAAGTCACAGATTCATTGTCATCATGGTCATTGTTATCACTGTCATTATCACCTGGCCATGGTAATTATCGTGTTCAACGCTTTCCACTCGTTCGACAGCTTCAGTTTTAAATACTTTTGACTTTTTGTTTAACTTTCGGTGCATTTTGGCCAAACTTCATTCGAGCCGAGTTTGATTCGTATAAATTAACTCTTTTTTAGTAGGTCTATTTGGTTTTTTAATGCTGCAGCCTCTGGGGATCAGTTGCCGCAAATGTTTTACCCGTCACTTGTGTGTGTGCTGGGGAAACGAAAAGGGGCGTGGCTCGGCCCCCAAAACATGTTGCAATTCGGTAAACTTGGCGTCGATGTTGGCTAATGAGTTTTTTATTTGACAGAGCTCTGAGTGTGCATTTGCCACACAGGCCCCAGTTCGAGCCACCTGCCCCCCAGCTATGTCCCTTAGCCACGCCCATTGCCTTGGCTAACACCAATTCCCAAGCGATTTACCATTACCAACTCGACACAAATCGTGTGCTAAAGTCTTGTGATTAAACAACTTTGGCACCTGCTTGGCCCGCTGCACTTTGATTGCACCTCACACCTCACACTTTACACCTACGCCAACGTTGACTTTGACGGCGCAGTCGCCGTTGGCGTCGCCGTCGACGTCGCCGCTGTCGTTGACTGCAGCTTCTTTGCATATGGCGCTCCACCTTGTGGGCCACTTGCGCAACTTGTTAGCTGTTTGCCTCATTTACACTTGGCGTTGTTGCTTTTCTCTCTTTACTGGTGGATTAATTGGCCCGCTGACAGGCGGGGGAGGTGGAAACGCAGACCCCAGAGACCTCATTAATTTTATATTCTGCACACATCAGTTTTATTTAACGTCGCGTCGATTTTAGTTGTCAACAATGTACATATTTTATTATGCTATCTATGTTTCATGATTTTCAACAAATTATTTTAAAATCTAAATTCCATTTAGCTAATAATAGTGAGTTTGTTTTTATCAATTGTTAAAATGAAGCAATTTTTATGTGTCGCCAATCAAAAAGTCTACACTATACAACATAGTCTACGCTGGACATAACCGGCAGTGAGAAATATTCTTAGCTCATCTATATATTCATTGTGAAAGATTCTGCAACTTTCAACTTTGCACATGATCTCCCGATTGTCCCTAAAAATTGTCCGAAAACATCCAAATTATACAACTTTAAATTTGTATAGTAACTTTATAAAAATAATTTAAAATAAGATTTATACTATGATATTTAAATAAAATTTTATCCGGTTTCCAGGATACCCCACACAAAAATAGTATTTCTAAAATTTTCCCATTCTAGATAAATTTTTTCAGGTTTTTTCCTTCCAGTCAACTCCGGTAAATCATCTTCCATCAGTTCAGATTTCTTTAGGGTTCTTTTAGTTAAAATAATTTAAATTGATCTGATTGAGTTTTTCTCGGTTTCCGCAATGCTTACAGCAAATGGTAGATCAATTATAATTATTTGTATAGACTCTTTTGAGTTTTTAGACTTAAATTTTGTATTATTCAAATTATAAATTTATAATATAAGTTAAATTGTAAGTATTTAATAATAAATGCTATCATAAATAAATAACTAATGACAGTTTATTTGTAGCTTGAAAGTCGATCGGGATCCTTATCTATTAATTAGTTAACTGTTTTATTTTCTTGAACTATGAAGATCAAAAATAGCACAAATATTGTTGTGAAGGAAGTATAAATGTTAAAAACAATTCAATTCAATGTGTATACTGGGAAAACTGTAGCCAACAAGCGAGAATTTGAAGATACTTAGTATTTAGCACTGCGCAAAGATAACATTTTCATCATCTGGCCTGTGGGCTGCACATTGCAGCAACAACATCGGCAAGAGGCGCAGCCACATCACAGCAGCTACATCATCAGCGGCACAATGAAAAAGAGGCATAAGGGGCGGAGGGGGCCGGGTGGTGGCATGTTGCATGTTCAAGTGTGCAGCTGAAGTTGCAAGTTGGTAGCTGCTGGGCAGCCGACGCCTTGAAAGCAGCCAGCATAAGTCAACACCATGTGTTGTTGTTGTTGTTGTTGCTGTGGTTGCAAGCATAAATCTGTTGCATGTTGTAAATGTTAAACGCGACGGCAGCAGCAACGGCAACGACGTCGACGGCTTTCATCTGAGCTGCATCTTTGGCGCATTTGCGCTTCAATGCGATTTATTTGCCCGTTGTTTGTAATGCCATTTATTGGTGTTGTTGTAGTTGCTGTTATTGCTGCTGCTGTTGCTATTTGTGTTGCTGCTGCTGCTGCTGTTGATGTTGCTGCTGTTAAATGCTTATTTACATTACGTTTAGCGGCACTTGACGGGTGGCTCCTTCGGCTTCAGTTACAGCTAAAGTCGCAGTCACATTCACAGTCGCAGTCACAGTCACTGCCACATCCATAGCAACAACCACAGCACCAACTGCATCTCCATTTCCAAGTGGCAGCCTCGCATGTTTCGCTTGTTGGGGCGGCAACTTCCCAGCAAAGGTAAAAAAAAAGTTGCCGCTGCAGAAATTTTGATTTATGTCGGCGCTGTTGCTGATTTTGCTAGTTTTTTTTCTTTCGGTATTATATGCCATACATATCATTAGCCAAGCACACCGCGAGGGTTGCTTGAATAGTTGGCAGAACAACAGCAATGCATACTTCGGACTGTGTGTGAAAGGGTTCAGAAGAGACAGTACGAGATTAAAACTGATCACTCATTTCATTTCCAAAAGCATTTTCTTTCATATTTTGAACTCAAAAATTAAAAAGGTGAAATAAAAGTTAAAGTTAAATTATTATTCAAAATTTATAAAATAGGTATTTTTTCATCTACAATAATTAAAATGAATTGATTATTTGGCAACTTTTATTTTAAAAGTTGAAAATAAAAGTTATTTCTCAAAACTAATTTAGAAAATCTTTTGAGCCAAGCTGTGTATTTCAAAAGTTTCAAAAAGATGTTTATCTCAATACCTTTCTATTGGTATGCTGATCTTTAAAGGATCAATAAGGAACCTGATGATGATTTTGAAATACAAATTGAAATTTAATTTTTTTTTATCGAAAAATACAAGATAAAATTAAATGCTTTAATAAAAATTTAAAAGTAAAAATGTATCCTGTTTCCAGTATTCTCAGGTTTGATTTTGTTTAGCTCAACTCTTATTTGTAATCCCTGATTTGAATTGTTAGTTGTCCACGCAAGTTTTGCGACAACCCACGGCAATATTTCTTTATACAGATCCTCTGCGGAGCCACAACATAAGTAGAGTCATGATATACCATCTTCAGCAGACGGTAGCTATGGCCAAGTAGCTGTTGTGGTTTAGTTGTCTATTGTTATTTTCTTAACGTGGATGTTTTTTTTTTTAGCTTGCCGTTGCTGTAGCTGTTGTTGTTGTTGTTGCGCATGAGCAACTTTAGACTCGGCATCAGACCAAAAACGAATGTTGTCCCCGTCTGGCCAATGCCTTTCGCGTGTATTCCCAGTTTTGATTTAACATTTCACATATCGCATGGAGCGACAGAGAGGCAGTGGGAGGATCGGATCGGGGAAAAAGAACTTGCAATTTTGAATTCAAAAGAATTGTTTGCCACGGCGCAAGTGCAACAGCAACAGCAGCTGTGCAACAACGAAGGAGAGACGCAGAGGGCAACAGATGTTGTTGCTATTTATATACAAATTTATTAGCAACAAAAAATAATTAAATAGATTCCATGAAAGACTCGAGACCAGACCCGATCCGACCAAGACACAGACGCGACTTAAGACATCACTTGTGCATCTTTTTATTGTATCTCCATCTGCATCCACGAATAGCAAATCGTTTGCTTAGACACATCTTTAAGTTGTTCCTGGGGCAGATGTTGACATTTGGGGCAGGTACCCGTTCTCGTTGTTGTTGTTCTTGTTGTTTGACAGCTTCTTATGAAATATTTAGCTGCCTGCCTGCCAGGCGCCATGTGGTATGCAACAATCTTTTATGCCGTTTCAACGAGGCGAGGACTCAAGGCGAAACGGAGGGGTCAAAGAAGTGACCCAAGCCCCTGATCCAATTAACTGCTTACACAAAACGCAAATAGCCAGACAAATATGGTAGAGAGACAGACTGGAGAGCGGGTCAGACAGACATGGACAGCAAACAAACAAACAAACAAACATTCATGGACATACTTGTATGCCCGGCTCTAAGTAATAACAGTAAAAATCAACGCACGTCATTCGTCCTGATGTCCTTACGTCTGCCCTTTGGCTACACTTCAGCACACACACGCACACACACATACTTATATAAATATATATTGACAGTGGTGGCAATTATAATAGAAACATTGGACATTTCAAGCCAAGTGTTCAATAATATGGATTTTCAAAAAACGTGGTGGGATAGCAAAATATAAAGGCATAATGTACTTGTTTAATCAAAGATTTAAAAAGCCATTAAAGCCATTTGTTTCGAAGCACTAAAATTACTTTTTTCTCTTTTATGAGGTTCAAAGATTACTGTTGTCTTTTTGTATTTTGAAACATTATTTAATAAGTTGTATTAAGTAGTAGTCTCGAAAAAAAAATGCCGCTTCTATTATTTTTTCCATCACTGTACATTATAGTCAGATCTACACATCCATAGGCCTTCGCCTGGCTACCATTGGAATGTTGTTTTTGCGAATATGTCGACTTTATTAAACTCTGTTGAGGGGCGTAAAATATTTTGTCAAATGACCCATAAAGTATATATAATATATAGTATACACATGTATTCTTGATAATAAGAATATTTTAAGACCAAATTACTAAAACTAAGAGTATTATTGTAAATCCCTTAACGTCTTAAGCTCTTAAAATAAGAACAAAAATCTTAAAAATGTTTCACTTTTTGAGGCTTAGAATTCACAACTGGTTCTGGCGTCTCAAAGATGGCATTATTCTTGGATCGCTGGTCAAGTCAGCACAACGGTACTGATGATAGAGATTTGCATCTCTTGAAACAACTGAGTACCGAGCCAGGCTCCTTGCGTTTTGCAAGTGTTTTGTGTGTTGTTGTTTAGTGTCATATTGACTTTACTAGACCTCAAGTTAACCAAAAATGACTTCATTCTTCTTAAAATGTTAAGAAGCTTAATCTTTATTTGAGATTTTTTGTCTTGAGTATTCAAATCTTGGTCTTAATTAAAATGTTCTTAGAATCAAAATGTGATTTCTTACTTCACTATTTTCAAAGTTCTTAGTTCTGAGACCAAAATCTTGATTTTAGATCCTTTTTTTATCAGTGTAGGAGAGTTTAGTATGAAAATGCTTGTTGCTTCTGTATAAATATTAAACAAAAGCTCTTAATATTTCTCTGTGTCGATGATAAGCTTTCCTCCAGTTGCACGTTTAGCTGTGAATCAAGTGAACTTAACTATGTCTTGAGCCATGAGGACAACACTTTTGAATGACGGACATAAAACTGTCAAATGGAAGTGGAAATGGAGCTGGCAAATGGAAACTTGTGAATTAGAGGAATCTATGTTATGAAGGGCATTTAGGATTCGTTAAAGTTGCAACTGTCCTCTAGTTGACTATTCCTTGTGTATTCCTCTGTATTTGTGTGTGTGTTTGTGTGTGTTTGTATATGTGTGTTTTTAGCTCTGACTACCTTTCTTCTTACTCCTTTCTGCTGGGGGCTGACTCGACTCTGGTTGACGGCCAGGTTGCCTTTTGCTTTTGACGTGATCTGATGAGTCTGACGCTCTCGCTCTCGTTCTCGCTCTCGCTTTGGCTTTGACTTTGGGGTTGGCCCGCATATGTAACGTTATGTGCATAAAAAATAATCATAATCACTTGAAAGCCCAGCCAAAGCCAAATCCGCAGTGGGCTTGGGCTTGGAGGCAAAAGTAAAGGCAAGGCAAATAGAGGGTCGGATCGGGACTGGGATGGCAGGGGCTGATGGCTTGGAGACATGACTTGGAGCGTTTTGAGCACTTTGCCTCCAAAATAAATAAAACATAAATTGCAACAAAATAAAGCAACAGTCAAGTGATTCTGGCTTTGACTCGACCATGTTTGCCCATGTTCCAGGACATTGTTTACACAGACGTGCTTCCTTATTAAAAATATTGCTAAGTGAATTTGGCACCAAAAAACACAGCGACAGCCAAACTCCGACTGGGCACAAAATTCATAAGCATTAAACAAATGCAAATGCAGGTGTGTACTATGGGAAAAAGCCTGAAATTTTGGCATAAACTCTAAATATAAGTCTAGGGACTTGAAATTTAGTATGAACCTTAGCTAGACTCATTTAGAATTTGGATTTATTGTTTTATGGATTTATGGACTAAGAGGAAAAAGTGTAATATATTTATGTATATAACATCTAAAAACAGTGCTAGAGACTTGAACTTTGGTATGAATCTTAGTTAGGCTAAAGTGGAATTTATATCTTTTTATGCTTTTTAGTTTGATCATGTCCTTTCCCCCTCTTTCTAATCGACGCAGTGAATAAGTGCAACATTTTTATAATTTAAAGTATACACAGAAAAAAAAATCCGGGATATTTAGCCCGAATTCAATCCGAAACGATGTCAGAAGTGGGGTAATCTCGGATTTTCTTAAACCAAGTATGAAATACTTGATTTTTTCAATCCCGAATTCAATCCTGAAATTCTTAAATTCAGGCTAACAAAAAAACATTAATTTTAATGTTTTTCGTTACATTTAAACTTTTTTTTAAACATTTTTTTTTTAGATTTTTTTTTAATCATTTTTTTTAAATATTTTTTTTTAAGATTTTTTTTTTAACGTTTTTAAATTTTTTTTTTTAACAATTTTTTTTTTTAAGATTTTTTTTTTTTTTTACAATTTTTTTTTTTATAGATATTTTTTTTAAGTTTGTTTTTTTACCATTTTTTTTTTTTCACTTTTTTTTATTTTAATTGAATGGGGGAATCGAACCCAGATCTTTTTCAACTGGAGTCGACGACTCTAACCATTGAGCTACGGGACCGGTTGAAATGAGAGAGGCCGAGAGAGAATTTTCTCTCGCGCTCAGCAAATGTGTATTTTCCCATTTTAATCCCGATACAGGCTTGATTATTCAGCTTAATCCTGAATACATACTTAAAAAATGCGGGCTTAAATTAAGTATTTTAGGCTTGATTTTAGAACGGCATTTTTTTTTCTGTGTACATATAGCAAGATATTATAAATTTTGCATGTTTGCTTATTAGACTAAAATAGAATTAACAATTTTTTTTCTTATTTAATTTGACCATTTCTTCACCCCCTCCCCATCTGACTCCTTAAAAAATACGATTTTTTAACAAACATATTTGCACATCGGCAACATGTAATTTTTCACAAAACGGGGGCAATCAGGATTTATAAAATCTGTTTCTAGATAGTTTTGTTAATAACCTTTAAGCAAAAAGTTTTAATTTATGCCAAAGTATCGGACATTTTTTCCCACAGTGATATGCCGCAGGTATGAGCCATAAAGCAGAGCAAATGAAGTATCTGTGTATGTAATGTGTGTGTGTTTGTTTGTGCGTGTGTGTGTGTTGGCCAGTAAATCAGAACGTATGGCAATGACAGGCTCGTCACAGACAGCGGCCACCATGACGAATGGCTACACAGGTCTCCAAACTGCCCAGCTCCCATTCCCCATTCCCCTTCGTTCCCATTCCCCTCAGTTCCCCTGCCCACGACACAGGGTTGCTGATGCTGCTCCCATCTGCTTGATATGCCTCGAGGCTCTGGTTTTTTGCACTGAAGTGCGCATTTGACAAGCCCAGTAAACAACAATTAAAATGACAACGGGGCTAGATAGAAAAGGCGAAAGGATTTTTTTTCACATTTCCCATTTTCTTTTCCCATCGACGTTGTTGTTGTTGTTGTTGTTGCTGTTGTCGCAGAGCGGACAAGCAAAAAAAAAAGAGCCGAAATGTAACTGATGAAATCTGACAATGAACCAGACGAGATACGACGACGGTAACGTAACGAGTCCTGCTCGAAATTATAGCCAGAGGACATGCAGGACACACAAAGCAGCGAAATCAGCGCCTGAGCCGCACACACACACACACACACAATGTGGCCCAAACGGGCCCAATCAATGGCCAATACGTTGCTAAAATCCAACTCCTTTTCTCTTTCTTTTCATTCGTTCGTCGCTATATCAACGTTTCTCTTTTTTTCTCTTTTCAAAAATATAGAGATCTATGGCAAGCAAATAACTTGAGGACATGACAATGCAATTTCGAGCGATTGGTCAAAGCAAATCAAAAATCCATCACAGAATCGTTGATTTCCTATTGTTCATGACTCTTAGAGGATAGGATAGTAAGGAAGTGCAGAAAAGCAGATTGGAGGCTTATTATATCGTTGCAGAGGATATTATTGTTCACTCGAGGAAAATGAAACGCATTTAACAGCAAAAAAGTATATACTTGTGGTGATCTGGCATCCTCAATAGTTATGCAGCCACAGACTACGATATTTTTGTCTTTATTATTCTATCGATATTTCGATATATTTGCATTACGCATCACCAGTACTTTTGGTACATCTTTCTCTCTTCAATTACTTGACCATGAACTAAACGTAAATTATAAAAAATGTTAGAGCCGTTCTTACAGTTGTAACAAATTTGTTAAAGTTATATAACAATGTCGCACATTAGTTATATGCATATATAATGTAATCATTTTCATCATATGTTTTCTTTGTGTAAATTATCATATTATTTTTTTACCCCCAAGTTACTTTTTTGGTTGCTTGTATTTGTATTAGCAAAGGTAATCTGTTACTAAAGCCTTTTTCTAAAGCATCTAATCAAACTTATAAATAGGTACTTATTTATTTCTGATCTGAGTGCTATTTATCTGTGAGTTTCCTAATCGAAGCAACAAATAAGCAGAACATTAAAGTAATTATATTTTAGTCGTCTTTGCCATCTAAATGGCCCTTTGAGTATAATTATTTGATATTCAATACGCCTCTCATGCTATATGTTATTAAGGGACAACAAGTCAATCAAAAGGTAAACATATATCTGTAATTAATTTTGATTTTTGGTTCTTGTTTTGTTCTTGTGCTGACCATCAATAATTTAAATCGGTTGATTATTGGTGAAATATTTAGACATTAAATATGTAGAGCTTAATATTTGAATACAATTTATATGTGAATTTTAAGTTATTTAATGGCAAATAATGTCTTAAGCTCACATATTATCTTTAATCGTAAGTTTTAAAAACTTAAAGGAATATGTAAGTTAGTTCATACATTATATCTGTACTTTTAATTGATATAAATATTTATTTTTGGCTCGAACTGCTTTAAATTTATAGTACTCGTAGAGCAAGCGATGAAAACAAACACAAAGTTTGATATTATTGGAATCTGTTCTATAGCCTTGAAGCATACGCTTTATGAGAGCTGACGCATCGTTCACATAATGTATATATATTTATATATACATACTTGTATAGTGTATGTGGCCAGCGGTCGGTTTGGTTTATTTTATTGGACAAATTGTTTGGCTAATTTGCACGGCATTTGGCTAAAAGCCGTTGGCGCATTTATCATGACGCGTTCAGTATTAGAACGTCCATCAGAGACGTCAGTGGACAGGGCTGTCAGTGGACAGCATCCAGAAGAGGCAGAAGACTATTTTAGTCTGCGCCACACGGCGTATGAGTAATGTCTTGATTTGCCAACGGCTTAAGATTTAAATTTATTTATCGGCCGACTTCTCACTCAACCCAACCCAACGCAACGCAACGCAACTTAATTCAACTCATCTCATCTGCGTCTGTTTTAAATTTAGATGCCTCGAATTTTCTTTTATTATAATGCAGCAGAAACTATTTCGAAATCTCTGCGAGTTGCTTTTCCTGTTGTTGTTTTCCTCATCTAATTTTTGCAAATCTCTTAGCGCCTGTCTTGTGGCATGCAACGTGGGCACAGTTTGATAGCCAGCAACTGTGTGAAACCTGGAACAGCAGAGAAGGCAACGAAGTGAACGCGGAGAACTACGAGTATGTTAAGGGGACGTGGTGAAATGGTGGGGGAAATTGTGGGCCGTCGTCTGGCTTGGCTTGCATTTTAATTATGATAAAGTGCTGTTAATGTGCGTTTGATTGGCTCTGAAAGGGGCCACCCTTTTGGTTGATTTGTGGTGCAAGTCCAGCAAATGCCAAGGTGAAGCACCACAACAAAGTTGGATGGCCGAGAATTGCCAGCTGATGCTGTTTTAGGACGGGGATTTTCCCTGAACTACTTTCGTTGCCTGCCTGACATATTAAATAGAATTGCCTACTACCCACATATGTGAGCTCTGAGCTAAAGTACCTTCTTTGACATTGCAATCACTCCTTAATCCGGGCCTGATCTTCCAGCTGTGGCACAGCTCTTCAGTTATCATAGAACGACTTTTCCCCTGATCTTATTTCCTTCAATTAAAACAAAGACAGTCGGATTAAAGCAAGTGATTGAAACCTATGCAGGTTCGATGCATTGTAACAATTGCAAATAAGAGATATTTTCAATTTAATACCATAGTATAACTCTTTTTTCTATTTTTATTTTAAGAATTTAAAATAAAAGCTATTTTTTAAATTTTTATAATAAAAAAAAAATAATAATAAAAGTTACTTTTCAATTCATATTTATTTATTTATTATAATGGGAAAACCTGTGCCCCCTTGTGCTCCCTTATGAGCCTATAGCTTATCCATCAACCCTAGTTCTCGCACGAAGTCGAGAATTTCTGCCGGGTTGAGATCTGCTATGTCCTCCATCGGTAGGACATGTTTCCCTAGAAAACTACATCTTCGCCTAGATAGAGCAGTGCAATCTGCTAGTATGTGCATCGAGGATTCCTCCTCGCAATTGCCGAACCGGCAGGTTCCATTGCCTACAATTCCTAACTTAGATAGGTGACTTCTCAGTCTACAATGCCCTGTCAATAGACCGGTGAGTATTCTGAGATTATTCTTCCCCAAGGCGATTACTTGCTTAAACCGCTTTGGGTTGAAGCTACCTTATTCATATAGTATAATAAATTCAATTCAATTCAATTTTTATTTATAATAATTATTTTTTTATCATTTCTTTTTATTTAGATCGAAATATAAGAGTTTTCTTTTAACTTTTTGATAAAAATCAAGAAATGGCTTTGAATTAATAATTTATATTTTAAATATTGTAATCGTTATGGTCCCTGATTGTAACATATCATGCCAATATGTATTATCACAACGATCCTTTAGTTGTTATTAGCTGTTGCTAATAGTTATCAAGCTCACACACATACACACACGCACACGCACACATACTCATTAGGTGCAAATTGCAGCCCCTTTTCATATGTTTTTCATATGCCGGCCAATCTGGCAACGCAAAATTTTTCCAATTTTCTCTGGTTTTTTTTTCGTTTATTTTTATTTGTTTGCCGAGGCTAGGCCGGTTGTTATTGTTGTTGTTGGTTGTAATTGCCGGGAATTGTTGCTGTTGTTGAGGTCACATTGAACGTCAAAAGCAAAAGTTGGCAGCGTTAATTTCGTTTGCCCATAAACATGCAACATATGCGATGTGATGTGATGTGTGCAAGGGAGGGCGTTCCACAAAAGGGTCGTCCCCGTGTCCCTGTGTCCCCGTGTCCATGTGTCCTGAACTGCATTTGCAACCCTAATAAAGCGCAGCACACGTGGCCTGCCTCTGATAACAGTCGCGCCTCCGTCTGTCCGACTGCCTGTCCTGTCCTGTCCTGCTTGTCTATGCCCATGTCATGGTTGCCTTCTGGCCTGCGGACCCAGAAACCCGTGATTTATGCACTAAACAACCGTCCGTCCGTCCGTCGGTCCGTCCGTCTGCTCGCCTTCTGGACGTGCCCAGAGCCCTTGCAAAAAAAAAAACTGCAATTCTCATTGCTGCCGTTGAAGTTGCCGTTGCTGCTGTGGCATGTTTGGCATGTGGCATCCACGCGAGACACGCAGGGAACATGCCACTTGCAGCAAGTGCCACAAAAACATTGGCACATCGTTCACAAGGCCAGCGCAAAACAGATCAAAACGAAAACAAATAACGAAAACTGAAAACGAAAACCAGCGAGGGCCAAACAAATAATCAGGCTTGAAAACTGGAGTACATATAATAGATCACTGCGGACGGCAGTCCGCGCTAGTGACGAAAGCAGCACGAAGGGTGCGAAAGGCGACTAGTTACTGTCCGTATCAAAAATACGCGTCGAATGACACCTCGATCATCAAAACTTTGAAATTTTTAGTCGCCTTCCGAAAATGAAATGAAAAGTCAGTCTGTCTGTTTGTTTGTATCAAATCGTTGATTTAGCTTAAAAGTTTGAATGAGGACTTGTTCCCGCTCAAAAATCTAGAAACGTTTGCTCTACGACTTTTTCGAAAAATCGCTTGTTTAGCGGGAAATCGCAAAAAACCGCTAAAATTGAGACCCCCGTAGCATCCAAACGATAGCAGGTACAGATGTGATCTATATATCGTTGAAAAGGTATTTCGAAAGGCTCTTAGGCATATCTTCAAAGTTATTTTTTAAGTAAAAAGGAAAACAGCTACAGGCGAAATCATGTATTTTTCCCCACACTTTGGCGATTTAAGAAAAATTGGCGTTTCAAATCACTTTTAAATATGTTATTTATTGTAGACAATTTAATTCCGCGTTTTTTGACATATAACACATATCTGTGAAAATTCGTTTGGCATTCGGCATTGCGCAAAACAGTGATTTCTTTTAGATGTGAAGAATTGAGACATTTTAGCGCAATGTGCCGAGTTCAAACAATTTTTTTTTTATTTGTATGTAAAACTTAATATTATTCGTCACAAAATTGGATATCAGAATTTGTTGGGGCATGAAAATGTTTTCGTCACTAGACTTTTACCTCGTAAAGAGGTTTTTTTATTCTTAATACACACGACAAAATATCGAATTGCGAATAAGAGGCATTTGGAAATCCATCCCTTAAAACATATGGAGGTATTACTTATTACTTCTGGGCTCGATACTCGTACTCGACTCTCTCTCTTTGAAAATGCTTATCAAATTAATTTCACTTAAATTCGCGTTTATTGTTCGAGTTCAGCGAGAGTTTAGAGGGTTAATTGCGCGTTGAGTTGATTTTTTGGGCAATGCTATTGCCATCTCGCTCGCTCCGTAGTTCGATCTCTTTTCCACTTTCTTCGGATATTGGCATTGATTGCATGTTTGTTGTTTGTTTGCCTGTTGTTTGTTGTTTGTTTGCTTCCCCTGCCCCGACATATAAAGGTAAAGTCTCGATTGCCTGCAACGAGGGTTGTTCCAAGACTTGCAAATTGATTAAAAAATGTGAAAAACGCTTTCGTTTACTGGCTGCGTGCTCTACACGTGTCCCGAGTTGTTCAATTATGTCTAAGCCAAATCCGCAGCACAAATAGTATTGCCCCACCTCTCACATTCTTGCCTCTCACAGTGGCTCAAAATGAGCAGCTTCCCCACATTTTGGGTTCAACCCCCGCACATCTAAAATGCCATCACCAACTTTAAGACGAAAACTAAACACACGCGACTGGCGACTGGCGACGTGTCGTCAGGATTGAAATTGAGTCGTTTAAGCCGTGCACTCGCCCCTCCCCACTCCGCCTTCCTGCCTCCTCCCTCACCTTTCACCCCTCCACAATCAATGTGGACCATAGAAAGTCAAAAGCCCGCCTTGCTTGCCTTACAAATGGAACGACTGCCTGTCAAATGAGTCGATTGTATGGATTATAATCTGAGCTATAACTGAGAAAAAAAAGGACTTAATCATACACAATCATTATATGTTCGCATTGCAAAGCTAAATTTAAAAAAATCCCCTTTCTTCTATTTGTAAATACAAATAAGATCTATCGTATAAATACATTACCGATATCTGAGCCCTACAAGTACTGCTAAATTTTTTTAAGTATATAAAATAATATATATTTGTGTTTCAACAACTATAAATAAATCACGTTAGTCCCTTTCAGAAAAATATTTAACAAATTGTATAAAATACAATAAATATTTACGAAAATTAGAGCAAAAAAGCACAAGAACAAATGTTCCAAGATAACCTCTCCATAACTTTAAGGTTTGTTGAAATGTTCTTTGAAATATTTAATTAATTGAAATTTAAATATAAAACTCGAAAAGTTGAGAGATAGAGATTTTAAACTAAAAAATACAATTCTTCTTGGTTTCTTAAAATTCTTGTTGTACAACTTTTGTTTTCGGAAAAGCGATTGTTTTGATCGATTAAAACAAAAATCATAAAAATTATTATTCAAGAGTTTTAATATTTTTGCTCACATATGAAGATTATTTGAGAGTATTATATTTGTTCGCTCAAAATCAATCATGATCATTGAAGAAAATCCTTAAAAGTCTTTAAATAATCATAGCTCTGTAATTTTTATAATATTACTCATAATGATTGCGGTTCCAGCATATAAAGGGTTAAGTAATTCTTTCAGTGTACTCACTTTTGCACTCGTTGGCATCCCGTGCCGTCGCCCGGCCCCAGGGCCGGTCGAAGTGGAAGGGCTTGCAGCGCTCGCAGTCGCGTCCCGCCGTGTTGTGGCGACACTCGCAGCTGAGCTGTCCGTTGGCGTCCGGCGAGCACTTGGAGGCGTGGCCGTTGCACTTGCAGCGTCCGCCCACGGCGAAATCGGACACGGCATAGTGCAGTCCTGCAGCGGCAGCGGCAGCTGAGTGCGAGTGCGACTCGATGGTGTTGCCACCCAGTTGGACGCTGTACTTGCCGGTACGCAGATCTGCAGGTGCCTCGATGGCGAGCAGAGCTTGTGGATCGGGCTGCTGGAGGCGGTGGAAGACGATGCGTATATCGGTGGCCGTCACCCAGTCCTGCAGCACGGGCGACGAGTCCAGATCCCGGGCCGAGGGTCGACCCTCCAGTGTGCTGAAGGCGATGCGGGCGGCGAGGCCGCCGTTGCCGTCGTGACCTGGATGCCGATGGGCGTCACTGCAGCGCGGCTCCTGCTCGTTGTGCTTGGTGACGGTGGTGCGACTGGGGCGCCCGAAGAGACGGCGACACTGGGAGCTGTAGTACTGGAAGGGCTGCCAGCTCTGGCCGTAGTCGGAGCTCTTGTAGATGACCAGGGAGTCGGGGCGCGGTGCTCGCGGACAGAACTGAAGGCTCACATATGTCAGCTCGTACTTTTTGCCCAGGGATAAGGTCAGGGTAACATTGTCGCCACCTCCCCCGCTGCCGCCTGGCACAATGGGCGCCGATCGCCAGCAGGTGACGTTGTTGGAGTTGTTCAGATCGGTGAGGGCGCGGGGCGGGAAGCTGTTGGCCTCGCAGCTGTGGCACTGCAGCTCATTCGCACTGGCCGATGATGCAGTTGATCCAGTGGCAGTGCCAGTGCCAGTGGCAGCTGTTGTGGCACGTGCCTGATGATCCTGGTACTCGCAGTAGCGCTGTGGCTGCTGCTCGCCGCAGGTGCTGCTTGCCACAACGGGCGCCTCGTAGGCGGCGTTGACAAAGTCCGGGATGCAGAGACGCGCCTTGTCATAGTCGTAGCAGGGATCCTCCGCCGGCGGCATCGCGAACATCTTCAGATACGCATCGTTCGGTTTGGCGGACACTGAAACCGCGACCACGGTCAGAAGAAACAACATCGCACCGCGTTGCATGTTGAAAGTTGAAAGTTACACACTTTTCACTTTTCACCACAAGTCAGTCACAAATAAAAAAAATGTTAAATAATTGTAATTGTAATTAAATCACGGGTTTGTTTGTATTTCACGAGTTTAAATCAGGGAAATTCTTTGCCTGGCGCCTTCTGAGCACCGCGCGCAGGCGTTTCTCGCGATTATCTCTCTGCTTCGGTGTAGGCTAAGCGTTTTAAATCGCGCTCGAATCGCGTAGGCTGGACAGCATTCGTCGTAGCCGTTGTCGTTGTTGTCGTCGTCGTCGGTCTTCGTTACGTCAAGTCGGGCTGCCAGTTCACAGTCGACTGTGTAATCGTCGTTCACGAAGCGCGCGCGCCAGCCACGAAGTCAGCAGCTATGTGTATGTGTGTGTGCGTGCTTGTGTTGCAGCGTTTGATCGCGTCTGCATTTGTTGTTAGCAACATATGTTGCTAAGAGCGCACAGCATCTCAGCATCCACATTGTTGTACCGGAGCGGATATACTCACCACGACGCTCTCTTTGTTATCGCGCTCTCGCTCTCGTTCTCACTGTCTCTATTCCTGTACCTTGTGGATAAGATTTTGTTTGCGCAGTTGTTGACGCTTGGCAACATTTATTGCTTGCAGGTGGTTGCTGTCTCTTTTGCAACATTTGTTGCCAGGGCTTCTGCATGGGCTCGCAACTATTTTATTGCTCACTTGGCGACACATTTTGAAGCATGCTGCTGCTGCTGCTGATGCTGCCGTTGCTGATTGTTGTTTGTTGTTTTTATAGCCATCAAATCGCGTCCAGCCCGTGCACACTGCAAATCAAAATAAAGCCAAAGTAGAAGGCGTTACATACACACACACATAACACACATATATATGCATATGGGTTGTGTTTGCTTTTCGATTGCTATCGATAATGAAGTCGCCAAGCGGCTGGCGAGGGCTGACTCCTAAGTTATTAACTTGTCGTTAATGAAAATCATCAATTTTTAAGAGAGGGAGAGGCGCGTAATTACGTGATACGCGAGTATGCGATGGCTTCATTAATGCTGCTGCTCCCCTCCCCCAGTCGCATTTGTGTTTTGCTTGCCGCAGGTTGTTGCACCACCGTGTTGCCTGCGCCTCACTGATAAGCGTTTCACTTTTGTCTACCTCGCGTCCTGCCATATGTATCGTATGTTCATACATGTGTAGATGCCAATGGCCATATGCTATAGTTTGTTTTGGTTTTTGTAATTAGCTGTTTGAGCTTTAGGCGTGCCGTAGGCGTTACAGAGGGCGTGGCATTGGACGCATCTACTAAACAACGCTAATTACTAATTACTTATTATGACATTGCAGAATGCTTCGAGTTGTGCGCTAGTTTCACACTGCGTCACATAAGTACTGTCACAGACCATTGCAAAAAAAAGTCGATTTTGATTATAAATTAATTCAGTCGAAATCCCTAACTCGAATTTCTCTATAACTCGAACAAAAATATTGGCCCGTGCTTCTGTAAGTCGAATTGTTTGGGAAAATCCCCAATACAGTATGAATTTGTTTCGTTTATTATTCAAATTATTACATTAAAAATATGAAATATGGGCATTTCCACAGAAATGTCAACCTTGCCCAAAAACGTAAAATTTATCAAAAACTCACATCTTTTGAAATTTTCTCCAAAAAATGTATTCATGTTATTTATTTCAGCAATATAAGCTAGAAGAAATTCAATAGGATGAACTTATAGATTCTACATTGGAATAAATTCGCTTTTTCCATATATTTGCCTATTTTCTTAAAAATTGATTTCTCAAATGGACCGATTGTAACATATACCATTTTAATACATAGAAATATATTGAAAGTTTAATTTAAAACAAATTTTTCGAGCTGTTTCGATATATAATTTAAAAAAAGAGAGACAGAAACAACATAAATATTTTGTGGAGCAAAATGTCGCGTGCGAAAGTGATTCAAATTAAATTTTAAAAAAACTACTAAATATTTTGAAGTCAAACAAAAAACATTTTTAAGATAAATAAATGCATTACATTTCAAAATAAATTGCATCAAAATATTCGTTTGCCCTTTGCCGAAATCAGTGTCAGAACTGGTCGCCGAAAAAACGACTTCTATTTGAGTCGCGTGCGAGTGCCTTGGTTTTTTTCAATTATTTTGAAAACGAACAATTTTCCAAAATCAACCTTAGCACCAATTATACAGGTGTGCTACAGAAATCTCTTTCACTTGAATTTGACTTAAATTTGTATGAAATTAATGTAATTTTTCAGGTGAAAGAGATTTCTGTAGCACACCTGATAGTGCTAATCAAAACCTATAAGTTTCCCCTTTTGTCACAACACAATAATGTTTTGGCATATGATTTATTTCACTTTGAATACTACAATATACAATCTTATTAGTTAAGGAGTTCGAAAGTGGACCAAAGAAAATTGAAGTGGCTGAAAAATATGGTATCTCAGCGAAAACAGGTTTAATTAATTAAATTAAAAATAATAACAATAATTATGATGCCATTTGAATCGAGAACTTCTTCTAGATACAGAAAAGAACGAGAAACCCAATTTTTAATTATATTGACAGGTCGTCAACAAACTGGAATCTGTTTATGTTGAAAATAACAAGAAAAGTTTGCAATTTGAAATGTATTTATGAATGAATAAAATTGTACTTTCTGTTAAAAGACTTTAAAAAAATAATTCCCTAAGTCGAAGTCTCCATAAGTCGAACTTTTTCTTTGGATAATGGTGATTCGAGTTAGGGAAGTTCGACTGTATCCAAATCTTTGTTGACAAAATGGAAAATAAAAGTCAAGGTTTGCCAAATATAGCACAGTGCTACAAAATTGAATCGAAATTAAACTTCTGGGATGGGACATAGCGTAGGTTGTAGGCATAGATAAATAAATGTTTTTTGCATACTAGAATTTTTTGGTGCACATCGAAATTTTAAATTACGGTAAAAAAAACAGGGTTTTCCCATAGCTTCGTCAAATATTCACTGATTTTAATTTTTTTAACTGTTTTGGAAAGAAGAAACTTAGGTTTATAAACGTGCCATACTTGACTTCACTGGATTCAATTCCCTTATTAGAGTATATTCTACGAAATCAAATTTTTTTTTGTGATTTTTTTTTACATTTTTTGACTTTGGTGATGTTTTTGAACACTATTTTAGTAGAAACCCCTTAGACTTGTATTTTTATTTAAAAATAACACATTTTCTCGAGTAAAACGTGTGTTTATTTTCTAAAATCCGACAATAATTGGCCAAGCTTTAATAGATTTTCTGAAACAGAATTGCTCAAAATGTTGATATTTTCGCCATTATTGCCCTATTTCCCCCTCCCCACATGTTCCATTTGTAGTTGCGTCGCACAGTGGGGCCATTGCTTATTTAACTTTGCAAAATTCGTAAATTTTGAACCAAATGAGGTAATCGAATAATTTAATGACATATGATAGATAACTCTTCAACCTATGAATACAGTGTTTAAGAAAAGTGCCACGCCCTTAGATACTTAGGGGTTATCAAATTTAAAATTTGTGAAAAAAAATAAATTTTATTGCACCTAAAATAAAATATTTGTTTAATATTTTTGATTTTTTTTGTTTCGTTTTTAAGGTTTTTATATTTTACAAGTATGTTCGTTATATTCGACGCGTCGTTAGCAAAGTAGTTAACAAAGGAGTTTTTTTCCATGACTTTTTTTCTGAAAAAATTAATAAAGAAGAAGACATAAAATTTTTTAAACTACTTGCCAAAAGTTAGTTGCTTTCTACAAATTTAACTTATTAATTTACGTTCAAAGTACGGTAAAGTCGCAAAAAAATTAAAAAAAAAATCCATATATTTCTACATGTAGCTCCCTCAATATTTATCCGAGATTGCAGTGCAATACACCGTTAAAAAGGTGTTGCTTTTCACTTTCCAACGACGTATTGGAATGCATAGTTTAAGACCTACGATTTTTTAACTCCATCAACCTCGAAAAACAGGTTCTTTTTACCGTAATTTTAAATTTATATCAAAATTTTTGTATGCCACAATGTTACATTTAACTACGTATATCTACAACCTACGCTATGTCGCATCCCAAGGGTTTTTTGGCTGTAACTCAGTGTAATTGTTATTGAACGATTTCGAATTATGCGTTCAAATAAAAAATATAACCGAAGTGTTCGTGGATTGTGGAGTAAAAAACTCATTTTTGCCTATTTGTGCCAAAAAGTAATTATGCAAATGTGATTTTAAACTTGTAAACACTTTTTGCCCATTTCCTTTATATTTAGCATTTTAAGCCAAGTTTGAGGTAATGAATATGGAAATGAAAAAGCGGTATTTGACTGGATTGTTGGTGAATTACATTTAGATGATATATCACTTGACTTAAAATCCGAAATCACTAAGAAAATAAGGACTTTTCACGTTTGTATTATAAAACAAACATCCCATATGCATATTCTGTCAGTTTGTATGGATAGGCGTGGTCGGATTGACTTCAAATGTTTATCACTTACTTTAAGTGCTAATATGATAAATTTTACCAAATTCAACTCTATAGCTATATGTTCACTGTCACGATTCTACAGCTGTGCATTAATGGCATCAAAGGTTCAAAGAATCTGCAACTCAGATTGAGGATTTGTCGGATTCCGAGGATGCAGATGCAGCACAGAGGCACTGTGAGTGTACGTTGTGACAGTCTGTGGCGCAGTGTGAACCCGACATTATGCTAGGCTGTCGACGAGCGTCAAGACAGTGTTGCCAATGCAACACGGAAAAATAATAAAAAGTTGAGTGGTAACTCTATGCGTCAACGGCGGTTTATTTTAAATTAAACATGCAGAATTGATTTTGATAAAAAGAGGTGATAATAGGCAATGAAATATGCAAAATAAAGTTAATATAGGAGATATATGCGACGGCAAAGCGCGTATAAGTGAACCCATCGCTTTAGAACTTTTTACGTGGATTCTCCATTTATATTAATGAAAAAATACAAAATTATCTAATTGATGTCTATAAAAACAATTTTAGCTTTCGTTTTGCTTATAATCTACCAATATTGTCGACGTTATTGACTAAATTCAATTAGTCTTCATCGTTTTCACTTCTGTGCCAGACATTTATCTCCTATATACGGTGGCTCACAGCTTATTTCAACCAGCACGAAAAGCAACTTTATTCAAAAGCTTCAATTACAACTAACTAAAAAACAAACCTAATCAAAAGTTTTCACAGAAAACTAAAGTTATTTCAACTCATAATTTGAAAATATTCGAAAATTTTTAAGTTTATGTAAAAATCAACTTTTTCAACTTTTTTCCTCGATTTTTTAAAAAAAGTGTTGGGATGCAAAAATTCTACAAACAATTTTAATAGTGTCTGCAAAAAAAAAATTTCAAAAATCCCTTTTTTTTTTTTTTTTGATTTTTTGAAAATTGCTAAAAATGACTATTTTAGCCACTTTTTCCTCTATTTCATACAAAAAGTAGCTTTAGGAACAATTTTCAAAAAATCATAAGAAATACTAGCAAAGAGATTTTTGAAATTTTTGTTTACAGACACTATTAAAATTGTTTGTAGAATTTTTTTGCATCCCAACACTTTCTTTAAAAAATCTAAGAAAAAAGTTGATTTTTACATAAGCTCTAAAATTTTCGAATATTTTCAACGTCTGGCAACGCCGTTTTTAGTTTCAGTTTAGTTTACGTCCGTACCGACAAGCGAAGATAAATGTCGTCTTCTTCTTTTTCACTTTACGCCAGCGTTTTTTTTATATGGAGTTTGGGCTTACGCTAGGCCTTTTATCTCACGTCAGTACCAAGCTTTACGCTACGAAATGTTATAAAAACTGTGACATACCTGCTTTGACAAATCCCTGGACAAACACAGAAAGCACATTCATTAGCGCGCAGCGTGTTCTTAATAGCAATACTAAATGTTACGTATGCTCATCGATGCAAATAGAACACGTCCTATTTCCATCGGGTTTTTGTTTCTGTCAAATGCCTCCTAGATTGCGGCAAATTTGTATGAGATTGTTCAGAGTGTGACCAGGGTGTGTGAGATCAAAAACTGATGGTATTTTTGTTTGACAACCGATGCCAATTATGTGAATTTCAAAATTCACCGACGTTGAAAAAGTGTCTTATTTTAAAATTTGATTGATTGAAAATAAAAGTGATTTTTTCAATTTTCATTTAATAAATCTTATCATATATATTTGAACTACACTTCATTGCCTATCTATTGATGTATCACATACCATATACCCATAAACTTACCATAAATTTCACTCAAATAACACAGTAATATAAAAAAAAAAGCTTAAAGTCTATTGTCAATGCGTCTACGGCATTGTCTTTGGGAAGTTGTGAAAATTTGCGACTCAAAAGCTGTCTCCAATTAGGTGAAATTAATGCCACTTATTAGGTATAGATTCGATCTGTGAGTGTGTGTGTGTTTGTGTGTGTGTGTGTGTGTGTGTGTGTTGCAGCTGCCATTAGGATAAGTCGTCGTCAGCGCAAGTAGTTCCGTTGCCATATCTTTTAACTAGTTGTCTATTGTAGTATACTTACAACATGTCATCTCACACACACTCAGACCCACACACGTACAAACACACACACACACACATATACGCATACACATACACATACACTCGACAAGCTCATTTCCGGTTGCTTTGAAGCTCAACGACTCTTGTGTTGGTCGGTTTGGCTCAACTGTGTTATCAGAACTTTTGCTTTATTACCTTGGTCAGTAGGCGTGGTCAGCGACCAGCCAAAGCCAGCCATATCCTCTGTCTATAGTATGTGACTCATTGGATGTACACGACATCCATTGGGGTATGTGGCATGTGGTACTATTGTATATGTGGCATGGGGAATGGATGGATGGGTTGGAGCTCTCGAGAGTTTCCAAAAACTCTTGCAAACAGTTCGGAACTTTGTCGCTTAATGAAAATTGCATTGTGTCGCTGAGTGGGATTTGGATTTTGATTTTGAGTGCTGGACACAAAGGCAACTTTGTGTTGGTCGAGGCGTAAAGTCCGAACGGCTTTCTGTTTGTTTTGTTTTGTTGGTCTGTTTGTTTGTTTGTTTGTATAGCTGGCTAGCTGGCTGGATGGCTGGATGGCTGACTGGCTGGCGGCAAGATTTTTAGATTATGACGCTTTGTCGGCAATCCTCTCCAGCTGCGGCGACGGGCCAAACAGTTGGTCAGCATCAGCTCGTATCACATTGTCTTTTATTTACGTATGCCCTGTTTATAACTGGGCTCTCACCCGTTATATTGGAGAGACATCAATAAAATGCAACTTTGAGGCTCAACACTTGTCCATTCACACGACTGCGGTTCTTATAGGTAAAAGGGGTCCCCTCTTACCATACCAGCAACGGGATAGACAACGGGCCAGGTTTTTTTTTGCTATTTTTTGGGGCAACCTTTTTCTTTGTTTTTTGCTTGCAATTGTATCTCGATTTTATTGCCAAAGCTGCAAACATGCGAATGCCATTTGCCAGCCGCCAATAGCTGAGCGGGATGCGAGGGATGAGGAGGTCGAAGGGTAAGAGTGTTGAGGCATCGCCCCCACTGGAAGCCAGACGGACGCAGTGCAACTTAAACGCACAGATAGATGACTAGATTCCTATCAGCGTCAATAAATAAAGTTTTTAAATGGAACAAGAAAATAAATATATGTCTCCGAGTGCCTCCTTGTTGTCACAGTGCATATCCAGACGCCCTGGCAACGTATCTGCAATTCGCACAGTGGTCCACAGTGTGTGCAAATGTTGCGAAATGTGAAACCAATTTCACTATAAGATTGTATTTATTATATTTATTATTATTTTTTTATCAAAAAATGTTAAAAAGATATAAGACAAGATGAAATAAACATAACTATGGCGGCGATCACCAGAATCAATCAATCAGTTATCATGTATCACAAATTTTGAGGCGAAATCAAAGTTGACATTTCTTTTTTTGTCAAAGGTGTTAATATTTATTTAGAAAATTAAAAACATTTTGGCGCAAAATGCTTAATGAAATGGGAATCAACACAGCAAAAGGCCAGATTTAATAAAATATTTAATATATTGCATTAATAAATAATTAAGCAAATATATTTATTAGGGCGGGTCAATTTTTTTGCGCAAAAATCGTCCACCAGAATCGGAATCTACGATGAATCTACGATACTAGACTAAGACCATATACCTTAACCTAACATCTTCATGCTTCTCAGCGGAGGCTAGGAATTGATTTTAGACACATAGTTTCTTGGTGAAATATTCTTAGAATTCATGGTAGATTCCGATTCTGGTGGACGATTATCACGTTTTTTTCGACCCGAACAAATTGACCCGCCCTAATATTTATATAATATATAGGAAAGTTTAAAGCTCTTTTCCTAGCCGTTTTCCTTTAAAATACGCAAAGTCCAACGTTTCTTTGTATTTATTTTATGCAAACCAAAATAACATGAATAAAGTGGTATCCTTATTAATTTCGTTGCTTTCAATTTCAAATCCTGTGTTCTTTTGATTCCGATTTGATTTATCGATAACAAAGCATCACAATCAGAGAATTTCAGCGTACTATTGGAATGATTAAATTTCAGTCATCATAATCACAAAATTTTGAAATCATGATTGCTCATCACTGCCGTTTCATCGATTTTCTGTTGTCGATTTGTTCTGGTGAACGCGGCCTATGTACTTACATATAGTATATCGTCATAACTATGTATAGTATTGGTTAATTTTTTAAAAAAATCTTTCGCTCATTTACTTAACGACTGTCATAGCTCATTACAGTTTAGAAATTTATGCAATTTAGCAATAAAGTGTTTAGATTTTCAGAGGAGTATCTTTACATCATTAACACAAATACAAATTGATTATACATTACTTGGAAATTATCTTGATTAATAACATTTGTGAATCTGTGTATGGTATGTGTTGTATGTAGATGTTGTATGTACTATATCAAATGCGATTTTATGAAATGTCAAAGTAGTCGACTAATGGGATTTATGTATTAATTATTTAACCCAGTCATCGTTATTTTACGAACGTAGACTTCATCAATCGTCGAATCAACGTCGTCATACTCTAAAAAAACAATCAAAATAATCCTGTGCATAAAAGTCCACAACAAAAAATTATTAAAAAAAATAAATTAAATATTTTAAAACAATCTATTTTTATATAATTAAATCTTTTATTTATAATTAAATCTTTCGCAGGTCTTCTTCATTTTGCTTGGTTTACAAAAAATGGTTCAAAAATTAAAAAAATTAATAAATTAAAGAAACAATTATGCATTTAATGTATTTTTATCTTAAAAGTGATGCTTTAAGCTTAATGAGGAACAAGTTTTTGGGCATGAAAGTAGTCAGTTTATGCAAGAGGCACAAAGCTCAATTTGATGCTCTCCACAGAGGTGTTTTTGGCATTTTGTGTTAGAAATTGTTTTCGCTTAAAAGAGGACTAAGAGGGACTATTTGAAAATCACATGTTTTTTTTAGAGGTTTGTATGAAAAAGTAGACGAAAAACTGACACAAAGTTCATCATCAAATCAATATAAAATACGTACACGCATCAGCAAAAAAAAATGTATAAGAGAAAAAACGGGAAAATGTGATCAGGCGTCGTCGAAACGACGACTTATGACTGTCCAGGGTTAAATAAATTGATTTGGTACAGTGCCAGCTAATTGTTTATTCCACTGTGCGACTCTCTGCCTCAGACTCGAATTTTGTCAGCCTTTTCACATTGAAAAAGTTTTTCGAGTTTCTATCGTCGAGACTCCTTTGCTTGTCTACTGTCTCTCTCTCTGTCTCTGTCTCTCTAACTTTCTCTCTCTCTGTCTCTGTTTATCTATCTCTCTGTGTCGTTTACTCCTCCTGTCCGTTCCGTCTGTTGGTCTGTTTGTTTGTTTGTCTGTCTGTCTATCTGTTGGTTCGACGCTTTGTCTCCTGCCTTATGCAATATGCGTCGTGTCTTGGCTGTCTGCCCGAGTTGGGCGGACGGGGCGGACGGGGCGGTTCTGGCTTCAAGCTGCATCTGCAGCTGTGCGCGTGGGGCGTGTGTTGCATGTTGCACGTTGCATTAACTGATGTTCTCTTCTTTATGTTACCTACATACACACATAGCAAACCATACTATACAGCTACTCACGAGTACATTGATTTTATAATTAGGCATGTCAGAAGTGCATATTGAGCCGGGGGCATGGAAAGGGGAAATCAGTAAGTAGCACAGGAAGGAAGGAAGGAAGGAAGCTGCCTTGCCACGGAATTTAAAGTCAACTCGTGGCCATAAAAACAGCCAATTACCTTCAAGTCTCATTAAGTACTACTACAACCATTTGGCCCGCAGTCAGCACAGGCTACATGTTGGTTATAAAGGGAGTTGCTGGGGGGTGCTGGGGGGAAACAGGACAGCCAAAGGGCTGCTTCTGTTAGCTGACCGTTACAATCGAATTAGGCGCCGTTCGCAACGCTAAATGCAATTAAAACTAGAAGATGTTGATTACATTAGAAGTGCAGGCAGCCACGACAAACTGATAGTGTCCTAGGGAAGGGGCTAGGGAATGGTATGGGATGGGATGGGAAGGGAGGATGGTGATGGTGTCAGGAGGAGCAACAGTTCGTTGGTATGGAAGCCCGAAGAGTGTCAAATGGTCCAGCGCGTGCGCTCACAGAGAATTTCAAACATTTGCCAACGTCGTCGTCGACATTCCCGTTGTTGTCATGCCCCACAAAGTTGCGGACTGTCCTTGCTGCCTCCTCGTTGCTTTTTGTTCATAATTTATCCTTTTTTTCCCGCAGTTCCGTGTGTGTTTGTGTGTGTGTGTGTTTTTTAACACGTCCACAGCGCGCTCAAGAAAACCGCCCGAAAATTGTTGCGGTTGACCGGAATTATTTTTTATACTCGTTTTCAAGCACACAATGCACAAAAAACACAACACAACGCAAAAAGCAACGAAAAACTTTGTTCGCAACGCACACTGGTTGGACTTGTGTGGGACAGCGGCCAAAAATACTTCCCCTTGGGATATCGAAATGCCATTTTCACTATAGTGATACAATAGTGTGGTGAGCATAGGCTGAAAAGATTGGAACATTCGGCAACTTGGAAGATTGAAAAAATCAAATACAAGCATAGCCAATGGAACAATTATATACCAATGGGGGAAAATAACATTTTTAATATGCAATTATGTGCTATAAATAATAAAAAGGCACTAAGATGATAATAAATAAAAAATATTTGTGAAAAACAATTGATTAAGATCATATTGATTCATCTAGTAAGTCGTAAGAGATAACTTAACTTTTTCTCTCTTTCCAAGTTCTTTCTGCCCTGTTATGACCAAAGCTGGAAAAAATTAATTAATTCTAATTATTTTAGCGGGCTTTAGCGATTTCCCGCCAAACAAGAGTCGAAAGAGTCGTAAAACAAAAGTTTCTAGATTTTTGATCGGGAACAAGTCCTCATTTACCCATGTTAGCTATATTAACGCTTTGATACAAGCAAACAGACAGACAAACAAACAAGTGGACTGACTTTTCATCTCATTTTTGAAAGGCGACTAAAAATTTCACAATTACTTCTCTTTTGAACCAGTGGTCAGATTTTAATTATCATGGTGTCATTCGACGCGTAGTATAGTAAAAAATTTGAAAAAATATATCGATACGATCCAACCCACTAACACCTGTTTATCTCTCGAACCAGGTGAGTTTCCAAAAGTTTTAGTATTCAAATTTGTTAGTAAATTAATACCTTTCGATCGGTATAACTCGACCTGATCGGACGGTCATAGGTAATGTTCCATTCCTCCTGTGTATATATGCTAGTCGCCTTTCGCACCCTTCGTGATGCTTTCGTCACTAGCGCGGACTGCCGTCCGCAGTGATTCTGATGCCAATAACGTTGCACAACGTTGGATTAAATGTTCACTTAGAACAACCCTCAGCACAAGTCACAAGATTGACACATAAAGACCTAACTTAATAATCATTTATATGGACGGCAAAACTCAAAAAAAGGAGCAGACAACCCAAATATTTTAAAAGACAAACACACATTACAAAAATAATTAAATGTAACTGTTTTTTTAATATTCATATTGATCAATTCAATAAAATATTCTTTCGAGAAATACAATTACATCAATTAAATTTCATCAATTTGGAGGCGATATTTTGAATTAAATATTTTAATTTTTGGCCTCTGAAACAACCAGTGTGCAACGGGACGGTTTGTGGGTGGATGGCGTTGAAAGGAAGGAGTAGTTGGGGAAGAAGGGGAGAGGGAACGGGATCTGATTATGTCAGCAAAGCAGGGAAACCATCAGTCATGTATAGTATGTGTATGTGTCGTTGGCCAGGCATAAATCTGAAATCCGCACGCTAATTTGTGCTTGATAAATTATTTATGTCAAAATGGAAGTCAACAACAGCAGCCAAAACAACAACTCGCTCCAAAGCGTAGTCAGGGGGCTGGGGATGGGGATGGCGATGGGGGCTAACAGTAAGCTACCTTAGTCACCTAATCCCATGAAGTTTTCCAACAACACGAATCATTCATAAAAAAGCGCTTGCTGCAAATTGGTCTCCCCACTTGGATTTTGGCCGCAAGATTTCAAGCTGCAGGTTCTCGTATGCATTAAAAGTTATACGGTGGGAGAATCCGGAGGGGGGTTGCGAAGGAGTTTGCGCTTGACTTTTGCGATTTTATAAATATTTGATGAGCTGCTGGAGTGAAAGTTTCATATGCATAATCCGTCACAAATGCTGTGAATTTCCGTGGATTAACCAAAGGGGTTGTTGCTTGAAAGTCGGTTTATGGCAGGTACAACATTGGTACAGCTAGCCTAATGACCAGCACAATAACCGATCCTATCATTTGCCCAATTATTCTCAATGGCCTTTCACACTTGTATGAAAATAAACTTGACTGTAACTAATAAACAATTTTAAATACCTAGAATTTGTTAATTAAACTAAGCTCTTTAATGTAAGTATACATATTATTAAAACCAAACTTTAACATTTGAGAAAGTTCAAAATAAAAATATATTCGCAAATTGAACGAAAACGAACCTTTTTTCCAGTTTAATATTTAGGCGCACAATTGAAATTTTTATTTTGTATGGAAATTTCACATCAAAATATTCATTATTGCTTGAGACACGCTTCGTTTTGTGAGGTGTTAAAAGTGAATTCTGCGATTTTTACAATGTCGAAAATTCAACTTCGTCATAACTTCAACAATAATCGTTCCGGAACCTGGTTATTTACCTGACTGGGACATCGTTTTGACTCGATTGGGATGATAAAAGCTGAATCGCAAAAGGCTCTCGAAAACCATAGCGAATGAAGACTTTGCCAAAATTGTATGATAACTGGAAAACTAGTTGGCATTAGTGTATAAAAGCGGAAGGAATTAAATCCAAAAATATATATACTTTATTGGGTCTGTTCCATACATATCCTAAAACCATTTTACCCTTTTTCCTCTTTTTCAGGGGCACAGCCTATTTAAATAATCGTAGCCATTAGCCCGTTCGCCAATGAGCTGGGCCTGGTTTGTAGTAAGTCTATATACTTAATATCCTAAATGTGCACAGTTGACTTGCTTATTTGAAATGTTTGATTTAATGACTATCAGGCAAGTTACGAGTATTCCAGATACATTAAATTAATGAATTATTTTATTGATTAGAAATATTTGTGCTGATATTTGACTAATGTCTACTTATGGCTTCACATAATCTATCATCGATTGTCATTAAAAGTTGTCAGAGTTAAGTTGAATGTAACTTGTTGAATCCAATTGCCGTTGCCACTCAGATGTAATTATGCAACACTTGCTAAGACTTGTAAGTTGCTTGTTGTGATTTCGCTTGGAAGTCGTCTCTTAGCAGTCATCAGCTAATTGATTCAACATTTCCTGAATCCACAAAATGCATTAGACTAGCTGCAGTTTCTGGGCCAGCTTATTGACCGAAATCCTTGGTCATAATCAGCTCCAGCTGCACTCTGTGCAACTTTGAATCTACTCGTTTCTACACCTAGAAATATTATTTCTTACTTTCAAAGCGAATCGTAATTTTCGTAGTCAGTCTTCACATACTTTCTACACTAACTGCAAGTTAAGAAAACCCACTCTGATCTTTTGACAATTTAATTAGGTAGCGTGAGGTATAATGCTCATAATACTAATTGCTAATACAAATATGATACAAAAATAAATTAGTTTAGTTCCTAAACAAAGGTTACATAAGGTAAATTTTGCCCAATATATATCAACATATCGAGCACACAAAATTCTTCCAACAATCCTGAATTGTGTATCTTTTTTTTGATATTATGAATTTCAAAACCGCTTTTATATTTTGAATTTCGTACTTGGATCAAGTATTTTCAGAATCATTAAGCTTTTGACACCGGAATTTCTTGATTCAAGTCCGAGCGTACTTGATTTTCCTCTCAGTGTACGTGTCTGCATTCATCGCAGTGCATGTGTTTGTGTATGTGTATGTGTACCATACATATGTGTGTATGGCCACTTTGCTGCCCTGCAGCTTTGGTAAACACTTGGCAGCTTTGGCCAGGCCAGCTGCTGCCTTTCATTTAGTGCTCATCAAACGAACGGCGGCCACTTTGCTGGCAACATTTGTTGGTTCTGTGGCCCCCTTTGTTGCCTTCTGCCACCTGCCTTCTGCCACCTGCCTTCTGCCACCTGCAACACTGCCTGCCTACCTGACTTTGTCACACTGCCACATTGTGCCGCTTGTGTTCTGCTCAGGTGTCGGGCATTGTGTTTCGCCTGGTGCTGCTGCTGTTTCAATTAGTGCATAGACATCGCTTCGCTTCCCGTCGCCGTCGCCTGCATCTCATCCGCATCTCCAACTCCAGCTCCAACTCCATCTCGGTGCCGCTATTTAACCCGTTGGCCACTCATTAGCAGCGCTTGCAGCTGCGGTTTGTGGTGCTCGTTCGTGTTCCCATTGCCATTTCCAATTCCATTGCCACACTCATTCTCATTCTCGTTCTAGCTCCACAATCCCCTAACTGGCAATTGCCACACGCCTCCGCTTCGTCGCCTCCGTGTCTCTCTATCTGACTCCTGGTATGTCTGTCTGTCTGTCTGGTTAGCTGACAATCTATTGTAAGCTCTTTGCAAGGCTCACCTCTAGTGTCTTCCTCATTTTGTTGGCTCTCCCGCCCTCCACCATCAAATGCTTAATTGTTTGCCATTTTTCGTAGCATACTTTTGAGCGCACGGCATTCAAATTGCGTCTCTTTCTCTCTCTCTCTCTCTCTTAGAATGCTTCTGTCTGTCTCTTTATCTACATGCTTTGTGCATTTATAATCATTTTTCATAAATGTCTGACCGTTGGGCAGCGCTTGAAGCACATTTACTGTGACAGCTCTCAAAGGATTAGACGTGTTTCACATTTAAAAAGCGCACCAAATGACTCACCCAATGTGCCAAGGACAATGATGATGATGATGATGATGACCACGACTATGATGATGATGATGGTAGTGATGTTGTAGTTGATGATGTCCAGCTGTTCATGTCCAGTGTCTGCTGTTGACTTTGTCTCCACTACAGGCGTCGATTGCTGAGCTCGTTAGAAACTCCGCTTCTCTCTCTCTCTCTCACTTTATCTCGCACTCGTTCTTGCTCTCTCTTTCTGTCTATTTTTGCCCCTGTCTATCTATATCTCAATTCCCAATTGGCATTTGTTGCTCGTTTCTGTTGATTCAAACCATTTTTATCCGTTAGCTGGTTTTTGACTTTTCGCAAAAACTGATTTAAGCCGCTTACTCCCAACAACAGCTTCATACAGCAACAATACCAAAAGCAATGCCAACAACAACACACGACACGCCACGCCCCAACCGTGATTCCCGTTTTAAATGCCAATTCTGCGTGTTGTCGGCAAATTCACCTGGTTTGGGTAATTGACGTTGACGGAGATTATGCAGAGCGTCGACGCCGACGCCGCTGCTGACGACGACGTAGCAGCGCTGTATATATTGGCATTATGGCAAGCACTTGGTAAAAATAACAATAACTCGAGGAAACAACCCGAAGAATCGTTAAACATTGCCTAAGGTAAAAAAAAACAGAACTTTTCACAATTCACTAATAGTAACTAGCAGAAAACTTAACAATAGAGCGAGCTCGACAGTGAAAGAACCTGTACCTGTTAAATGAAACGAAAACCATGTTAACAAACTGGCTGAAATTTGATCACCCCTTAATGGTTACGTGGACCATTTTTTGGACTAAAGTCAATATTTAAAATTGTCCAAATTAACAAAACTTTGATGACGATACATTAGAAATACATGTATAGTAGGTACATCAAACAAAAGTGTTACATACGAGGGTGCCACAGAAATCGCTTTCGCTTGCATTTCACTGGAAATTGTATGAAATTTAAGTGAAATTCAAGCGAAAGTCTAAATTTCAACATTGGCCCACACTGTTAAGTGAACAGCTCTGAAACAGAAATGTTTTGAAAGACAGTGTTATACCAATTTGTTTGATGAAATTAAAGTGCTTTTCAACACTAATCCACAACCAAGCTGTATTTTCGTTGGATAATATTTAGTGTGGCTTGCACTTTGTGTTAATAAATCTACATTTTTTAATCCTGATTTTGCTGCGGGCGAATGCCTGGCTTTTTTCAATTATCTTGAAAACTAACGATTTCCCAAAATCAATCCCCTTTTGTCAAAATAAAATACAGGGATGCCACGGAAATCGCAAGCGAAATATAAATCCGCAGATAGCAATTCCGCACGGAAATTTCCGAGATGCCACAGAACTTCGAGAGATTTAATATTTCTTAGCATTTTCACCAACCTTTTCAAACTAGGCTGCTAAGGGTTGACACCTTCTCAGAATTAATTACCCAAGGGTTTTATTAGCAACTTTTTCAAGTTTATCATTGCAGAGCAATAAGCTTTTCTTTTTTTCTTACTTAATAAACATAATTTAATTTATTTATGCAATAATTGATTTTGTTTAGTTAAAAATAATTTAAAAGTATTTGGCGCGATAAAATAAAAGTTACTCGACAACTCTAGCAATTGTATGCCATTAATCATTTTTACAAATTGCACAATCAGTTAAAGGTTTTTTTTGGGTAAAACTTGATTTACCTCAAATTACCTATTTTTTTAATGCTTAATTTAAAGAAAACTGAAGTGGTTCCATATATTTTTTTTAAATACCTTACTTCGAATTCTGACTAAAAAATGTGGCATCGCTTCCCCCGACTTTGAAAATCTAAATTGGACTAGGTGGCAGCATCGGACGAAAGCGGATTTAGCGCTTGTTTATTCCGCACAAAATTATTGTGCGATTTGACCTGTGGCACAGCGAAATGAAATTAAAGTGAAATTCAAGTGAAAGCGATATCTGTGGCACCCCCGATAATGTTTTTTTTTCACTTGAGTGCGTACGAATGTTGCATTCGACAATGGAGAAAGGCTTATATGTTTTCTGTAGAGAAACTTTCAGTTTTTATACCTCCAACGGAAAAAAAAACCAATAAAGTTTAGATATTTTTTTTAGCTTTGATGGGAGATAGCTAAGTCCCGCCAAATTATGCCATCCTTATTTGGCAAATCAGAACCTGAAGAAGATTATTTTTTAGGCATATTTAGCTCTTCATATTTGGTAAGTATGTTTAAAACATACACTTGGTAGATTTTCAACCGATTATAAGTATATGAAATAGTGCAGATATTTTAACCAAAGCTGATTAGGATATAATAGACAATATCACAACACAAAATCTATGAGTTTGAATATTATTTCATAAAAAATACAAATGTTTTTAGCTTATCATTGATTTCAAACCGATTGACCCGTATGTACATAAGTATACAATCATATCGAGTTGCATCCAAGAACTAAAGAAGTTAAGCATTAAAGTGCATAGAAACAGTGAAATAGACAGTTTGGTTGTTAAACTAAATGACAAGAAATTAAGTTTACCATACACACAGTACGACGATTTGAATAAAAAAATTTAAATTTTTAATAAAATTTCGATTGTTTGATTTTTGCAAGGCAAGATGAGAAAAAGTCCCACTGTGCGTCCCTGCTTCGTTTTATAGCCTTTCAAATAACAAGGACAAAGCAAATATTGTATTGTATACAACTTTCGTGTTTATTTTTCGATCTTGAATTTGGATTCGGACTATAGCATACAACATTAGTGTCAAATCTCAAAGCTCCATCTTTAAAATTGCCTTGTAATTCAATATTAGATTTATATATATCGATTTTAATTTGTGGGAGCGGAAGTGAATTCGAATGTAAATTTGATCTGATTAGGATATAATGGATTTTATTTGTGTCACTATCCTTTATAGTCCTTGAGATCGATGTGTTCATTAAGACAGACATATTTTTGTTTGTTTAGGAAACCAGATATCAGAAACTATAACATACACATGTACATGTACATATATTCGGGATCTGTCCTGACAATTTTATCACGATCGGATATTAAACTTGAAAGTAATTAAAAAAACAATTTTGACAAACTTTATAGGTTCCTTCAAATTACTTTCGTTGCACTTTTTTAACACAAGGTTTAATCTTAAATTGTTTAAATTAATCCAAATGTAAATAATATGATTTGGAATTTAAATTAGCACAAGCTTCTTAAGCTGGATATTAGTTGGCATTATAAGACAAAATGCATTAACCCATTTCAGATTAATGTTCAATTTAAACTAAATGTAGACATAATTCTGAGATCGTCAATAAGTCAATCAAGATTAAATGGCATTGCATCGTATTAAGTTTTGATGCGGCTCGTTTCGCTTCAAGTCAGAGTCAAATTCTCGACAAAGTTTATCAAAATGTTTGGTCGTGTCCCGCAATTAAAAGTCATTTGGCAATGGCCCATGAAGAAACCGCCACAAACACCTCAATCACGAACAGCAGCAAAATGAAATCGGGTCTTTGTTTTTATGTGTATCTAATGATGCGTCAATGAATCTCTGATAGCGACTTTTGGTCGCATCAACAAATGAAGCGTCATTAAGTAATAAGTCTTTCAGCCATATCCGACTTAAAGTCGGACTGGCTGACGTCCGAGATCTGAGCCAAAAGCTATTAAAAGTAAAGCGCCCAGCACGCCCTCTCCTTCGTCCTTCAACCTACTCCTACCCCTGCCCCCTGCTCTACTGAGTCTCAGCTAAAAGCGCTTAACGATTTCATTAAGCAGGAATAGCTGGCAGGGTGGGGCGGAACTGGTAAGTTTAAGCTTAAAGCATGCCAACTGAGATGGTTGCCAACTGCAGTTGGAGTTGCCGGTTGCCAGTTGCCAGTTGCCAGACTGCACAGCTCGGCAGTCAATCAGTTAGTTTGTCCGTCTACAGGAGTAAGTAAGACTGCCACTGTCTGTGGCCATCTTAAGACGTGGCACTTCCGCTTCCGCTTCTGCTTCAAGTGCGTCTCCGTTTCCAGTTCCAACTTGACGAACAAAACAAAAAAGAGCACGCAATACTATATAAACTGAAAAGAAGAAAAATGAGCAATGCACCAAACTGACAACACTTTTTTGTAAGTGTTTCTTGGCTCGGTCGCTTTTGCTCTGCTTTTGATTTCGCAACGTCATTTCGCTTTCGCCTTTTGTGCATTTTGTGCCGCACAATAGACGAGACACGCCCCCCCCATCCCTCTCATCCCCCGCACAATCTGCCCTTTGGTTGTCTTGCTTTGGGGTTTTGTTTGCCGTTTCCGCCTGGGCGCGAAAAGTGGTTTCTATTTATTTATTTATATTCACATTGTGCAGTTGCAATTGGCGATGCATTTCGCAGCCGCAGGGAGGGAACTCAGATCCTTTGGTAAGGGGAATAGAGATGGTCGGGCAGTGAGAAGCATTATATGTGAACGATTTGGCAGCTTAGCACGTGCTAAGGCGTAAACTACCAAAGGGATAATCCGGAGAATCCCAATAGAATTTAAGACTTCCGCCCGGCTTTATGGGGACATTGCAGAGGAGTCACAGACAAAGGTGCAGGCACAATCAGTGTCAGGGATCAATACAAGGCGGAGTGGATATTTTGAAACACAAATTGCTGTATCAATTTACAAAATTATACAAAACAGTGCAAGAAACTACTCCGATCAGTACTTGGATATCTACATCTGAGGGGCCCAGATTTTTCACACAGACAGAAGCCGAAAGTTTGGTGTGAAAAAAATTCCAGTGTACTCCACTATGTTATACCCTGTGCCCGGCCACTTAGACGTAGCGCTGCACTATATTTTCGACCAATTCTTCGAATGACAGCTATATGATATAGTCGTTCGATTTCAATAAAATTTGGTCAGGAAGACTATAGAAATCATCCTGTGATACTTCCTACGGCAGCTATACGAGTATGATATAGTTGGTCAGGATGCAAAAGACTATTCCAGATGCATATTCTGTCAGATTGGTTGAGAAATCTCATAAAATAAAAAAGTTTATTGCATTATAGCTTGATTTTCGACTGATCGTTCCAATGGCAGTTATATGATATGGTGGTGCGATTTAAAAATGTTTGTCAGGACGTGAAGGACCATCTTACACTAAGCGAGTTAACACTATGCGAATTAAAGCAGGCAAGCTTTGAAAAAATGTTTAGGGGCGTGTTTTGAATGTTTTGTTCACATGTTTAATGAATTAAAATTTATTGTGACTGCATCTTTTATTTCGTTATTCAAAAATTAAACAATTTCATGTTCTTAATTGGCTGGAGCAAATATAATTTTATTTTCTATATAATATTTTCTATGCAATTGAATGAACATTTCGTGTTCATGGCATTTTGAATTAAATTAAATGTTTGTAAAGGCAGAAGGAGGCGTGGCAGACCAGTATCAACAGCCTCGTCGATTGAGCCATGTCCGTCTGTCTGTCCGTCTGGTTGAAAATCAGTCGAAAATCAAGCTTTAGTATGACAAACTTTGTTGTTTTTGGAGATATTTCCATCAAACTAGCAGATTGGGAAACTCTTGTTTTATACTTCCTGACTGAATTTGGTTCAAGTCGGTCCACTGTATCTTTCATGAACAATTAGTCGAAAATTAAATGCAACGTTTTGCAAGGACATCAGATCTTAGGGGTGTCTAACGGCCTTATGTGTAAAATGTTTCTGCGCTGCCCTTAAACGCATTCTGAAGGATTCTGTCACCCAAGAAGCTCTGAATTATCTGCGTAGGTTCCCTGGAATCTCGAAATTCACTCGGTCGTACTTCAGTACTCCTCTCATTGACACCAAATCGAATCGTCTAATCAAGAAATTTTAGCGATTTTGTTTCTGATTTTGCATTCCAATAAAAAGGCCAAGGCCCAACTCTGGGAAGTTCCCTTCACCTTGTCTCTTATCATCGACCATGTACGTATCTGTCTATTATTACCGATTATCCATGTGCAAATATATGTACGTCTTTTTCTTAGGTAAATACTTGGAAATCTATATCAGACTTGGCACAACTTCACAAGACTTAATGCCAATTTGTTGAGCGCACAAGTTTCAGTTTCTTTACGAGCTTTTCTTATTCTTCTGACATACTGATGCATACACACACACACACACACACACACACTCACTCACTCACAGAGACCCGCACACATGCAGAAGATGAGCTTAAATATGTGTTTGCGGCGTAAGTTTATAATCCTTTACGGAGCTGAGAACTAATTGCAATGTAAATAAATTACAGGCGACATCGGCAGCAAAAGTCAGCCCGCCTTCCCTGACAGTCCCGACACTATTCCAACAATATTTCACTCAATATTCAAAAGCAGGCAACATACAGCGCTGCTCTTCCTCCCTTCATCACTCGTCCTTTCTTTCCCAATGTCTGCCTAAGTATCTCTTGCTCTTTCCTCCGTTGTCGCTTTCTGTCGAAAAACGCATTCAACTCTACTCAACTAACTATTAAGCACTACTCCAAGTTTTACACAGGATATATGCATGTATTTGCACTCGTTGTCCTTGCAGCCTCGGCAGCAGTGACTTTGTTATTGCACTGCAGCTTCGGTCTTTTTAGCTGTCTTATAAAACTCGCAGAGAACTAACTATATAAAATAATAATGATAATTATCATTAATCATTCACTTTACTTCCCCAATCACTTCCAGCTAATTCTAATTATTCAACTCATCTCCTATCCCCTAAGCTACTGATGTTCAGAAGAATAAAACAATTGACTATGATGTTATTAGCTTATTTTAATTCCGTAATTTATTGGTATTTTATTAAAATATTTACTAATTTATTTAAGAATGTGTAATCATTTTATTTCGAAACTTGTTCGCTTCCAGAAATTGCAACTTTTGTAAAAAGCAATCTTATTTTTGAGTGCCAATTGTGTTTATTCAGTATAATTCATATTATGACTATGTATTATGTAAATGACTTCAATATATTTGGTCTACAACTTTAGCTAATATGTACAGTTACAGGATTCGTATCTTGGCTTATATATTACTTGAAAATAAACCTATGACATTTATAATAAGTACTTTTTTAAGATACATTTCTGTAATGATACATGTATCTGTAATGATCAAAGTAATCTCAAGATCTGCAGGTGCTCGAACTTGGACTTGAGGATCTGATTAGAGTAATTACAAGTCGGTAAACCAAAATATATTTGTATTTCGGTGTATTAGTTGTTTTTTCTGGTAGTTTGTCGGCATCGTTTTCAGCTCGTCCTCGTCGTTGGCATTATGACTCTCAGCTTAGTTTGCGTGTGTGTGTGTGTGTGTGTGTGTGTGTGTGTGTGTGTGTGTGTGTGCTTAGTTGTCCTTGTCGATTTACATGAGTTGCAATTAGTGTGCTCTGCTGCAAAGCTCTTGTAGCTTTGGCAACACTTTAAGCCAGGTCCGGTGCACGCCCCTTGCAAATAACAGAAAGGAACGAGAGAGAAAAAGAGATAGAGAGAGAAAGAGATAGAGAGAGAGAGAGAGAGTGAGAGCGAGAAAGAGAGTGCGGCATGTTGACCGCCTTGTCCATTGTTTGTGGTGTGCTTTTGTGTCGCACAAATGTGCCGGAAAGTGTTCGGCCTGCGTGTGATCCTTGCTCTACCACACACACACACACACACACACACACACACACACACACTCTTTGCCCTTGTGCGTGTGTGTATACTTATGTCTGTGTATGTGCTTGTGCTTTTCCTAGTGCTGGTGTACAACTCATGCCTATCAACTGCATCCGGTTGGCATATCCGTTGGGCAACAGCTTTCAGCTTTTATGGCTTTTAAATAGTTGCAAGCGGCCGTTATCCAACAACTGCCTCTGCCCCTGCCCCGCCCACTTTCGTACCTTCAGCGCCTTTAAAGAGAGTTCAAGAGCTCGCCACTTCTGACAGTTTCTTGGCAGGCGCCAAATTTATGACTGTATTAAAGAGCTTGCTGACTTCTCGCACTACAGATACATATTTACAATACGAGTACGAGTAATTTTTGCATAGTTTTCGGCGTTGAATCGCATTTGAAAGTTGTGTGATTTAAGCGTTGCATTTCCAGGGATGGTTAGGAGTAACACACATACATGAATGGGATGGATTCATCTTGGGAAATTCTGCGAAGACAACTTACAACTTGCCCCTCTTCCTGACACTTGGAGCTGAACATCAGCTGTTTTAATGCCAGTCCACTATGGGGTATTTTACTGAAAAAGTGTCAGTTATTCATTTTTCAAAAGTATCCAAATGTATGATTTTTTAATGCTAACATATAATAAACACTTCAAACTGTTATGTTACATAACATATGTTAACATAACATAACATAATGTTAACGCAGGTTTGCGTTACGTGTTTTTGAGGCATTAATTAGTAACTCGTAAACTAAGCAAGATATTTTGATGCGGCTTTTTTCTAGTCTTATACATATCCTTAGAAGTTTTTGGAAAAATGGGCGTGTCAACACTTTCGCCCCTTAACTTTTTCTTTTTAATTTTATGCTCACAGCCGTCTAAGACGGCGTTCAACTTTCTATGACCAACAAATATGTTTTTTTTATAATGCTAATAATATACATATAAGGTCAAAGCTTGCTAGTTGCAATAAAAATCATGTACTTACTGGCTACCGATAAAAAAAAAATAAAATAAAAAGAATTGGGGCCGCATCAAAAAATCTTGCTTAGTTTACGAGTGATTAATAAATGACACATTTTCGGTAAAATACCCCATAGTACAGTGTCCAGCTGCAGTTTCAATGCCCACACACTTAATATTGTAGAGCAATATTAACCCTGTAGCAGCAACACGTTAATGTGGGCGTGGCAGTACGAATACTATATTGTGGAGATAAGTGTGTGTGTGTTTCTGTCGTGCAACTATTTAAATGTTGTTTCAAGCCTCATTGTTGCTGGGTGTCCGTTCCCATGGCACAAGCGACAGTTTGTTGTGAGCTTCACGTTGCTGATTTCCTGTTGCAGGATGTGTCGTTGGATGTGGTCAATGTGGCCTGAGTGCTCTGGACACTGGGCTCCAGTGCAAAGTGTTGCGACTGGGTGTTGTCGTTGTTAAACATTGTGTTTACTGTTGCTGTTGATGCTGCTGCTACGTCAAGAACAACTCACGAGTGCCGCAATGACACTTGAGGAAGCCGCTTTAGCTCCTCCGCTGCCTCGGCTTCCTCTGCCGCTCTCACTTCATTTGGTTCTTGACGAGCGCTGATAATGCACGCGTATTTTACTTTATCCAGCAGCAGCAACAACTACCAGCAACAGTTACCTCGACTGCACTATGGTAAAAAGTCAAAAATTTTGGCATGAACGCTAAATATAAGTCTAGGGACTTGAAATTCGGCACGAACCTTAGTTAGACTCATTAGGATTTTGATTTTTTTTTGTGGTCTAGAAATACATAAAATAATTTTAGTTATTCTTTAGTTGAATTAATATTTATATTTGTTTTATTGATTGGACCGTGTCTTTCTCACCTTTGTCCACGACTCAGTGGAAAAGTTAAATTGATCGTTATATACTGAAATATGAGGAAAGATGTCTTTACCCCCTCCCCATATGAAGCCTGAAGCACACCTGTGTTTTTTCTAAAAAAGGTGCAAAATAGGCAAAAAGGATTTGATTCTAGCTGGCTTTATTAATAACCTTTATACAGGGTGGGACAAAAGAAGTCATCCGATGTTGTTTGGCTCTCATTTTTTTTCTAAATGAAAAACTTCGATTCTGTATTTTGATTATGTTTATTCGAACCTTTAGAATTTTATTGGTTAAGGCGAGAAGATGATATCGGTCAAGTGTTCGCTGCCAGAGTTCATGACCATACGCCCGTTTTATGGCATTTCCAGCACTTTTGCCAGAACTTCGGGCGACAGGCTCTCGCATTCCCGGCGAATATTTTCCTGAAGGGCGTCAAGGGTTTGAAACTTGTTGACGTAACCCTGCGACTTTAAAAGACCCCATAAAAAGAAGTCTGGAATGGTTAAATCGGGTGATCTGGCCGGCCAGTGCAAATATCAAAAACGAGAGATAAAGCGGTTATTATTATTACATTATTACAATTATTCTGCGTTCTTGCGGAGTAAATCGATTCATGGCTGGTCGATTTGTATTCTGCATTTGTTTACTTCACAAATGTCAAAACCGAATTGACATTTGACGCCATTTGCAAAAGATATAGCGCTTTCCAATAGGGTGATTACTTTTGGCCCACCCTGTAGCTTGTGCTATACAAAAGTAATACTCAACAGAACAGAAACACATCAGTTTGTATTAAGCTAAAAATACGCATGTACAACACATTGGACAAACACCTTTATTAACTTTATCCATACTAACACTTTTTTATAATGCTTACAAAACAACCGCCAGCTGGCTTTAATGGAGCTTCAAACAATAAGGATAATCCTGAAAAATATAAAAAGAATATTTTAATTCTCGTTTGGGTATTTAGATTTAGAAAATCAAAAAAATTTGCTTTATGTTAAAATATCGGGCTTTTTTTACCATAGTGAACTCAAGCAACAACTTTGTTGTATTAAGGACACACTCTCTATTGCTCTACCTCGTTGGCATTGTTGCGACTCAGTCAGCTCTAAGTTGAGTGTTAGTTATGGCCAGCTCAGTCAGTTGTTGTCGTAGTTGTTGCTTTGCTGTTGCTGTTGCTTCTGCTGCTACTGTTGCTGTTGCTGTCGCTGTTGTGGTTAAGACTGTTGCTGCTGTCGTCTCGAGTTCTTACGTGAAGCACACTCTTTATGTTAATAGTTGACACTAATTAGGCATGTTTGCACAACAAAGCGTTTCAACACACACACACACTCGTGGGTTGCCTGTCTTTGTGTATATACCGTTCTCACTCGCTCTCTCTGTATGTGGGCAGACGTGGCGTATACGTATTATGTTAAGTCCAACAAACAGCGCAAAGCCTTTGTCAGTGGCGCTATTAGAGGCAGACTAGAGAAACTGCCTACAGTAAGTACTGGCCAATGAGCGCATTCTAAATGAAAATAACTTATTTATTTATTTATTTAAAGCCGACTAAAAACAGTAATCAAAAATAAATTCATTAAGAATGAAAATTAGAAATTTTTGTATCAATAATTTTAAAATAATAATTTTTAAAATAATTTTATATTGAAAATAAGGGATATAAGGGTAATATTAAATGAATTGTATTAAGTCAGGGTATTCGCGAAATTACAATTGAACCAACATTTGTTGCCTGGATTGGGCAAAACCCAGAAGAAACCAGCCAGATCAGTAAATAGTTCTTAGTGTTACTTGCTACGGGCCAAAAAATGTAATATAAGTACTAATTTTAGCTATTGGAAGTGCAGACTCTGAGCTGAATACTCGACAAAGTTTTTTGAAAACAGCACGGAGGATTCGGAAAGGTTTATGCTCTGAATAGGTAAAATTACGATAAGGTCTAATTTTATTATTAAAGTTTTATTTTCTCAATGTTTTCCAAATATAACCAACATTTGTTTGCCCTATAAAAATAATAATAAACACATTTCCAACCTTTAAAGAATCTATTGTTACTTAAGGTTATTTATAATTGTATTCAACAGTTTTGATAAAAAGCTAAAATAATAAATAAAATCACTGCGGACGGCAGTCCGTGATAGTGACGAAAGCAGCACGAAGGGTGCGAAAGGCGACTAGCAATATATACAGGAAGAATGGAAAGGATCGAAAGGTATAAATTTAACTAACAAATGTGCAAGCTATAATTAGGGTTCAAGAAATAAATGATCTTAAAGGTTGCTAATAATCTGATTTGGGTCTTACCAGAAAACCTGAGGGGCTTGCTTACGAGCCGGATATCCTTATAATATCTTTTCACAACAAAGTCTATATTATTTAAAGTCTATAAATCGATCGCGATGAAATGTTTTGGTCGTATCGATCCCAAAGTATTTATCATGTGAGTTAAATCTCAAGTCTGTTCTTTAAGTTTTGCTTTTGAAGAACGGACTATTTCGACGCGATATGTGAATATGAAAAGTACTTTCTGTGTGCAGTATATTTTAATTGCAAATCCGCTAGCCGTCCATTGCCAGTAACTACTGCACTCAGCAGGCAACTGCGCTATAAAAGCAACATTCTCATTCTCATTGTCGTTGTCTTTGGCGTTGTCGTTGTCATATTCTCGTGCTCGTTGTTCTTGTGCTCGTTGTCATTCTGTTTGTTGTTGTTGTTCCACATAAAACGGTGTTAAGCATAGAACACAACTATTACTTAATCATTTTAACCTGTTTAAGCGGCTTAATGTGCCACGAGTGTCTCTGAGTGTCTGCTTGTGTTTTTTTTTGATTCTTTATTTTCCACATTTAAACTTTAAAACTAAATAATAATATAAGATATAAACATAAAAAAGGTCCACATCCCTGCGGTACAGCCGAAGAGCATAGCTTCGCAAGGACAAAGATCTTCCTATGTTATCTCCCTTCTCTGGCGCTCACATCTGCGGAGCTCTTTCATCGTGATAGCTGCAAAGTTGTTGAATGCCGTCCAGAATCCAGCATCTTCAAGCATCTTCTCAACCAGGTTTCTGGGTGTGAGGACATGACCAGCAGATCGCCATAGGTCGGTTCTCAGACGGTCAAATCGCCCGCATGCAAAGATGACGTGCTCTGCATCCTCCGTCGCATTTCCACACCATCTACAGTTTGGTGAGCTTTCATGGCCAAACCTGTGCAGATACTGGCTGAAGCAGCCGTGACCACTGAGAAGCTGCGTTGTGTAGAAGTTGACTGAGCCGTGCTCTCTGTTAATCCAGCGGCCAAGATCTGGAATGAGACGGTGTGTCCACCGACCCTTTTCTGCTACGTCCCAGCGGCGTTGCCATTCTCTAAGGCTTCCGTCTCTTGACAGCTTTCGGGCAGCTTTCTTATCGGTGCCAGCCCGGATAGCTTCTGCCACCGACTTCTCCTCAGCCACTAGGATGTCTATTGGAATTACTCCTGCGATGACAAGTGCTGCATCATCCGAAATTGTGCGAAATCCACAGCATATTCGCAGCGCACAGAGACGATGAGTGGATTTGACTCCCTTGGCGTAGCTTGGAATCTTAATTCCATCTGCCCAGATTGCTGCAGCGTATGTAATAGCTGAGCGGACGACGCTTGTAAGCAACAGTCTTCTCTCTTGCTTTGGTCCACGGGTGTTCAACATTATTCGAAACAGTGCTCGACTGGTGTTGGCAGCTTTCTCTTGGAAAGGTGCTCCCGGAAGCATAGCCTGGTGTCGATCATTACGCCGAGGTAGCGAATGGCTCGTTTTGAAGAGATATCTTGCGTACCGACACGAATGTGTGCAGTCTCCACAGCTGACCTTGTGCTAACGAGTACCGCCTCCGTTTTGTGGGCAGCTAACTCGAGACCCACAGAGAGTAGCCAAGTCGAGATTTGCCGAATGGCCGCATTACAAGTGATTTCCACCGCATTCAGGTGCTTGCCAACCACTGTCAGTGCCACGTCGTCAGCGTAGCAGGTTAACTGGCAGCCAGCTGGTAGCGTCAGCCTCATGACTCCATCGTAGACAACATTCCAGAGAAGAGGGCCCATCACAGACCCCTGTGGAACGCCTGCCGAGACGTGATACGATTGGGTGCCACACGTTGTGTCGTATTTTAGAAGTCTACACTTGAAGTAGCTTCTGACCATCGCCTCAAGGTATGGGGGAATATGCAGCCGACGCAGGGAACTGATAATGCAGTCCCATCTTACCGAATTGAAAGCATTCTTAATGTCAAGAGTGACAATCAGGCAATACTCCTTTTTGCCACCCTTCCATCGGGTTCCCTCTGCTGCATCAGACGCAATCCTGACAACCTTGCCTATAGCGTCAACCGTTGACATGCCTTTCCTAAATCCGAACTGGTTAGGGGATAGTCCGCCAGCCTCATCGATTGCCGTCTCCAGCCTTGTGCAAATGATCTGCTCCAACACCTTTCCCATCGAATCAATAAGGCATATTGGACGATAGGAGGAAGGGTCATCAGGTGGCTTGCCCGGTTTTGGAATCAGCGCAAGATGTTGAGTTTTCCACTGGGCAGGAAAAATTCCTTCTCGGAGGCACTGCGTATATGCCGTTGCAAACGCGTGCGGTCTGCATGATATTGCCAGCTTGACGGCACGGTTGGGGACTCCATCAGGGCCAGGTGCTTTATTTGGGCTCATCTTTCGGGCCACAGAGAGCAGCTCCTCCGTCGTTACTGGCTCTACTACAAATGGAGGTAAGGGCTCATTATTGTCAAGTGACAAACTATTGACACCAGGTGGGAATAAGGCCTCCACAATTGCCTTTAGCTGAGCTGGGTCAGAAGGCGCTTCAGCTTTGTTGGCGTGTAGACGCTTTACGACCGTTTTATAAGCCCTCCCCCATGGGTCATGGTCGGCTGAATCGCAGAGTTGCAGAAAGTATTCGCGTTTGCTAAATTGAATAGCTTTTTTCAGGGTTCTCCTAGCTGATGTGTAGCAAATGTGCAGCTCCGGCCAATTGATGACATTTCTTTTACGGGCCCGCTGATATGCTCTCCTGGCGGAAAGGCATTTTCTTCTGGCAGCAGCAATCTCGTTGTTCCACCAGTATGTTGACGGCCGAGTGCCCATAAATCGCTTAGTTCGGCTCATACAAGCGTCACATGCAAGCGTGATGTGGCTTGAGAGCTGCGTTGCCATCTGTTGCGCTGATCCTGCTAATGCCATGTTTTCCACTACTTCCAGAAAGAGTGGTATCTGGAGCGTGTCTGCACGATAAGCCAGCCTCCTTGCAGTCTGAAGTAGGGAACGACCGTTTCCGTTGCCAAGTGAGAATACCAACGCCTCATGGTCACTGGCTGTGTAGTGGTTACACATGCGCCAAGTGGCCGCATGTGAGAGGGAGCTTGTGACAAACGTTAGGTCAATAACTGAGCCAACGCCTCCCCGGTTAAAAGTGTTAACCGTGCCATGGTTCAGTAGAACCACGTCGAGCGCCGCAAAAGCTTCAAGCAGTGCGATTCCCTTTCCAACCGCATCTGAGCTGCTGCGTTTGGAGATGTCGCTTCCCCACTCCTGCGCCCAGGCATTGAAATCGCCTGCTATCACTGTTGGCTTGTGGTCCATAGCATCTTCAACTAGTTCATCAATGGCTGCAGCAAAAGTATAGCGGTTCAGGGTTGGTGGATAGTAGCAGCTGTATATCCAAAAGTTTGACAACTTAGCCCTCACAAAATAATTAGATGCCGCACAAGATGTTGGTCGTAGGAGAGGCATGCCACAGGACCATATAGCTGCCTTCCCCGATGTACTTTGAACCCAGCAGCCATCTTCTGGGGATATATAGGGCTCGCTGATTATTGCAACATCCGATCGGAGATCGCGCACTGATTGACTGAGCAAGTCACTGGCCGCCTCACAGTGGTTTAGGTTTATTTGGTAAAAGCTAAACATTACTGGCGATATTAACCTTCGTGGGTGCTTTAGATGTCATCGGGCATCTGAGGCTTCCAGAGATGTGGTTGTGTGGTTTCCCATTTCCAGCACAGTAGAAACATTTTGCCTCATTCTGGCATTCACGTACTTTGTGGCCTCCTATACCACAACGGAAACACCAGCCGCTTCTGTCCACGGAGCTGCCACAGTTCGCTGATATGTGGCCGAACTCTAAGCATTTATAGCACCTAGTGGGTGTGTTTCTCTCCCGGATGCGACAAACTGACCAGGCAATTCTCACCTTGCCAGCGTTGAGGACTTTCGTTGCCAAAGTCGCTGGAAGGCTGATAATGGCCCTCTGTGTGCCACCAAATGCTGGACGCAGACTTTTTATGGCTTTCTCGTCGAGCGAAACGCCAAGTTGTTCCTTAAAAACCTTCTGAAGATCCTCCAAGGTGACCATCTCATCCAGATCAAGAATCTCCAGTCTCGTCTGCTGTGACAGTGCACGTGCCTGCACCTTTCCCTCCAAAACTGTGCCAATGTGGTCTCGCAACTGCTCCGTGCTCTCCGGATTAGTCTCGTTTAGCTCCAGTAGCAGCGCACCTTTAGCTGTGCACTTTACTCTACGCACACTTTCGCCGACGCTCTTCAATTTGTCATCCTGGCTGCGAGTGACCAGGTTCAATATTTCGGAGTACGTCATCTTCTCCTTTGGCTCGATGATTATGGCATCAGGACGCGCTCTCGGCTTTCGCACCGTTTGCCTTCCCTTGACTTTTGTCCACGACGAAGTTGGGGGAGCACCACTCTTAGTTTGCCGGGCTGCTGCCTGCTGAGACGGTTCTGCCATTTCCGCAGGAGGTGCTACAGGTCCTCTTTTCCGCTTTGGCGTGTTCTTCGCTGGCCTCTCGCTCTGCCGTTTGGACCCATTTTGCTGGGGGGACCATTGTGTCTCCTGCGTTAGTTGCACAGCGCTGTCTTGCCTCCTATAGTTGGCATTAAAGCTGTGCAATGCCGACTTTTGGAGCCTCACCACCTTCTGTGCCAGCTCTTTCATATCTTTATTCAGATATCTCGCGTCTCTCAGCATTTTCGACAATTCAGTCGATTTATCCACGAGTGTCATCAGAATGACACGGAGGTCACCCGTTACATCAACGCCCAAAGGGCTCTTATCAGCAATGGATCCACTGTAGTCAAAGGGATTGACTGGAAGTACTGCTGGGGCTGAGCTGGGCAATGCTGTCTTCTCTAGGTTCGCCGCCGCCATCACCGAGGCACTGGCCACAGTTCCTATTTCGGGAACTTTCTCGGCAGCATGGGTCGCATTTTTATTCCAAATTGCTTTGGGCGTGTGAAACTGCTGCGGGGGAGATCTCTGAACCCTCGATCGTCGTGCGAAGGCCAGACTTTCCTCTGTATCCATACCAAGGGCCGACTCTTTCATTCCACTAGGGTCCATCGTTGGCCAAATGGTTTCCCTCTGGCTTTTAACCGTTGAGGGTTATACCGCCCCTTCTCGGTCGCCAGAGCCACACTTTATTGTGCACCGCAGGGCGGCGGTGGTTGACGATGGTCAAATTCTTGACCTTTGCACTTTTCCACTAGCAAAGGAAATGAAAGAGGGCCTTGGCAGAAGCTAAGTCCAAATTATAGCTCTTGCAGGGAAAAAGCTCCAACTTTGAATTTAAGTTTTCAAAGTTCCCGCGCAACAATGAGGCCGACGCACAATTTTAAATAAAGAAGAAAAATAAAATATAGTCTTCTTATTAAAAATTGACACAATTTAAATCAAATTATCAGTTGGCCACGCAGATTTGAAATTGGCGCGCAGCTTATAACCGGTTCGCCGATCTCTGCCGGTCTGGCAACCCCAGGTTGAGCTGCTGGTGTCCGGCAGCTCTGCACGTGTTGGGCAACTCTGCGCGATCAGCTGGTCAGCCAATAAGTAATCCAAGACGAAGACGAAGTTGAGTGAAAGTTTGTTTTTGTTTGTCAATAGACAAAACTAACACCATCAAAAGTGAAAGGCGCCAATAACAACGCAATCACCCCTCCCACCTGCGATGGAATCGACGAAATCTGCCAAATTGAAGCCAGGCGCGATGTCTGCGGGAATAGATCCACACAGAGTATGTACCGGCACGATTAGGCAATGCACTGAACAAATCTCCTTTCAGTTTCCAGGTTAAACAGACGAAATCTCAGTCTCCAACTCAGAGCAACAGAGAAACGCAGCCGCACTTGAAAAAAGGAACTCACTGTGTCTGCTTGTGTGTGTGTGTGTGCATGTGTGTGTGTGAGTGTGTGTGTGCATGTGTGTGAGCGCTGGGATTGTGGCAGTTTCCCAGTTCCACAAAGCTCTTTTCGAGAGCCACACGAGCATCTTCAAAAGTCACTCGAAAGTTTAGGCACCCCCTTCGCCCTTCGTCCTCCGCGTCCGCTCCATCATCCGTTGCTGCCACACTCCCCAATAGTAAATTTGTCGCAGAAAACTGTACAGAATTCGTACAGCGCGCTCACAGTTCTGCGCGCCGAGTTCGTGTAAAACCCTCATTCGCTTTTATACATGCGTGGCCACAATTCTCTGTAGGAAATTTAGAAAACCGCGCGGCAGGTTCCGCTACGAAGTCGAACGTTTTAGTGAGTTTTTCGTAAGGTTCGGCTGCATACTTTTCTGTATGCGTATTTCTGCTGTATAAAATTCTAGTTGGAATTACGGCTGGTTCTAGTATGAAATCTGGTTGGAATTCTTATTGAACTACCCCACCCCCAGGGAGCGGCAAATCTGCACGGCAGTAGAAATAAAATGTTTATACATATTTTTAATTAATAATTTTATTTAAACATTGATTTACATTCTTTTATTACATTCTGACAATTACTTAAACTAATTTAGATATATAAGAACACTGAAAAGAAAGAAAAAACAAACAATAATTACAAATGTAATATTTTATGTGTTTTGTATTTTATTTACCTGGCTTGTGTGTATATACAAAACAGTAGCACTGCCGAATGTAGTTGACTGTAATATATTAATTGTGTTTTATTTATAAATTATATTAAAATACGCAATAAATATATTTAACTTACCGCTTCACTTATGTTGTTTACGCAAGACGAGCTAACACTTAACTAAAACGCAAAAGAAAAACTGCAAGAAATACACACAAAAAGGGTTGCAACCCATACAAAATGTAGCTGATCGAGTTTTTTTGTACACTGCAATAACTGCTGCAAAACCCTATGACAACCCTACAAAAGTCAATACAAACAAAGAAACAAAGAAAAAATCTAAGCAGCGTTCTCTGCAGCAGAACGCAATGTCAAACTCAAGCAAACGAGCGAACTCATAGCGGACTTTGCTGCGGGGATTTCGCACAGCTCAGAAACAATTCTGTGCAGCGTTCTCTGCAGCAGAACTCTATGACAAACTCACTAAAACGTTCGAGTTCGTAGCGGACATTGTTGCAGGGAACTTTTACCACGACGCAAACGATTCTAAGCAGCGTCTTGTACAACCAAGCACTATGAGAAACTCATGCAAACGAGCGAACTCATAGCGGACTTTGCTGCGGGGATTTCACACTTAGAGACGATCGATTCTGACTACAGAGCGCGCTCATGAAAGTTTGCAGAATCAGGGATGTGCAACTTAAATCTGAAACGTTCTGTACAGCGGCTGTATAGAATTCGATCACCACATGCCTGAATTTCCGGCTGGGTCGTTATAGTTGCACAAAGTGTTAAACTAGCCGGGGCTTTGCCATTGTCTGGCAATGTGTGGCATGCAACTCACTCAGTCGGCAGTCGACTATGCAGATGTAGCTGTCGCTGTCGCTTGGAGTCTGCCTCTGTGAATGTGAATGTGAATGTGAATGTGTGTGTGAACAATATACGTACCTTACACACATATGTATTCGTATGTGTGAACGTGTAACCCCCCTCCCCCCCACCACCCGTCGTCAATCATGCATCCGTTTTTGTTGCTTTTAATGAAATTTTAATTTGCTGCGGATATGCGCAGTCAGTGAGCTTGCGAACTTGAACTGAAGCTACATCCAGGCGACAAACTCACAGCTGCCTGAGAGCTCAGCTCCATCCCCATCCCCATCCCCATCTCCATCTTCATCTGCAGTTGCTTCCTTATCACCTCTCCATTTGCTGTATGCGCCACACAATTACTTAGACTTATGTATGATTTATGTCTATGACTACATGGCCTCTGCATATTCATCTGACTCAAAGGCGGATTCGAAGTTGAGTTGAGTTGAGACTTGTGTGTGTTTACCGTACCGGCACAATACACAATAATGCATTCGAACGTTGAGGCTGTTCTGATGTTTAGCCCAATTTATGGCGTGTGTGTATGTGTGTAGTGTGTGTAGTGTACAAATGTGAAGTGAAGTTGATCTGTTTTTTGGCAGCGTCATTTTTAAACACGCATGCGGCTTTGATGTGTTCTGCAGTGCTGATTGATGGCCAATGCAAAGTTTGATTGAACACTGGATGCCACTGGATGCATGGTCCATGAGGCACGAGTGTGTGTAGCATGGAGTGTGGCAACTCAACTCAGTGTGGCATGGCATGGGGCAGCTGCCGTTGCGTTGAACTTTTGTGTTTAGAACTAAGGCGATTGCCACACCAGCCAGCAAGTTGGCTGTAAATCTTTATTAAAATTGATTTTTCAAATCGCTTTACGGCATACTAATGCGAGTGCAGCAATCGAACTGAATCGAAACAGAATTCCGCACTGTCCCTCTAGAGAGTCTCTCCACTTCAACAAGTAAGGCCAAAAAAGAAAATCTGCGATTTCCGCAGTCGTGACTAGGCAATGACTCTCACCTAGTATCCAGATTCCCCCTTACTCGTAATACAATCAAATCACAATGTTTTCATATTCATTTTGTTATCAGTCAGCAGTTTTGTTTCAGTTTCATCCGAAAAGGTGAGCCAACTTTATTTTCTGCCATGTAACGCGCAAATGAAACACATAAGCAAATTATAAAACGTGAATTATCACAAAAAATGTAAAAGTAATAAGGCAAAAATGCCACCCCCGCATTGGAGTGAGGGGGTGACTGTCAGTCACCCTCCCGGTTCACAGTTCACGGTTCTCGTGCCTCAACTCTCAATTCTGAATCCTCAATTCGGGTCCTGGCAGGCAGCACTCGCGGCATGACAACTGACATGGATTGTCGCTGTGCTCTGGCATTTGGATGAGGAGCTCCAGCTGACGCTGACGCTGACGCTGACACAGACTGCCAGAGATTTGTATAAAGTTTGCTGGGCCTCTACCACACTGGGACTTGGGGCAGGGGGCGTGGCACGTGGAGCGCCGTGAGGTAGGTGGAACTGTGGGCGGAGGGAGGCGTATGCATTACAAGACAATAATTGTGGCTTGAGCTGCAGACGAAGTAGATTTCTGTAGCGAGTGTCGCAAATAAATGTGATTACATCGCATGCAGAGGGCGGCAGCTGCTTAAGGCACACGACAAAGTCCAGTCAGTCATTCTGACAGTCACTCATCCTTACAGACGGTGGGGGGGAGTTATCCGCAATTCGTAACGTAAGGAAGCCAACTTCCAGCAGTGATTTGTCACTTTTATACCACTCGTTGCTGTCTAGCCCTCATAAATAAGCGTTTGCAGTTGAAGGAGATTGTTGTAAGCACTGTATCCATAAGTATAACGATCTGTATATGTACCTTTGTATCTCTATCTGCATTTGTACATATTTCAGATACAGATGGACACGGTGCCTCTTCATAAAATCTACGGCCTATTTTGTATTCAATGAAATGTATGTAACAGGGCGAAGAAAGCATCTTCGACTTTATAAAGTTATATATTCTTGATCCATTTGTCCGTACGTCCGTCCTATATAAGAGCTAGAGCAACCAAATCTGGAATAGAGACTTTAAGAAGCCCCACGCAGATTAAGTTTGTTTTTTTTTTGGCAATAAGCATTGTCTATTAGTATAAGTTATAATCGTACCAAATCGCAACAAGATCGGCCAAACAGAACGGTAGTAATGGCTGATTTAAGTTCTTAAGCTATGTAAGTGCCTAGAAGTATGCAATTAAAATATATGTAATCAATTTAAATAAGTAACGGGTATCCTATAGTCGGGAATTCGACTATAGCCTTTCCCGCGTGTTTTTAATTAATTTTCTCATTTCATTATCGGATATTGCCTTTGTTGATTTTTAAGGTTCTTTATTAATGCAAGATTTAGCATATTACTATACGGTTGCGGTTCTTCGTTTTCGAGAATAACGATTTGAAAACGTTGTTCATTTTTAGTAACTGTTGATTTATTGCAAGGAAGCTGACTGAATTCTCCAATCCAATCAACGAGACTTCCTTATTTTTTAAGTTTACTCCCCTAACAACTTTTGACTTTCCGGTTGTTGCTCAAGTCGCTTCACAAACTGATTATGCCATTTTTGGTTGCAGTGTATTAGGTTTCACTTTTTGGCCCGCCGGCTGAATTATAACTGTTCATAAATTTCACACCCGTGAAATCTGGAATATAAAAATTGTCTGTTATTTCTATGTCATCTTCTTCTTTATCATTTTTCTGTTTTATTATGCTCATCGTTGTTTTCGTTGACGTTGTTGTTTTTATTGTTATTGTTGTTGGTTTTGTCGTTGTCGTTGTCGTTTTCTTTGGGGGAGCAGCGAAGAGCTGCTTAATAGACCAAATATTGGATCGACTTGTCTCGCGAGGGTGTCTCTTCTGTCTGTTGTCCTTTGTGGTAAGGGTGCAGGGTGGTTTCGATACCTACCCACCATCCTGGCCACATCTCCCCATTCCAAAATTGTGTGTGTGTGTTTGTGTGTGTGTGCGTTTGTTGTATAATGGGCATTTCATAGACCATTGACCAGTGGGTGGAGAGGATAACAGCGGTCCACAACTGATTAATTGGGTTCCATCATGGTCCTGGCTACTCGTCCTGTGTCCTGTGACGCCAATGCCAATGGCGATGCTGCTGCTCACTTGCATGCATTTAATACGTTTATTAATTACATTCCGGCCTACATTGTCCCTGGACATTGGTCGAGGCACAAAAATGTTTTGCAAAAGGTTCAACAATGTGTAAGTAATTGACACACACACACGCACATACATACATACATATGTGCAAATTGAGCACGTGAGAGCAAAGGAGACGGCACATGCCTTTCATGCCTTGGCGACAATTTAAGTTAATATCTCGCTCTTCCTACGATGGTTTGCTTATCAGAAAACTCAAATTTTATAGTGAACTAACTGCTTGCTCAGCTCGCGAAAATGTGATGTGGAAGTAAGGAACACCTCTTATATATTTTTCTTGAATATTTTTTGAAGTCTTCAAAATAGTAGTTTATGATTGGGAGACACTAATAATAATGTAATCCAATTTATTCCTTGATTAAAATTTTTCAATAATTTTACAAGACACACTTGCAAAAAATACTCGTATTTTGTTAAGAACATCCCGTCAGCAGAATTTTGTAAGCAGCTGCAAATATACTTGCAAAGCAATATAATACTTATTCCGCCAAGCTTAAAAGTACCTTTTTTCTTTTTAAGTAGAGACCCTGAAATGGACAGTTTTCAATAGCTCAAAAGATATCGACAAATTTTCCAAACTTATAAATTCAATTATCCTAGCGGATATGACCAAGAGAGCCATTGAACACCAATGACGCCGCACAGTGGGAAAGCCCGCCAGATTGACTGCTTTTAACTCCAATCCTTTACAGTCTAATGTGATTACTTTGCTAATCTATTTGATTACCAATACCTTAAGCATCATGTCGATAACTTTTTCAAAATATGTAAATTGATACACATGTCTATGAGCTTTTTAAATATTTTTAGCTTGCGCAAGCCAAGTTTTGTCGTCAATTTATTTCCGAGTATTTAATTAAAATAAATTGTGTTTTGTTAAGTTAACCTATTGAAGACTAAATATAGTTTCTTGCAAGTATATTTTGTGTAGTTTATCGTTTCCTGACCAAAAGTGTTCAGTCTAAAAGTCTTTTCTGTTCACAGTTTGGTTGATAGTGATTGTAAAATAATTAAATTTTTGTGCAATATTTGTGTTTAATGATTTTATTTGTTCAATGCGTGTATCAAAACGTGAATTTTTCGCCGAATTCACAAGTCCTAAATCTGCTCTCGGATCCCAATTTAGAACTTATTCAATAATAGATTTTAACCATATTTCTAACTATTTTTAATAATGCAATATTATATTTAAATATTTTTGTTGTTTTTCATATATTTTTTAAATTAATTGTTTGTTTTTTATAACAAGTAAATAAATTTAAGAAAGAATTTAATAAAATTGCATACGTAAAAAAAAACAACAGATATACAAACTTCTGGCTTCTTTCGGATATACTTATAAGTTAAGATATACTTATAAGTTAAGTTAAGTTATAAGTTAAGAGCAAAAGATCCACCTGTTTTCACCACTGTTCGTCGCAGTAGCTGGCTGACGCCGACGCCGACGTCGACGTCGACGTCTATGGCAAGCGTGAGGCGTGCGAGTGCGTTAATTATGTCTGTATGTGAGTGTGTTCTGCGTATTCGTACGACTATCAAAGAAGTATATGTTCGGGTGTGTGCTGGTATTCGTGTTAGTTACGGCTGCGTAATTACACAACGGCTCACATTAAGCACCGTCCAGATTCCCACCTGGCCGGCCATTCGCCACCCACTTCCCCTTCTGGTCGGGGGAGCATTTCTTATTAATTGATTGGCAATGGCAATTGGCGCAACTGCTGCGCCAACGGCAACTGCGGTCGCGAATCCATTTTAATTGAATTCCACGTTATCCATGCCACACTTGTTATTGCTGTTGTCCTGATTCTTTTCCCTCAGCGCATTTTCATAAATCAATTTTAATTGTAGGCAATTATTGGTAAAAGTTTCGTATTTTTTTTACTTTTCTCCTGATGCTCAGAGCCAATATGTGTACCATCATTAATTGCTCTGAAATTATTATCATAATCGGCTCATTTAATCATGACTTGTTCCCTTTAATAATAACTAGTGGTGGGTTATACAAAATAGTCAGATTTGGGCCCAAAACTCTCATTTGGGCTGGGCCGTTGGACCTAAAAATATCGAATTATAATAAAAAATAAATCACAAAGTCTGACCGTTTGTCATATTCTTTTAAGGTTTTAAATTTTTAAATTTTGCCTCAAAAAAAAAAAAAATAAAATGAATTAGTTATAAATAAAACAACTTTTTTGAAAAACTTTATTATCGAAATTTTTGTTAAATTAGAATAATAATAGCTTTTATTAATTAGCCTACAAATTCAAAAGTGTTGTGTTACAAAATTCACTCTTCAACTCATGTACTCACGATATATATTATAATTGATTTTATTTTATATAATTTCAAAGCTTACAGTTTGCTGCATACTCAAGAGTTGATAAATAACATATTGTTGTATTGAAGTGTGTTCCAAAAATGTTTCAAGAGATGGATGACAATAGCTTTTGAAAACAATCGATCATAAAATTATTAAAAATTTCAACAAAATTATTTATTATATATTTTATACTACTTATTTAGTTAAAAAATAATTTTAGCTGAATTTAGTTAAATGTAAACTTGATTAAAAGTCAGAAAATATTTAAGTATTTGAAAGCGAACAAAGATTTTGATGTTGATTAAAATAAAATAATTGTTTGAAAATAAACATATAACTGGCCCCTCTAAGAAATATGTTAATTTGTAACAAAATGAAACTAGTTCACTTTCCTTAAATGCTGTTTAGCAATGTTCTAAAGTTGGAGTTGAAGTCGATAAGAAAACTTCATTGCACTGTCGTTTCTCATAAGTTTTCATATTTTATGCGGCACTTGGCAAATTGATTACATGAAATGGAAATTCATGTTCTCAGTTTCATTACCACTTAGTGGGCAGTAGTTGAAGTTGATATTGAAATTTCAAATCACCCATATGAATATTGCTCCGAGACACGAGGATACACGAGGATTATGGGCACCATACATTCTTAGGTATATGTGTAAGGGTAAATGGTGCTCTGGGCTTGGACATTGTCTTGGACCTCGCCTTAACTCAAGTGACACTTGCCTAAATGACCACTTATGTAGCTGGTCTCTGCCCTGAAACCTTAAACCCTTGCGAGTCCTTCCTCCTCCTTCTTTCGGGGTTGAGCATCTGGTTCCATCTACTTCACGTGACACATTTCATATTTGCGGCAATTGCGAGTGCAGTTTGTGTTCCATTTGTCGTAACGTTGCGTGGGTTTTCGTTTTTCAAAGGTTCCTTTTTGGTTTTTGTTTTGTCTTTGCTTATAGCCAGCAAATAAAAATGGCCAAGTTTATGGCTTAGCCATTTCAATTTCATACTCGTACAACTTGACCAACACATTTATGAAATGCTCCTTCCTCCGCCGAAGTCAGCCAGCCAGACACTTGAGCTATAACTTTTTGCTCCTTACTTCCTCAATTTCCACAAGACCCTTGAGCACTTATATTTTTCCCACAATGTAACCATCGCTGTCCGTGCTGCTCGGGATGTTCGAGATGGTCCGGGGCCATATCGTATAGTTGTTCAAACTTTAAGTATCATTGACCTTTTCGGGCGCAGTTGCAGTTGCGATAGGCGCAACAGTTGCCGCCTTCGAGTTAAGCGGCGGCGGCCCAGAAAATTACCTTCAAATATAAACAAGCGGCAGTATTGCGACCTGAAGTTGAGGTGTGTGAAGTGCAGGTGGACGAGGGAGGAGCGGGGAACGGAGAACGGGGGAAGTACCAAGAGCAGAGCGTGCCAAGCTACGTGTGAAAATAATGAGCAAGCATGCTCTACACAAAAGCAACAGCGCCCAGCCAGGAGCCGGGGGCTTAAAAGGGGTTGGACGGGGGCACTGAAATTCAAACAACAGAATTGTTTTATTTTTTTATGTTTTTTAGTGTCTGTGTGTGTGTGTGCGTGAGCGTGTGTTGTGTGTGCAGAGTAGCGAGAAAAATGCAATCGAAATCCCTGGAAAGTCATTTTCAAAACTCTCTGAGTGCGTCGGTGAGTCAGTGTCAGTGTGTGGGTGTTAGTGGGAGTGTGTACGTGTGTGTGTGTGTGTATATGTGTGTGTGATCCATCATTCAGCTGCTAAACAAACAAAGTAAAAGGAACAATAACAGCAACAGCGTCTACTACAACAGAAGCAGAAACTTCAACGTTAATTTGCTGCCTCGGCGTTGAAAATAAAAATTAATATATGCCGCAACACGTTTCCACTTCCCAATCAGAGACAGCGAGAGAGACAGAGAGAGAGAATGACAAGGGCGAGAGAGAGAGGTAACAGTCTATGAGAGTGTGTTGATTTTAAGAGCCGGACAGTGGATATCGCATTTGCTGGGAGAGTTGATGTTGCTGCTTTAGTTGAAAATAGTTTCCGTTGAAAAGCAAAAGACCTTGCCACGCATCCACCATAACAACAATAGCTCCACAATAGCGAGCTCTCTCTCTCTCTCCATTGCTTCACCTCTTCTCCCAACTTCCACCTTTTCACAACTTCCACGTACTGGGAGAGTGCATGATTCAGATGGTCAGTCAATTGCCACGCCCACTAATTACGTGCAGTGTGAAGAGCAAAGCAACAAAGAAGTTAATTTGATTTGTATTCCTGCCACTTGCCTGCCACTTTCAGTAAATGCATTAAGGACGTATTCTCCTCCGTCCATCCTTCCCTCTCGCCACTCGGCTCCTTTCTCAAGAGGATGCGTAGAACGAAGACCGACTTCCTTAGTTGTTACTTGAGAAATAACAGGAAATGTCATTTCAAATCACTCCGGCCTGTTCCGGTTTCCAATTTTTATTTTATAGCTTTTATTGAAATGTATTTGTTCACGTTGCAGTTCTTCCAAGTATTTGAAAATACTTGTTTCTTACTTCAACGGACAAATTTACAAATTCACTTTTACAAATTCACTTCCAAAATATAATCGAAAGTGAAAGCCGGACAATCTTGTACTATACATTTAAACTAAATGGAATATCTGATGCACCATTAAATGCACTCGCATATTTATCACGACTATCATTTCCCGACATTGTAATCTTTATTTAATTATAAAATTTCTGAAATTGAGATATTTGCCTCATGGCAAAATAAATATAATTTATGTAATAATTTATATTATTTATATTATTACATATTTATAATTTATGTACATATGTATGTACACATTATTGGAGTAGCATCCTTTCGCTTGATCCATCTTATCTTGGGACTATTTCATGTGATGTGTTAACACTGCTAGCATCGCTTGTTCGTTCATATAAACACCTGGGTCTTAGAGACTATAAAAAGAAGAGATTTCAAATTGAGAAATTGATTAAGATTGAAAGCAAGGTAATTTTCGACACGCCAAAGATTTAATATCCTTGCAGAGCTCTACGAGATATATACAGAAACAACTAAATTGCTTATACTAAACAATACTGACATATTCTGACAAATTTAGAAATTTTTTAGATTCGCCTAATTACCATCAACAATCTGTTGATAATTGAATAGGGGGCTCAGCAAGGGTATCAAATCTTTGGGGTGTCAAAGATAATCTTTTGTTTTGTAATTTTTAATATATTTATATAATTGAAATTACATTTTTTTACTACATTTTTAGAACATTTTTAAAGCAACTATATTCGTATGTACATATTTAAGGAAATATCGAACAGAGAAACTCGATTACATATTGAACCAAAAGACCATCAAAACAACTAACTTGAGATTTTGTGTATTTTCGAAACTTTGTTAAAGAAAGCTTACCAATGGCTTAAAATTGGCTTTTTGTATTTTTTTAATTTTTTTGCACAGTGCGCTCAATTGAAAATTGAGGTTGAAAATTGAGATATTGAAAATGTTGTCATTTTTAAATTAAAGCTTTTCTTTTATCTTGTACAGGTAAGAAAACATGAAGCAAGCCGAGACTGCTTAAGACGAGGATATAACGATACTCGACCGAACTGTAAACAAAGCTCAAGCAGCTGAAAAAGTGTCACACGAAATGAGCTGTCGCAGGATGTTTAGACGTGGCTTACGGGAAGCCCTGGCGGAGCAGGGAGAATAAGACAGCAATGAAAGCGCACACTAGACGAGACAATGTGCAAACTATGCACAACAGCTATTCGGAAGTACAGTGGGGCAAACGCAACAGGAAATTGTGTTGCCAGAACTTATAGACATAGATACAATCGCGGTTCGATGTTTTCACCTGGCAGAGAAAATAAACTTTTAGGGAATGAAATTTGTTGTCTAGGGAAAGTGCGAGTGATCTGTTGTTTCATCGAAATATGATAATATAAACTATATATAAAAAGTATGTATATTCTCTTTTTGTGTAGTATTTAAATGTCGTAAACTGAGCTTAAAGGTCCCCCTGTGTCTCTCTTGCGATTTGAACGCCTTGTGCAATGAATTGCATTTCTTTTGTTGGCGCATTCGTAATGAAGACAAGTCCCCGAAATAAAAACGAACTAAAACTGTTAGTAGATGCGACAAGGACACGGCCTAGACGACGGCAAGAGTGGCAGTCACAACGGGTGCAGGTCGATGTTTGTTTGTCTGTTTGTCTATTTGTTTGCCAACTGTCTGGGCCGGCAAACAGGCCAGGCAATAAAATAAGCAGCAAAATGAAATGGCTGCAGACATTGGCAGACGGCGATGGCATCTTGGAGACTTGCCACTGCCACTGCCACTTGCCACTTGCCACTTGCTGCTTGCTGCTTGCCACTGCACCTGCAGCACACAAAGATATATGAAGCTAGTTGCCCGAGGACTGTGGACTGTGGCAGTGGATGCTTCAGTGCTGCTGTTGTTGTTGTTGTCGTTGTTGTTTTTGGGGGCGCAGCGAGCGTTGAGGCGTCTCCAGTTTTTCTTTTCGCCTGTCACAAGTAGTAAAAATATTTAGGAATAGACGATGGCGTTGCTTGAGATGATGCTGACTCAACTATCCCACTCAATCTATATCTATTTTTCAATCTCAATCCCACTCTCTCTCTCTCTGTCTCTGTCTCTCTTTCTATCTGTATCAATATGTGTGTGAATCTTTCTCTCTCTTTCCTTTCGTCAGCTCTGGGAAAGCGACAGCTAACGAGTGGCCTTTGAGCGGCACGTTCGTGTTTAGACTCTTAACACATTTTTCGGTTCGCTTTCATTTCAACTCAAGTGCAATCAGCAGAAGCTGGCGGACTAAGGACAACGGACAGCGGACAACGGGTCGCGGACAATGTGCGGAGTGTGGACCGTGGACTGTGGACTCGTCTTGTCCGGGACAGCGGCACGTACCATGTTGTCTCGCCCAGACAGTTTGCAAACACAAGACAGGACACAACGCAACTGAGTCCTCAACATTCCCTCTGACCCACCTCTAGGACCAACCCCAACCCATTACACCACGCCTCATATGCCCGAAAGCTTTCACTGTTTCGTCCTGTTGGGTCTTCAAGATAGAAACTAGTGGATCAGCAGCACTTAATTACATGAAACGAAAACTGTTAACGTTCTGGGTTGTGCTTGGAGTCTGGTGGGGTTATCTTGGATTGCTTAAGCTTGATCCAAACTGGAACAGACGCTGGGGGATGAGGAAGGGGCTCCTTCTAAGTGGCCGGGCTATTGTTACTGTATTGCCTAGGCTCATAAAAGCATTATGTGATGGCATGTGACATGATAATCATCGTCAACGCAGTCAAACTTTGTAGCCAGCCATGAAATCAAGGCGATGCAGTCCTATAGAAAGAGAGAGAGAGGTAGAGAGAGAGAGAGAGAAAGATGGCAGGAGAGATAAAGTTAAAGGCTGGCGCGTGCTGCACCCATAAAACTGAACTGAACGCATTCGGGACAAAAGGGGCTAAAGTGTTAATTGACCTAATTGCTACTGGGCTTTTGGGCCGATTGAAAAGTGCAAATGTAATCTGGCATGAATAAGTATTGCAATATTTATGCGACACGCAAGCAAACAGTCAGAGAGAAAGAGAGAGCGCACGCGAGGATTGCAGGATTCCAATTCAGGCAGTCGGCAGTCGGGCAGTGACCACAAAGGTCATAGCCAAAGTGGGTGGTCGGTCCGGCCCGGTTCGTTGGCTGAAACTGAGGCTGAGCTGAGTCTGAGTCGCGCCCGTTGTATGCTTGCAAGTTGTATAATCTGATGCGATTTTGCGATTTGTAAAGCGGACAAACAGAGAAAAGCCGCTTTTAAAAATGCAACAGCCGCAGCATCAACAATAACAGCAGTGGCAACAACAGCAGCAGTAGCAGGAGAAGCATCAGGGAACTGCCATAAATGGAGCTAAAGTACAAATCGTTGTCACATGTGAGCCGCATTTTTATGGCCGCCGGCTTGGGAATTTTTGTTTGTGCCTCCGGCATCTGGAATTTATTGTGCTCGCTGTAAATGGTCAGGAGCTGGCAGAGTTTGGGCATCAGGCAGCCTCCACCTCCACCTCCTTTCCAACTCCAACTCCAAGTCCAACTCTATCTGCAGCTCCAGCTCCTCCTCCATCCACACGTCCTGCCGCACACTGTTGCTCCCATTCAAATGCGCAACAGGTCAACTTGCAACTCTCAAAAGGCTGCAGGCGAAGCAACTTTTATACCCTTGCAGAGGGTATTACAATTCTCTTACATAGTGTGTGACAGACCCCATAAAGTGTGTGTATATATTCTTGATCGCCATCCGTTTCAATGCAAACTAGTCTCTCCGATTAATCAGATATCCTGATTAAATTTAGCACAGTTCCTTCTATTTGCTGCAGGCACTACATAACATAAGGGCATTTTCCCAATGTCGAATGCGACATTCGTAGTGAATTAAAGTTATATTAAAGCCAATGCCAAAACATTATCAGCCAAAACAATTTGTATGAAATTTAAGTGAAATTCAAGCGAAAGCGATTTCTGTCACACCCCTGCACATTATTTGTTCGATATTTATGTTGTTTCTGGCTCTCTTTTTTGAAATTGAACATCGAAAACATCGTTTAGAATACAATCGGTTCATTTTGGAAGGCCATTTTTAAGAAAACGGGCCAATATATATACAGGCCTGTTCCGGTTTTCACTTCTTATTTTATAGCATTTAGTGAAATACATTTATTCACTTTGCATTTAGACTAAGTATTTAAAAATGTTCGTTTTTAAATTTATCGGACTTAAACTCATTAACTCAAAGTGATATCGATCCGCGAAATTACGCAGAAATTATATTAGAGCAAGTTAAAGAAATTCACTTCCGCAAAATCTTACCGAAAGTGAAAACCGGAACAGGCCTGATAAATAGTGAATTTATTCCGATGTAGAATCGGCATGCTCATTCTAGTGAATTTTTTCTAGCGTATATTGCTTAAATAAATAACTTGAATATGTTTCATACATACGCAGGCCATCCGTTGCAGTCTTAACAGCTGTTTCTTGACGGTGATGAGTTGGGCTCCATCACCCCAGGCTATTGCTCCGTATGTGAGCGTTGGCCCGACTACCATTGGGTACACCCATCTAATTATCTTCGGTGATGTGCCCAATGATTTCCCGGCTATACTGCGACATGTGTAAAGTGCACATGGGAGCCGAAGCTTAATCTGCTGTCGAAAGCGACTCCTTGGTATTTCACCTCCTTGCTTGTTTCTATAATGATATTTGCTAACCTTATTCGCCTCATTCTCTGCAACTTGTACCTTTTGGTTAAGAAATGATGACCGTTGTGACTGGGCTGAGGTTGAGGCCCACCTCTCCACACCACTCACTGGTTATCCGTAAACCTGACTGTACAATGTCACAGAGTGTTTCTTCGAATTCGCCTCGTGCTATGATGACAATGTCATCGGCATAGCCTTGACATTGAATTCCATAGCTGGCAAGTTTCTGAAGTAGTTCGTCTACTAACAGGCTCTAAAGTAGTGGAGACAAAACAAGGGCCAAGGGCGTAGGTAGGGGGCATCAAAACTCACCGCAAAATGTGTTTAAGCTTCTAAAATCCGCCCTGAGAGGATTTTAAAAAAAAGTTTCCAATTTTGGCATTTTTATACCCTGTGCCCATTAAAAATCTTCGACCCCATAAAGTATATATATTCTTGATCAGCATCAACAGCCGAGTCGATGTAGCCATGTCTGTCTGTCCGTCCGTCTGTTTGAACGCGTCGATCTCAGAGACTATAATAGCTAGAGACTTCAAATTTGGTATGTAGGTTGCTGAATACCGGATGCAGATCAAGTTTGTTTTTAAATTTGGATCGGACCACTATATCATATAGCTGCCATTGGAACGATCAGTCGAAAATCAAGTCTTAGTATGAAAAACTTTGTTGTTGTTTGAGATATCTCAACCACACTGACAGAATCTGCATATAGGATGGTTCCATACATTTTGACCAAATTTGGTTAAAATCAGACTACTGTATAATTTCTTTATCATCTATTAATTTTTATGTTTTATATGCTTACATACATATTAACAGTTCTATTATAGCCAATATTATATTTTATGGAGACTGGCACAAGGTATCTTACAGTCGAGCAAACTCGACTGTAGCCGCACCTCCCCGCGAGTGAAGCGAGCCGAGGGTAGACGAGCGAAGCGAGCAGGGGCCGAGCCCCCTTGTTTATCGATGAATACTCGTATATGAAGGATACAGAAGTATCAGAGATTTAATGATTTAAAAATGTATCTAAAATATTGACAAAGCTAAGTAAATATTTGTATAATTGATAAAAAAAAAACATTCGTTTTTCATTCAATTAAAAAAATAAACTAACTTAATTTAATTATTTTGACATTTGGATGCAACCATTTTTGGTTTCTGGAACATCGACAATTGGTTTTTCGGCGCCATTTCAAGTTGTTTAGTGTATGCATTTTTTATCAATTTTTTGTGTCCGAAATAAAGAAAATAACTTATACTTATGTACATATCGAGTATAAAGTAATCACTGTGTACGGCAGTCTACGCTAGTGACGAAAGCATCAAGATGGGTGCGATTTTTTAGCAAGGGTGTTGAATATTGAATTTCATTATTGACAGCTCCAAATTTTTACTATGACATTAATAAATAATTTTATACACAGAAAAAAAAGAGCTTATTTAAGTATTTTTTTGTTATTTTTATTTTGTCTGATCGTTTTTTAATTCATTTTTTTTAATTTAAAACAAACTTTTATTACATAAAGCCATCGGAGCAATCGGTCGAAAAAAAAGAACTCACGGCTCCGCAAGGGTATCAATACTTCGGCGTGCTAAAGATTAACTTTCTTCTTTTGATTGGTTTCGCAAGAATCGCTCGTCCAGCCCCTTAAAAGGGTACTATCTGACTGTGGCCCACTGGAATGCATTGGGACACTGCATCGACTATCGACAGACAGAGAGACAAAGATGATTCAATTGATTGATTGATTGATTGATCGCGGCCCATTGCATTCTAAAGTACACGCTACCCGTTCAATAAATACATACGTCCGCAAAACCAACGCTACAAGCAGACAGATAAGCGACTCCCGAGTCGCTTTAGTGACGATGTCGCTGGGCTGCCTTATCAGAAAAAGTTCGACAGTAAGATTAAAACACTCATACGAATAAATGGATAGATCGTGTGACGTGTTCAAACGTAGTTTTTCAATTGAATTAGAAAAGATCAGAGATACTCTTCAGTTTATTTTAGTTCAAGCTGAGTTCAATATCGACTTGCAGTTGTCTTGACTATCATTTGTGTCGAAGAATCTACTGGTAAATGGAAAATTAAAACTCGTTCAGACTTAGTTATACTGAGACCTGAAGCATGATTAAACGCATTAAAATCAAGATTGTGAACCTATAATATTGTAGACACGATTCGGCTCGAGCTCTAGTGCAAGATTTCGGTTGTCGAACGGTTTCAAGACTCGATGAATCCAAGGACTCTTTTGAGTCTTGATTCAGTTATATATGGTTCTCAAATTACAATCGGTATTAATTGCCGATTAATCGACAATTCGATGCTTGGGATAACCTTGGCGATTCTTATATTTTGATTTTAAACACTATTGAGAGTTTAGATTTGTATTACTAATTTGAGGCTTAAGACAACTAAATCAGATCACTGCGGACGGTTTGTAAAACTGAATATTATTCGTCACAAAATTGGATATCAGAAATATTGGGGCATGATAATTTGGTTACACACAGATATGAGTTACGCAATGTAGTTCTTTAGACTAGGCTCAGTTCCAATACGAGCAATAAGTGATGGCAGCTTCGAGTGGATCAGAACTGGAACAAGTTCACAATTTGAATACGGCACATGATAATGAATATGTAATCAATTTGAATAAAAATGAGCTTGTTTGTTCAATATTAATAGCATAGAAAACACGAGCATATTACTTACTAGGGGCTATTGGCTATGAGCTGGCAGGCAAAGTCCAAGCCGAACCCATCAATTGATAAGACAAAGACCACATCTGTTGATTTCACTTTAGCTTTTCTAGTTTCTCGTTTCTCGTTTCTCGTCATTCAACATTTGGGATCGATCGCTCGATCGCTGCGCATCGTTCTCTCACCTCAACTCAACTCATCTCGTTTGCCTGTTCATCTTTGCATCTTTGTGGCAACTTCGACATTATGTGGGCGCAGAGTTTGAGGAGAGCCCTTTCCCGAGTGACGACTTCTCCGGTGGCGGTGCGGCGGCTGAGTGCTCGCATTGTGGCCGAGACCCATATTGAGGTCAAGCCGGAGTCGCAGTCGCAGTCTGCGGCATCTCCGGCATTGACCTTCCCGGGCATTTGGCTGCGCGACAATTGTCGCTGTCCAGCCTGCTTCCACGACAGCTCGCAGTCGCGTCGACTGGACTGGGATCACTTCGATACGAGTGTGCGGCCCTTGAGCCTTCAGGTGGACTCCGCCACGGAGCAACTGCACGTTCGCTGGAGCGATGGCCACGAAAGCTCCTACGACATGGACTGGCTGCGGCGTCACAGTTTCGATGGAGAAAGCCAATCCGCATATCTGAATGACTTTTACCGGCCTCGCACGAGTCACTGGGCGGGTGCCCAGTTCGAGGAGATTGCTCGGCGCTTCGAGTTCGACCAGGTGATGTCGGAGGATGCTGCACTGCACCAATGGCTGCAGGCGCTCGCCGTCTATGGCGTGGCGCTGCTGAGCGGTGCGCCGCTGGACGAGGGCGTGGTGCGGCGGCTGGCGGAGCGAGTGGGATTCATCAGACGCACCACATACGGCGAGGAGTTCATAGTGCAGGCCAAGCCCGGCGCTCAGAACTATGCGTACCTGTCGCTGCCGCTGCCACTGCACACAGATCTGCCCTACTACGAGTACAAGCCGGGCGCGAACATCCTGCACTGCGTGGTGCAGACGCAGTCGCAAGGCGGCAGCAATCTCCTCGTGGATGCCTTCCACATTGCGGACCGCTTGCGGGCCGAGCATCCGTCGGACTTTGCGCTGCTCAGTCGCACGCCCGTCGACTGGAACGACATCGGCAGCGAGGACGGACGCGAGTTTCACAATATTTGGCGTGCGCCCGTGATCTGGTATGCGATTCCATCCAATCCACTCACATCCACCGAGTTCAATTGCATTTCTCTTCTTCCGTTGACAGCTTGAATGCCGCCGGCGAGTATACGCGGATCAACCACAGTGTGCCGCAGCGGGACAGTCACTTCAACGTGCCGCTAGACCAGGTGATACCCTGGTACGAGTCCTACGCCCGCTTCGTGAGGATGGCTCGCCTCGATGCGCACTCCTTCAAGACGCAGCCCGGCGACGTGCTCACCTTCAACAACCTGCGGCTGTTGCACGGTCGCACCGGCTACGACGACACTGCGAACAACTCGCGCTACATTGTGGGGGCCTACCTGGACTGGGACATCATCTACTCGCGGCTGCGCGTGCTTAAGAAGCGGCTGGGCTCAGTCCCCGGCCCAGTCCCCACAGCCCAGTGAAAGTGATCCCCTTCACCCCACTCCACCTCTGGTTCGAGCAGCTTATTCTCTGCTCAAATGCGCAAATTAAATAAAAGTCAGCGACATATTTTTCAAGCCATTTGCGCTGAGCTCATTTGAATAGTTGCCCAAACTCCGACTGCTGACATATGTATGTAATACTATGTATGTATCGCATCATATGCCAGCCTAATCCCGAGCTTCTTTCTGACTTGGGCCAACAACATAAAAAAATCCACTAAAATGCGACGTTGTCATTGGCAGTTAAAGCAGCTCAAGCGCGAAACTGAAAGTTGTTAAAAATCATGATGATCCTGGGCGCTTTGTTGTAGATTATTAGCGTCAGGAAGCTGACAAATCGCTTGTGAGATGATTGACAGCAAGCGGTGGGGCTTGTGGGCTCAAGGGGTGTCGCTGGTGTCGTCAAATTGGCCACCCCCTCTCCTTGTCCATCCCCAGCCCAATCGTCACTCGCATCATCATCATCACCGACATCTACGCTGACATCCGCATTTGGTAAACATGCAAATTCGCCTGGCTCCTAAAGTGTCAAATATTGTCAAGTTGTAACGTCACTCAAGAAAGTACCTGGCATAGCACTCAACTTGGCTCCCTGGCTCACCCCTCACTCCTCACCCCGCTCCTCTCTTCGCCTCGTACTCAACACACTAGACGGCATTTAAGTTTGGAGTGCATTAACCTTTAGCAAATGCCATTAATCGCTTAACACTTGCACAGTGCCAAGACATTCCCCAATCCCAATCCCAAACTCAACTCCAACCGCAATGAATCCGAGTCGGGACCAAGTGCTTGAGGCCTAATATGAATGCTGCTGCTGCGACAGACTCCCAGGGCTATAGAACTTTCTATGCCAATTTCTTTTGAATATTTTATAGGGCTCCATTATGCCTACTTATGTCTTGTTATAGTAATAAAATAAAATTTAAAAAGTGCGCGCCAAGAACGGCACCGGCAGTCGACCCTTCAAACCGTTAAGAAAAATACGAGTACGAGTTTGAAACATCTACAGATACAGTTGAATACATGTAAGGCGAAAGAGAAGTGGAAGTGGAAGTGAAACCAGGAGTAAGAGTAAGAGTCGAAGTAAAACTCGGAGGTCTGAAAACATTTTTCAACAACAACAGTTACAACAATAATAACGACAACAGCAAACCCAAAAGGAGTGAGAGCAAAAGTGAAGCAGCAAGGCAAGCAAAGAGTCTTGGGATTTGCGGTTAAACTCGTATCGGGTTGGTCGACTTTCTATGCGCTTCGCAATTCGTGTATAATGCGAGAATCTATAATGAAAGCGATTTCTTCACAAAATAAGGGAATGGATGTTGATTATAAATATATGTATCTTTAATTTAATTCCTCAATTTGTGTCCCATTTTGCAAAATACACGAAATTGGTTAAAATTCAAGAAAATGTTTCTTGTCTTTGGATGGCGTCAATATGAAACAATGTCAACAATAAAAAGATGCTCTACACGAAGTCTTAATCTGATATCCAAGTTTATCGCGAATGAAATTAAATAAAACTTATTAATTATTCTAAAACTGTTCGGATGGGACTGTCTCAGCTCATTTTTGAGTACGATTTATTTGCAAAATCGTCACTGCGACGCATCGAACCTGAGAAATAACTAGTTAACTAGCAGGTACTTGCAAATTACAATAAATTTCTCCATCATCTGTCGAGCTTATTAGTACTTATATCACTGCGGACGGCAGTCCGCGCTAGTGACGAAAGCAGCACGAAGGGTGCGAAGGCGACTAGCATATATACACAGGAAGAATGGAAAATTTGCTATGACTGTCCGATCAGGTCGAGTTATATACCGATCGAAAGGTATTAACTTAACTTACAAATGTGCATACTAAGACTTTTGAAAACTCACCTGGTTCGTGAGATAAACAGGTGTAAGTGGGAGGCGGAAAATTTTGATGATTGGAGCTAATGGGGCCGTTGGAGCTTTTTTGAATTTTCTTTGAATTTTTTACAATTTTCATTAAAAATACGCGTCGAATGACACCTCGATCATCGAAATCGGTCAACTGGTTCGAAAGATAATTAATTTTGAAATTTTTAGGGGCCTTCCGAAAATGAGATGAAAAGTCAGTTTGTCTGTTTGTCTGTTTGTCTGTTTGTTTGTTTGGATCAAATCGTTGATTTAGCTTAAATGTTTGAATGAGGACTTGTTCCTGTTAAAAAATCTAGAAACGTTTGTTCAACGACTTTTTCGAAAAATCGCTAGTTTAGCGGGAAATCGCTAAAAACCGAAAAACTTAAAACCCCCATAGCATCCAAACGATAGAAGCCACAGATATGATCTATATATCGTTGAAAAGGTATTTTGAAGGGCTCTTAAGCATACCTTCGAAGTTTTATTTTTAGGTAAATAGGTAAACAGCTACAGGTGAAATAAGGTATTTTTCTCCACATTTTGGGGGTTTTTGTGAAAACGCCGCTAACGATTTTTTTTAATTTTCAATATGTTGTAGTTTATAAAATTTCGCATTTTTTGATATATGAAACATAACTTATAGCCAAATGGTTTGGAAGATATAACCAGTTAACTGAAAATATACGTTTTCTTAGATTTGGAAGAGGACCCGTTTGTCTGTTTGGATAAAATCTTTCTTATAGCTTAGAAGTTTGAATGAGGACTTGTTCCTGCTCAAAAATCTAGAAACGTTTGTTCTACGACTTTTCCGAAAATTCGCTAGTTTAGCGGGAAATCGCTAAAAACCGCTAAAATTTACACCCTCATAGCGTCCAAACGATAGATGCTACAGATGTGATCTATAAATCGTTGAAAAGGTAGATCGATGGGCTTTTAAGCATAGCTGTAAACTTTTTTGCTGAAGAACACAGGTAAAAATCTACAGGTAAAAAAAATTATTATTCCTCCTGAATATATCATTTTTCTTTCCACTCCTGCTTGCTCACATGCAGTATGTACACTGCTTGCTTGCTGCGGAAGTATACTGCTTGCAAGTGGTGAATTCTTTTTGCGGCAGCAGCAACAGCATGTTGGCATGCCATACAAATTTGACAAATTATACTGTCAAAAAATATTGAAATTTTCAAAATTTCTAATGTCTTATTCAAAAATTTCTGATATCCCATAAAAAAACCTCTTTACGCGGTAAAAGTCTAGTGACGAAAACATTTTCATGCCCCAAAATTTCTGATATCCAATTTTGTGACGAATAATATTAAGTTTTACTTATGAATAAAATAAAAAAAAAATTTTTGCATTCGGCACTGCGCAAAACAGTCAGTTTTATTTGGTACGAAGAACTGAGACATTTTAGCGCAATGTGCCGAATGCAAAAATTTTTTTTTTATTTTATTCATAAGTAAAACTTAATATTATTCGTCACAAAATTGGATATCAGAAATTTTGGGGCATGAAAATGTTTTCGTCACTAGACTTTTACCGCGTAAAGAGGTTTTTTTATGGGATACTTAAATACTCCTATGGGTTAAGTGATTTGGTCACAGAGGTAAATTGAATCTCTTACTGAATAATTATTCATATCATATTACTCCACCGGTTCCCCTTATGATTCGGTGACAAGCAACACACTTGGCACACGTTGTCTTATCTGAAATCTAAAAAAAATTATAATAATAAAAATAAAATAAATAATTCTTGTAAATTTAACAAATGGTTTTAAACCTTTTCCACTTCCACATAAAAATCGTTTTTGAAGATTAATTTTTGTAAGTCATAGGACGAATCCAAACATATTATTTTCAGAGACGGATTGGACTCTCCACTTGTTATTGACCGTTTCCTCATGCTGGTGGAAGGTTCGAAATCTGAATTTTCGAAATCGTCATCTGCCGAAAAATCGCATTCGCTCCCAAATATAGGTTGTGACATTTTATCCTAAATTTAAAATGTTGTTTCATGTTATTTCACAACTGTTCCGCCATTATTACTTACCAAATATTATTACACAATTCGAAAAATGCACTACAATAAATTCACTTTTTACAGAAAGGCACTTCACACTTTAACAGGTCAAATACGAATGCTCAAATGTATTCCTCATCAGGGCTTTATATGATCAGCACAAAGCCACTACTACTATGTTCATATAATCAAAAGCTTTGGCTACTTTGATTTTGAAAATTTAAAATAATTTGATTTTAACGTAAAAATCTAGAAAAATCTAAAAAATCAGAAATAATCAGAAAAAATCAAAAATAATCCGGAAACTGTCAAAACGATTATTTTTGATTTTTTTTGATTTTTTCTAATTATTTTGAATAATCGTAATAATTGTAGATTTTTTTTTGATTTTTTCTAATCGTAATCATTAAATAATCAGAAATTTTTCAACAGTCAATTATATAATCACTACGATTATTTCGAATAAATAATCTAATTGATTAGTAATTCTAATCGAGATTTAACAGGTATGCTCCAAACACACAACCTTGTACACTAAGTTTGATGTTGTCTCCAAAATCTTACTCCGATTTGGGTGAATGAAGTTTCATTCGACGTGTTGCGATTGTAACAAAATTCTTAAAACAATTTCGTACCTTAAATCAAGAAATTTCAGGATCATTGAAATTTTCCCACCGGAAATTCTTGATTTGAGTTCATAAAATAGTTCATAGTTTACAAAATACTCAAAAAGTATGCAACAAAAAGTGATCGCCAAGTGGAACTGTAACGGCTAAAAGTTTATGTTTAGAGATTTATTGCATACTTTTGGGTGATCGCGAATAGTCAATTGATTTAAAATCTACCAAGTAATCAAATGCATTCGTGGCGAACGAATAAACTTGATTTGTTGTAGTGCACGAGAAGATTTCTTTTGGCTGCGATGGCATGCGAGAAGCATTTCCGCATTGCCAGGACCTTGGGACCAATAGCAACTAATCCTGTACTCGGTCTCCCTTTGAGTGCAAATATGTATAAGAGTGTGAGTCCCCTAACACGCATCACGACCCGCAGACGGAAGCGTAAAACTTCTTTTACTCAACGAGACCGAGTGAGAGAAAATGAAAAGTCTATAAAAAAGTTTACTTTTTTAATACTTTTCGCATTTATGTATATGTAATAAAAATCTTGTAAAATGAGCCTTTTTTGCACTATACAATGCGACCCCAGTGTACGCGTTTGTATGTGTGTGTAAATGCTGCACACTCCCATTTAGGTTTCAGTGGAAATTGACTGGGTTTGGGTCTGGTTCCGGGTCCGGGTTTGCTACTTCCGCGAATGGCTTCCAACGTTGTGTTGTAGTGTTTGTTGCAACATTAATGGTAACAGAAACAGAAACAGCATCGGAAACGGCAACGGCAACAACAACTTGTGGCAGGCAGCACTTGAAGTCCAAGCGGCGTAATTCCATCGCAGTAGCATTGCGGATGACGAGAACGTTGACGAGGATGCTTCTTAGCCAGGCTAAGCATCTTGTGGGGCAGAAGAACGCAGTTGCGTCAAATGAAAAAGCCTTTGAGAAGAGCCACTCGTGGAACGGAGATGGGCGAGTTACGTCCGCAGACGACGAGTAAGCATAACAAAAACAACATTATTGAAGCAAAAAGGTTTAATGCGGACTAAGCTCCTGCCCAGGCAACGGAAATGCCAATCGGCCGGCATTTCCATTGGGATTGGGTTTGGGATTGGTATTGGTATTGGACATGGCAGTGGTAGTGGCAATGGCATTTCTAGCCATGGCAACCAACCGGAACCCAACGAAGTGAAGCCAAAACCAAAACGCAAACGCAACCTAAGCTGGGTCCACGGTGCAGTGTGCTTTCAAGCTGCCCCAAATCCAGGATGCCTGGCCTGCGTCTGATTGGCCAGCTAATCCTGTGCATATCTCACCCGTGTGCCACGCCACGCGCCCCTCTGCTTTCGCCTTCCCCTGCGGCTTTTACATATAAATAACTACATACATACATACATTAGATGGCAGCGCGTTGCGAATTAAAATTCGCCACATTTTGCCGCAACTTTGCTGTAGTATTTAATACACTAAAAGATTAGTGGGGTACGGCGTCATAGGGTGAACAGGTGGGGAGGGGGACGGGGACGGGGACGAGGGGCTTATGGGCTGGGGAGTTACACAGCATTTTTCAATTTTTCACTTTAATCAAATTAAAATTCATTCGTCGCGCTTATGAAGCGTGCAAATGGAGCTGCCAGTTTTGGGGCGTGGAGAACGTTTTTGTTGTTGTTGTTGTTGTTGCTGTCCTTTTTTTTTTGCTGCTGCCGCTGACAGAAGCAACACGGCTTTGTCCTTATTTATGCAGCATTGCCAAGCAACCAGTGAGACAGTCAAACAGTCAGATTCAGATTCAGACTCAGATTCAGCCTATAGAGCAGCAACCACCCAGCCAAGTGGTTACCCAGCCAAACACCGCTTTTTGTTAAGTTTCGCCGAGGGCCAAAACTTTGTCCGCCGCTTTGCATTGCGGTCTGCCGACTGCCGACTGCTGACTGCCGGCTTCCCTTCGTCTTTCTTTGCGGACGGATTCCCCCAGTCTCAGTCCCTGTCTTTGCAAACTCTGGAACGCTGCAAGGCATTTTGGGCTACTACAATGAATGTACATTTGGGCGTGTGTGCCGGGGGCGGGCAGTTGGAGAAACTGAATGCAGCAATGGCAAGAGAAGCAGTAGCTTCTCACTTTTCAACCCTTGAGACGCTGAAATTTGATAAATATGCGTATTAGTTTCAGTTGCCGGCTCATGAGCAGGAACAAGAACGGGAACGGGAACAGGAACAGCAACGGAACAGCGCAGACCAACATTAACATCGAACATTAAGCTGGCCCCGCGGCGGGGGGACGGCGGTAACGTTACTTAAATTGCGTTTTAATTTAATTTGCCCTTTACTCGTATCTTATCTGCTGTGTGTGATTGAAAATTGATTTAATGACAGCCGCTTAAAAGTAGGCAACATCCAATTCTAGAATTCAGACTAAAGCAGCTGCTGAATGAACACTTTGTTGACCCTGTCCATCTTTTTTTTTTATAATTTAATTAATTAATCAACTTAGAAACTAGATTTGTTGCTTTAATTTATTGCATTGGGCTTTTAATATTCATAAGAAATGGGAATGATTAAAGCTTCTATTATATATTTATTTATTTGATTCCTGGCGCTACAAGACAAGTCTTATAAGTTAAGGCGCTAGTCATACTTAGGTTTAAGAATACATTCAAGTTTAAAGTCTAAAGAATTATTATTCTTCTTTTTATTTTTACTGCTATTATTATTATTACTGATATTTATAATTCTATTGTTCGGTATGCATGAGGAACTTGTTAAATTTTTTTTATTTATTTATTTTTTTTGAATACTTTTTTTAATTATATAGTTTACATTCTAAGGTGTGTAGCGGGTTTTGCCCTAAACTGCCCTGTAACTGTTCTTAAATAGTGCGGTAATTGGTTCCATAGGCGAACAGCATGAATAAAAAAGTGCCTTTCAGAACTGGCCAACTTATGCCTTAAGCAAACAACATTATTTATTCGTCTGGAGTCTGTGAATTGAATTTTATCGAAAAGATACTTTGGTTCCTTATTGTTGATAATTTTATGTAGTAATATTAGTGCTCTCAAGTTTGTCCAGTTTTCTAGGCTAAGTTCCAATATTTTTATTTTATTGCATGATATTTGTCTTCTCTAAGGTATTGTTACCAAACTAACACTTTTGGCGTATTACTATATTGTGCAATTACCACATCGTCAAAAAATTATTATTATCATTATTACTACATACAGTCGAACTTCCCTAACTCGAACTTCCCTAACTCGAATTTTCTCTAACTCGAACAAAATCGAGTGGCAATAGCGTTTACTGAGCAAATTTCATACAAATCTGCTTCCCTAACTCGAACTTCCCTAACTCGAATTTCTCCTTAACTCGAACAAAAATATTGGCCCGTACTTCTGTAAGTCGAATTTTTCGGGAAAATCCCCAATAAAGTTTGAATTTTTTTTCGTTTCTATTTTATGCTTTTTTTACCGGCTCGTTTTGATACGTAATATTGATGTACATTAACATATGGTGATGGTATATGATAGAATATTGCACCAAAAATTACTTAAGCTTGTGAAATTACTTTAGGAAAGATGTTCGTAATGCACTTATTTGTCAGCGGATCAGCTCAAGATTATTTACCATGGCACACACACGTGTGCTAAAATGTTTATCTCTTTAATAAATCTTTAAACTTATTTGGTAAGAAATTCAAAAGTGGACCAGAAAAATTGAAGTGGCTGAAAAATGTGGTATGTCAGCAAAAACATTTTTAATTATATTAAAAAATGAAATATTAATTATGATGACATTTGAATCGGGAACTTCTTCTGGATACAGCAAAAGAACGAAGAAACCAAATTTTGAGAGTATCGACAGGTCATGATCAAACTGGAATCCTTTTTTGTTGAAAATGACAAGAAAAATTTGCAATTTGGAATGTATTTATGATTGAATGCATTTGTAGTTTCTTTTAATATACTAAAAAAAAAAATTCCCTAACTCGAAGTCTCCCTAACTCGAACTTTTTTCCTGGATAATGGTGATTCGAGTTAGGGAAGTTCGACTGTATTTCATTTATATCAAATAGCTATCATAGAAACAATCAGTCAGAATACATGCTCTTAATAAAACTACGTTTGTCACCATTGCACATTGGGCGGAATTCCCTGTTTTTTGGCAACAACCCTAAATTTATTTTTTTAATATTTTTATGGTTACAATATTTTTTCCAGTTAGTAATTGTCCCTCCTCATCGAAAACATAAAATTAAAGTTTTATTATGCAACCATAGTTTAACACCAGCCTTTCAAAGTCAGCTGTTTGTGCAATGCGGTGTCTGCATGTGGTCCGATTTCAAAATTTCTAAATATTTGACAGTCTCCCATTTTTGAACGGTTTGTCGAATTTAAATAGTTTAAAATGGAAAATGAACATCAAGGTATGTAGAAAAGAGTTATGTATGTGTTTTAGTACATGTGCTTTTGTTTCGTTATGTTTTCAATGTTATTAATAACCCATCATTTTGTAGAGTCTCAATATAGTTGTGTTTCGTGGAGTATATCTAGCAAGATACACGTGAATTGTAAAAAGGGATTAATTGGTAGTATGCTTTATTATGTACACTGCCGTTCAACGGCAGTTTTTTTCTATAATTCTCTGATCTTATATTAATTAGTTGCCGAAGTATGATTTTCATAAACTTAATATTTATTGCCTTTTTATTTATTCTTCTGAAAGGGTAACAAATTTAATGCTTTATTTTTCGTTCATCTGAATAGGTTCAGCTGAATGAAGTTTAATTTTTTGAAGAAATATTGCGATAAATCGACAAAATTTGTTTGTAATCTTGTAATTTAGTATATTTTCTTTATATTAAATGGCCATATCCAAATCGTTAAAAATATTGGACGAAGCAAAAATGTTGTGAGTAAGTTTTGAAGAAACAATGCCTGTTGAGGAACGGATTCACATTTGAATTCCAACGTTTATTTTCTTCTTCTTAATTTGTCATTTGTTTTCGCACGCATACTACGCAGTAGATAATTCTTCTTTATTTTGTTTGGCAACATTATCTCTGCAACATTGTGAAATTCAACTAAGTAGTATGCTTGTCTCTTTCCCACACATGTACATGTAATTGAAGTTTTCGCATGTACAACTTTAGTTTTAAATTGACGACAGATCTATTTGGACGCGCCAGCGGCGGTCCGCAAAATCAATAAAGCATAATAATTTAGACACAAGGTCTCTTTTATTCCTCATCATATCTTTGGTCCTTCGAGCCGGATCTGTCGTATTTCTTACTCAAAGTTTAAGTAGTTCACCATGGAGCAACTTAAAGAAATGGTACAAGCCAGGGGCAGATTGAAGGCAAGTCTTACACGCTTGCGCCAGTTTGCCCAGCATCCCCCAGATGGATGTGACTATGACGTCGTGGAGACAATGCTATGCAGGCTCAATGCCGTTTGGAACGAGTTCGAACGGATTGGCGATGGCATGTGTCGACATGATTCGGTTGAAGGGTACGTCGATCCCGCAGCCGACAACGATACTTATGAGCGCAGGTATTTGGAGACCCACGCGCTATTGTCTGCACTAAGGCGAGCCCACAGTGCAGAAAACACGGCTGCAGCAGGTACAAAGCTTGCTGAGCAAAACGCATTTGCACACGATGACGCAATTTCGCGTTTAGTACAACAACAACAAGAATTCTTCGCACGTTTTCCGACAAACGCTGCGAGTTCGAACACGCACGCCGCCGCCGCTGCGGCGCCAATACGAGATGTAGAGTTGCCAAAGTTGCAAATCAAGGCATTTGGTGGCGATTACAAAGAATGGCCAGCATTCAAGGATTTGTTTGAAACAACAATTCACAACAAACAGCATTTGGAAAAGACACGAAAGTTTCATTATCTAAAATCATTTTTGACTAATGAAGCTGCAAGTTTGATACGTCATTTGCCCATAACAGATGCGGCATATGACACTGCATGGGAACGGCTGATCGAACGTTACAACAGACCACGTCATGTGGTAAATTCTCTGCTAGAAGCCTTCATGGAGTTGCCAACAACAAAGATTGGCAATGTTTCCGTTTTGCGCAAAGTCACAGATGGCGCTAACGAAATCGTACGCGGACTGGATGCCATTGGGCAGACAGGACGGGACTGCTGGATAGCTTATTTGCTGCTCGCCAAATTAGATCCAGAGTCAAGACGCAAGTGGGCAGAGATCAGCCAGGACAACATGTCTCCAACAATTGATGATTTGTTTCAGTTCCTCGACGCACGATGTGAGGAATTTGAATTGAGCCAAGGGCATGCCACTGCTGAGGCAGCTGCATGCAACAACAACAACCACAACGACAAATCGAAGAAACCAACACGCAATTTGGTGGCCACTGGGCAAAGCGCATGTGTGAAATGTGGATCAACTGAACATTTACTGTTTGGCTGCTCGCAGTTTCATAATATGGCGATCGAGCAACGACGCTCATACATCAAGGACAAATTGCTGTGTTTCAATTGCCTCAAGCCTGGTCATACGTCAGCGAAATGTGGATCAGCGCATTCCTGTAGACATTGTCGCGGACGACACAACACGTTGCTTCACACGCAAGTTCCATCGTTGCAGACATCTGCAAATCAAACACAACAAAACGAGGCTGCTTCTGAAGAAAGTCAGGAGCAGAAAGTATCATTGGTGACAAACCGTCACATATCACAAGCCCCACGCGCGGCAACATTTATTTCATCGCAAGGACGGAATAAAGGCACTTTACCAACAGCTTGGGTAAACGTGCGCAACGCACACGGAACGTTCACCGCTTGCCGTGTGCTACTGGACAGTGGATCAGAGCTATCCTACGTATCGGAACGGTGCATTCACGCACTTGGCATTGCCCGTTCACCTTCCCGAATCCTTGTTTCGGGAATCTCATCAGTAAAGGCTGAAACCACAAGGGGTTTTAGCAAGCTGCACTTACGATCACGAGTGTCAGACAACACGCTAGAGGCCACAGTACACATTCTGGGCAAAATCACATCACCTTTGGCAAGGGACAGGATCGATGCATCGTCACTGGAGATCTTCGATAAACTTCCGCTTGCAGATCCGATGTTCAACAAGACATCACCAATTGACATTCTCCTAGGCACGGATTATGTTTGGGCTGCGTTCACCGGCGACAAGAAGCTGGACAGCCATGGCAATGTAATTGCAATTTCGTCGATATTTGGATGGGTAATCACTGCTATTACCATCGCCAGAAAAGCAGCCGCAACCACGCTGTTTTCTTCCATTGACATCAATGCCTCACTCCAGAGATTCTGGGAGTTGGAGGACACCAACACAGACCTGCCACCTGATCCTGAGGGTTTGAAGGTGGAGGAACACTTTCGCAACACACACACACGAGATGCCGAGGGCAGATACATCGTCAAGCTTCCTTTCAAGAGGGAGAACACCACATTTGCAAATACTCTACAAGGAGCAACAGCAAGATTTGAGGCAGTAGAACGTCGTCTACTCAGAAATACAGACCTGCAATCACGGTATGTTCAATTCATGCAAGACTACGAGAGTCTAGGCCACATGCGGGAACTCACACAAGACGAGATCCATTCACACCAAGGTAGAGCCTTCTACATGCCACATCACCCAGTCGTTGGACAAAAACTGAGAGTAGTGTTTGATGGATCATTCCAAGATCGTGACGGCCATGCCCTAAACGACGCACTACACATTGGGCCAAGCATTCAGCGAAACTTGTTCCACGTATGCTTGCGCTTTCGAATACATCGCTTTGTATTCACGGCTGACATCGTCAAGATGTTTCGACAAATTTGGGTCAACGAGGACCACCGCAACTACCAAAGAATCTTATGGAGGAAGCATCCATTTGAGCCGCTGAAACACTTTCAGCTATGCACCGTCACATACGGAACAGCCTGCGCACCGTTCTTAGCGGTCAGAGTGCTAGAGCAGCTAGCACGAGATTACGAACACGAATATCCACACGCCGCAAGGATCCTGTTAGAAGACTTCTACGTGGATGATGTCTTGACAGGAGCACAAACAGAAGATGATCTTCTCCAGCGCCGAGAAGAATTGATACAACTCATGTCACAAGCACAACTCGAACTAGGCAAATGGGTTTCCAACAGCACACACATTGACAAGACGAACACAAACCCATCTGTAAACGTATTCGATACCTCACACGACGCAACAGTAAAGGTGCTTGGAATTCACTGGCAGCCAGCAGCTGACACTCTGGGCTACAACGTGAATTTGAGCAATACGGCAGCAAGTACAAAACGACAAGTACTCTCTGATGTTTCTCGCATCTTCGATCCGCTTGGACTGTTGGCACCAGTTGTCGTTCAGTTCAAGATCTTATTCCAAGAGTTATGGCTGGACAACTTGGATTGGGACACACCGCTCCCAACAAACTTAGGACCACAATGGCTCCACGACAATGGCTTCATCCCTGCAAGCAAACACTCTTCTCTTTTCATTTCAGATGACCGTGCTCAAGAAGAAATGAAGACGACAACAATGCTAACTGTGGCAGCTGACAATGCTGCATCATCACCACTCGACGAGCTGGTCAACCGCGTCTCCTCCTGGACGAAATTTGTACGCATCGTGGCTTACGTTCTACGGTTTGCACGACGCAAGCGCATCTCAGGCGCACTCACATTTGATGAAACCAGCGAAGCACGCACATTTGCTCTTCGCTATGCACAAGACGTATTCCAACATGAGCGTCAACTGCTGCTGAACAAGCAGCCACTCAGGAATGACTCAAAGCTGCGCACACTCGCGCCAATCATTGACGATCTTGGTCTCCTTCGCGTAGGCGGACGCTTAAGCAACTCGGAACTGCCCTTTTGTGCCAAGCACCCAATCATCCTACCGAAGACGCATCGTATCACGAAGCTCATACTGGAGCACGAGCACTGGACACATCTGCATCCAGGTGTGTCAGCACTGTTTGTCATCGTTCGACAACGATACTGGATATTAGGCGCACGAAACCTAATACGGAAAATCACGCATGACTGTCTAAAATGCTTTAGACAGCGTCACCACACGGCTCAGCAATTCATGGCTGATCTTCCGGCAGTCAGGGTCACACAAGCATACCCATTCGAAAACACTGGCTGCGACTACGCTGGTCCCATCACACTCAAGGTGTACAAGGGACGCCATCCTCGCAAGGAAAAGGGCTACATTTGCCTTTTCATCTGTCTAGCTACTTCGGCACTACATTTGGAATTAGCTACAGATCTCAGCACAGACACCTTCTTGGCAGCACTTCGTCGCTTCATATCACGCCGTGGCAAATGCGCACGCTTATATAGCGACAATGGACGAAACTTCGTCGGTGCTAAGAGAGCACTGAACGAAATGGAGCAGCTGCTAGCATCGCAGACTCACAACACAATCATCTCGCAATCGCTGGCCAACGAAGGAATCAAGTGGAACTTTATTCCGCCACATGCACCACACTGGGGTGGCAAGTGGGAATCAGCAGTACGCTCTGTGAAGCTGCATCTTCATCGCGTACTCGGCAACGTCACGCTCACATTTGAGCAAATGCACACGCTACTCGCACAAATCGAGGCAGTGGTTAACTCACGCCCACTGTATACAACACCGGACACCGACGTGTCATATTTGTCACCAGCTCACCTTCTGATTGGTCGACCCTACACTCTGGTTCCTGAAGGCAATCTAGAACCAGTCCCAGCAAACAGATTGGACTATTGGCAACAATCTCAGGCTATGCTGCAACGCTTCTGGAAGCAGTGGCATATGGAATATTTGACCACTTTACAGCAGCGTCAGAAATGGACAACAAAATCTCCTAATCTTTCACCTGGAGATGTTGTATTAATTAAGGAATCAAACGCACCCCCAGCAGCATGGATACTAGCAAGAATCATCGAAACATACCCTGGACAAGACGGATTGGTTCGTGCAGTTAAACTCAAAACACCCACAGGAGAGACTACACGCCCAATCACGAAGATCGCTGCCTTGCCTAATTCCGAAACGATGTTTCAGGGCCGGGCGGGATGTTGAGGAACGGATTCACATTTGAATTCCAACGTTTATTTTCTTCTTCTTAATTTGTCATTTGTTTTCGCACGCATACTACGCAGTAGATAATTCTTCTTTATTTTGTTTGGCAACATTATCTCTGCAACATTGTGAAATTCAACTAAGTAGTATGCTTGTCTCTTTCCCACACATGTACATGTAATTGAAGTTTTCGCATGTACAACTTTAGTTTTAAATTGACGACAGATCTATTTGGACGCGCCAGCGGCGGTCCGCAAAATCAATAAAGCATAATAATTTAGACACAAGGTCTCTTTTATTCCTCATCAATGCCAAATATGACAAAAATATGAAAGACGAAGTCCAAAACGCGTCCACTGCGGCAGACAGGTGACATATTGCTCGAAATGCGTCCAATTCCCACCTCTCAGAGCCCGAAACTAAAGAAATTTGTGGTGTTAAAGCAAGTGTATCAACTGTAAAACGTGTGATTTTGTTGGCTAATCGTCTAAAGTGATTGAAACTTAAAAAAAACACCCTTAAATTAAATGAAAACCACCTTTTAATCATCCACTTAAAGCTTCACGACTGCATTTTGCTCGCAAGCACATGAGCTAGACGCAGGAATGGCACAACGTCACTTTTTCCGACGAAAAGAAATTTAATTTAGACGAAGTAGATGGTAGCAACTATTACCAGCATGATCTTCGAAAAGAAGAGCATATCCTGAGCCGTCGCAACACGTTTTAAGGAGGCGTAATGGTGTGGAGATCAGTACCAGTTTATGGAACTTTCGACCTTGAATTAGTAACTTTCAAAATGCAGTCGTGAAACTTTACTTGGATGATTTTTATGTGGCTTTTTTATATTTAATCCTGAAAAGATTTGGGACTAATGAATGAAAAAAGCCTGAAGGAATTCAAAAATTGGAAAAAATTATGGGCTTAAAAACCGGCTATTTCCCAGGAATATTATACATATCTTATTATATCCGTTACTTAAAAAATAAGTAAAAGCGGATATTGTATTCGTTGCAATGTATGTAACAGGGAGAAGGAAGCATCTCCGACCCTATAAAGTATATATATTCTTGATCAGCATCAACAGCCGAGTCGATATAGCCATGTCAGTCTGTCCGTCTGTCTGCGTGAGGGCCTAGATCTCGGAGACTATAAGAGCTAGAGCAACCAAATTTGGCACACAGACTTCTATAAACCCCACGCAGGTCAAGTTTGTTTCACCACCACACGCACCATTTTTAGAATATTAAGTATCTTTTGGTAATTAACGTTATCTACATATTAGTTAAAGATATCATCCTCCTTAAACACAACAAGATCGGACAAATAGCAAGATGGTAATGGCTTTTCTCTTTTCAACAATAACAAAGTTTCCATTTATTTGAGATGGTAATGGCTGATTTAAGTTCCAAGCAATGTAAGTGCCTAAAAGAATGCAATACAAAATATTTTAAATTTATTTTAATAAGTATCCCGCTTGTTTTTAAATAGTCAGTGACTTCTGATACTACCCTTTAATGAAAACCAAACAATTTAGAATTAGTTTATTTGTTTCTTTTGATACGCGCATAGTAAATTTCCAAGCACGACACCTTTTAAATTGAATATTATTTTGTGAAAACAAATTTAAATCAAAGAGCCAAATTCATAAAAAAGGGACCAAAATATTTTCTTTCATTTACAAATAACAAATTTTTACGTCATGTTATTTGCATTTTCATTGGGTTCAATTACAGTATTGAAAAAATTCTATTAAATCAAAGTAATATGTTTATTCAATTTCGAGTTTATTTTTGTGTCTGTAGTTACCCAAATACCTTTCTTTCACATCAAATATTAGTTCTCGTTCTGTGTTTTGTTACATTTTTAGAAATTTACATGTGTTGGGAACTTTAACAAAATTATACAAAAATGGAAAGTTTGTAGTAAAGAAAAAGTGCGTAAGATGCAGAAGATATAAGCAAACTTAACAGGGGAAATGCGCCAAATGAAAAACAGGCGATGCGCTTTACCTACAGTCATTTCCACAGTTTTTTATTAAGGCGCTCTGATTTCGATAATTATCATTGCATGTGGCGAAAATATCTAAAAATATCTTGCCTTATAACTCTTAAGCATTTTTTGTTTAAAATCAAAATGAGCAAAATAGAGCCAATTATCATTAAAAGGAATTGGTACGACAACAGAAAACAAGGGGACTCCGCTTCCTGATCGCTTCTATTGCGGGGTGGTGCGGCGACAGTCGAGTGTACATGACTGTAGGATGCCCTGTGCCCAGTCACTGGGATAGCCTGATAATAATATTCGCAGAAACACAATCATACATACATAAAAACCATATACCCGTACCCAATACTAAGGTTAGGTTTATGTTCAAAATAATTCTGAGCTCTCTACAATGATTTTTTGTTTAAGTGTCCTATTCAAATGACGCAATATTTAAGCTCCGGAATTTCACGGATTTTGGTTAAAAATATTTTTGCTACTAATTAAAACTTTATCATGAAAAATTTCATTTTGTTTAAATACAGCAATCAAATAGTTTTTAATCAAAAAAAAAATAAGTCTCTAGCATCATTGGTTTGGGAGCAGTAGGCTATAGAAAACACACACGGGGGTGTCCTATTCTAGTGATGAGGAGTGTATATATGTATAGTACAGTACCGGCAACGTCGCAGCCGTTCGACAGTGCGAAGATTTGATGCTAGGGTTGTTGAAAATATATCAAAATATCAATATATCGATATTTTTTATAAAAAATGATATATTTATATAGCGATATCAGATTTGCCGATATATCAAATATGCGATATTTTTTTTGATATTGGTGAAATTTGTGCCTCCCGCAGCCGAATGACGGATTTACATATTAAGCAACGAGTATTTTTAAAGTCAGTAAAATCCAAATATTGGAACTAAACATAAGAATCTAAAAAACAAATCTATTCATATTTAATATGTGATACATTGTAATACTTGAATCTCATTTTTGTTTGCCTAATATATGAACAAAAAATATATTATGAAAAATATATATGGAAATATATACTGAAATGAACTGTATTTTTATGATATATTTTGTTATGTTTGATTAATAAGACTATCTCTTTTTATTGTTAGGCATATAACTTTTTTTTTTTAAAAACAGGTAAAAAAAAAATATCAATTATATCGATATATCGATATTTTAAAATGATATATTAAATATCATTTTGATATTTTTTTAAAACAGAAAATATCATCGATACGATATTTTAGAAATATTCGACAACCCTATTTGATGCCCTTACAGAACGCTGCACTATATCATACGAATGTAAGTCGACTTCTGATTCGTATGATATTGTGGAACAATTTCAACCAAATTTTGTCAGGATAAGCTCATCCCAAATGCATACTCTGCCTCTATATGGTATAGTAGTTCGATCCAAATATAAAAACAAACTTGATTTGCACTCGACATTCAGGAACATACATACCAAAGTCCCCTTGATACTGATCAAGAGTATATATGATTTATGGGATCCGCAGAGGATATAAAAAGGGCACAGGGTATAAAAAGAGCCAGATTTGGCGCGGAAATTCCAAGTGTGACAACCGTAGGTATGTGCTAGATAGAAAAAATTCAGGAAATATGCAGTAATGTGAGCATAAAGACTAACTGCTCTGAAATTGGAATTGTGGCGACTTGTTAATAGATGCAAAACTATCAGGTGCTACGAATTTATCATTGTTCATTTTACAAATTATAAAATATATATGAACTATAATATTTATTAATTATACGGACTCCGGGTTAAAAAGGTCGACTGTACTTACCTGATTGCATGACTATAAATCCCCAAATAACTTACATCTAGCCCACCAATAATAAATGCACTTGGTCTCAACCATTAAATTTTGTTATGATGTATTAGCAATTTGTCCACTCAATTCGATTAAACTTTGTGTTTTATTTGCTTTTCTGTTCTCTGCTATTTTTATGTTTTTATGTATATATAAATTTGATTTCATATATATTTATATATATAACTTGATGTTCTTGTTCGGCTTGTCTTTGATATATGTGTGTATATTTACTTAGTTCTTGTTTGCCACAGAAATTGCATATTTGTATATTTTTGTTTACGTGTTTGCATGTGAGTGTGCGTGTGTGTGTGTTTATAATAATTCATATATAATAATACATAATTGCTTGTGTATATGTGTATTTGTTTAATGTAAATACCAACTACAATACTTTAATATCAGACAATGTTTTTTATTTTTTATTTTTTCCGTGAGAGATGTCTGTTTTTGTTTTTTGATCCTTTCGAATCCATTTCTGTCATACGATTATGTGAATCTCATTACAACATAATAATTAGCAATAAATATCATTTTTATGGCTTTGCTTTTTGAGTATTTACAAAAAATCTAATAAAAAAAATTGCTGCCTTATTATTTGTGTTTTGTTTTTATTTATATTTTTCCCATTTTGCCTTTCTTGTATTATGATTTCGATTATATTTATAAATATAGTGTATATATTTAATTATGTTCTCGTATATATGCATTTAAATAGTGTTTATGTTATTATATAAAATGGTTTTTCTTTTTATTTTTTAATTATTTTCGTTTCGCGACACACACAAAGATAATTATATTAAGTATTATTGATAAAATGTTTTCTTAAAAAAAAAATACAAAAAAATTACTTTAAACTTGGCAAGGGTGTATACATATATATATATTTATGTGTGTGTGTGAGTGTGTGTAGGATATGTGATAAGTGTTATTGTTGCACTTAAATAAGTGCACAGTTCTAAGTACAATATGCACAAGGCCGTCGACTTCAAGCTAACTCATAAAAGATCAACAAAACAATGCCAAATACACACACAACTTTTTCAAACCATCTGCTGAGCTTTAGCATTTAATTTACCAGTACTTATTTTCATCGCTCTTGCTTATTTCTTTTCGTGCTATATTCAAGCAATTTTATTGAAGTTCAATGAGTTATTTTTGCTCTTGTCTGCGGTTGCCCTTTCTCTTATATAACATACAAATACATTAAGCATTTATATTTAGATTTAAATACAATTATTGGACAACAAAAACGCAGCTTGTTCTTGTCGTTGGCTACGCGTAATACTTGATTTCTGATTTCATTTTTCAAGTCATAAGTTATAGTTAACATTAAGATGAATAAAAAAAAAAAAAAGATTAGGTTGAAAATAAATAATCGGCTTGACATATCAACTAATGACTAATTTGGTTATGTGTTTTTGCCTATCAGTTTAAGTACGTTAATTTGTTGTAGTTTTTGTTATGTTTTTGTTGTTTTTGATGTTTGACGCGGAAACGGAAGTCAATTTGTCAGCTTGGGGTATAGAAATCTTAGCTTTGTGTGTGTATGCCAAAGCTCACACATGTGTGTGTGTGTGAGTGTGAGTGTGTGTGTGTGTGTGAGTATGTGGGTGTGTAAATGACTGGGCCTGACTTTTTCGCGCTCAACTGGCGCACATCAATTTATATGCTAATGGCGCCTGCCAGTTATTTAAAATACATATGCCACGCCCCCAGCCCCTGCCCTGCCTCCCTGCCCACCAGCCAGCACTGTGAAGAGAAGAAAAAAATAATAATAATAACAGAGTAAAAAAAAAACCAATTTATTTAAATATATATAAATGTTTTATATATGTACACACACGTACTATACATACATACATACATATATAGATAAATTAATATGGTTTTTCATGCCCGCAGCCCGCCCACCTCGGCTCTCCACGCCCCCAGCCCCCAGTCCCGCCCATTGTGGCTGCTTTTGTTGGCGGCAGCCCATTCAGTGCTCGTCATGTTGACAAAATTCAGTTAACGCAAAATCTCATTTAAATATGCATGAAGCCAGCCGCCAGACCAAGCCGCAATTCAATTTCTCTCCACTTTTTTTCTTCACTTTTTTGCTATTTTATTTTTAAATTTTTGTTGCCGTTGTTTTGCATTCAACTTGCTGCAGGACTGTTCACAGTATTCGTATGCATGTGTGTGTGTGTGTGTGTGTAGGAGTGGGTGTGCATGCATACATATGAACATAAGTGCAGCAGCAACATCAGCAACATCAGCGGCTAATTATGCGAACGAGGCACACACAAATCTCAGCTTAACTGTCTCTACTTTACCACCGTCTGACTGTCCAGCTGTCCGTCGGTTGTTGCATGTGTTGCCGTTGCCCCATTTTGATTTATAATATGTTTCATGGTCACGGTCGCCAACTGTGAATGGCATTGCAATGGAGTCACAATGACAAAAGTCCACACAGTGGGCATGGATTTTGGACTCTGGACAGGGGACAGGGGACAGAGGACAGAGGGAGGAGCTGCAGGGAATGAGTCTGTTGCGCAGAACACGAAAATAAATTCATTTAAGCATTTATCAAATTCGACACTTGCCTGTCATATATCATGTTACACACACTTTGAGCTCCAAACATGTTTAATCCGCGGCCCCCACTCAAATAAAAGTGAAAAAAAAAACAAAAATGTACATGAATACAATGGGTAAAGGGGTGTGAAGGGGCAGGATTAGCATATCACTATACGGTCAGCCCACAAAATTGGTTTCCCTTTTTTTTGTTTCGTTTTGTTGTTTAATTTGTGTAACGTGTTTCATGTTGTTCGTCTGGACAAGGCGATGTGTGTAAAGTTTCTGAATGAACCACATCACGAAGCGACAGTGGTAACGCTTGCCAAGTGTTCACTGTAGCTGATATTCGGAGATTGTGAATAAACTAGTTTTATGGAACAGTCTTCGAATATTTATGCGTAACTCAAATTGAAAACAAAATTTAGATACAATATATTGAATGCATTTCAAATTAATTTTACTGCTGCCGGCAAATGTTGCTGCCGTTGCAGTTGTTGTTGTTGCTATCATATTGTTGATTTCCCGTTTTACTCCAACAAATTGTTATGCAAAAGCGCGTGAAAATCTACTAACAAATGGCCAAAAGCATCTGCATAATTAACAGCAAAACTGTTTGCATATATTTAAAAAATACAGAAACAAAAAATTGAATAAATAAATTGCATATTTAACTGCCTTTTAAAAGCAATTGTACAATAAACGCCACATATATATTAAAAAACCATACATATATCCGAAAAAAGGAAATTACAAAAAAATGAAATATGCAAAAATAATACAACAATAAAAGTCATGGAGAGAGTTGGTGTTGCTGGAGAGATATGGGGAAAGCTAGAGTTATATTGTAGAGTCTAATAAGAGATTATAGAATTTTAACTTCTCTTGAATTCGAGTAAATCTACCGCAGGTTGTGCAATGTTGTTTTATGACTGCACTTATGTGTTGACCATGCCTGTTTGTCTACCATATCCATATCCATGTCCGTATCCATATCCATATTCCCCTGCCCCTTCCTATGTTATACCGACTGTGGCATATCTCTTGTCCGTCTGTTGTTTGTCTGGCTGGACACGCGACACGCGATGTTGTTGTTGACAACAACAACAACAACAACAGCTACAGATACAGCTACAGCAAACATTCAACATTAACTCTTTTCGCACTTGTTTTGTATTTATAACTGTTTTTTATGGCTGTTGTGGACACACGCACACACACACACACACACACACTTGTATAAGTGTAATTAGCATTTGGCATGCTGTTGAGTTTGAGTTCGGATAGTGAAGACTAGAATGCTTAACCAACAGATTTCGAAACTTGTAAATATATTAAGTAAATGTTTAATGGGGTGGGAGGAGGCGGGTGAACAGACTCCGCTTTAGTGTACAGTGTATTGTGTATATGTATGTAGTGTATTTGTGTATGTGATTAAGTAATTAAAGCAAGATGCCGAAAAAGGTCAGAAACTTGAGTAAACTGTACAATTTATACAAAAACCGATACCTAGCCAAGTGTATGAAATTGAAATCCGCTCTGACATATTCCGTTTCCGGTTCGATTCAACTGCATTTACGGGCGCGCCGCTGGAAGCGTTTCATGCGCAGCGACCACTCATCCTTCCACTCCAGCACTACGGAGCTGGGTCCAATGGCCAGATACCCCGGCGCAGCCTCCGAGTCGCGTCCAAGTATGAGATATGATCTGTGAACCGAAAATCAATTACAATATTCCAAATGAGAATTAGCGACAAGTGAAGTTAAAAATTCCTAAGTTCTTTTAAAATTTTTACAAACAAATTTTATATTTTTCAACATTTTGAATAATTTTTTCAACGATTTCTAATATTGTTGACATTTTATTAAGCATATGGGCATTTCCAGAGATTTTTTTCCAAAAATGTATTCAAGTTATTTATTTTAGCAATATACGCTAGAAGAAATTCAATAGGACGAACATATAGATTCTACATTGGAATAAATTCATTTATCTATATATTTGCTCGTTTTTTTAAAAAATTTACTTCCAAAATTGACCGTTTGTATTCCATCGATTACACTAAGTAAGACAGTAAGATTGTAAAATAAACCATTTTTATATATAGAAATATATTGAATGTTTAATTCAAAACAAGTTTTAAAAGCTGTTTCCGATATATAGAATGAAATTTGATGAGCAAACTCTTGGAAAAACTACGTGGAAATCTTGTCACGTTCTCGATGTCGCGTTACCAATTGCTAATAAAACGTGGAAAATATACAAAAAGAATAGTGACATATCAAAATTATTTCTAAAATGGAAAACTACATTATTTTATTATGGCTTAAGAGTATTTTCAACCAAATTACTCGCCACATTTCAAAGACTTTCGCATTTGATTTCTATAAATAATTCGAAAACGACAGATCTTCAAAGCTTGTCTTTTATAATAAAAATGGTGTTGATAAAACGCATTAAACACGTGAGAAAACATTTTTGAAAATATCAATTCTTGCCATTTTTTTTTTCATTTATAGACGTAAAAATGTCGCGTTTTTCGATCCTGGAAGTACCCATATTTAAATTTTTAACCTTTTGTTTTCAATTTTAACATTTATTTTTGAAGAACAAAATTTCTAAAGTTTAATTCTTTCAAAAGTTTTTTTTACAACGCTAATAAAATTGAGATTTCAGTTCATCTCTTCAATGGCAAAAGACAAATTTTAATTACTTTCTAGTAATAGTAATACAATCACAAGTAATACAATTTTGATTAGTCTTTTTTTTCAATGTTAGTAAAATGTCGTTTTTATGAGCACTACTTTTTTCAATGCTAGTGAATTAAAATAGCCAATAGAACTACTTTCTTCAATGCTAGTGAAATGACAAATGGTCTGGTGATCGAGACTACTCACTTATTCAGCTTGATTTTGGGGCACTGACACTCGATGCTCTTGCGTGGCACCAGCAGCATCATGTTGCCACGCCCAAGCAGCGAGCTGGTGGTGCCCGACATGGGATTGCGCTTGAATATGGTCTGGATATTGATTTCATATTTGTAAATCTCGTTCTGTCGCTCGATCGAGAACTTCTCGGTGCTGATGTCCTGAGAGGCGCGATCGTGGCCAATTACCTTGGCCAACAGAGCTGTAGGGGGTGAAAGTCCAAAATGCATATGCTCAGCAATGATATTTACAATAACATACATAAGTATGTATAAGATAAGTATAATAAGCATACGCACCGTAGTCTTCCATGCAGAACTTGTTTAAATTTAGCTTCTTTGGACTGGCCTTGCACTTGCCGCAATCTAGATAGAAGAAAACAAATACTTATTGAGTTTGTTGCGTGTTTATCATTAATTTTAAGCTCGCTACTCGTTAGTGTTAACTCGCTAATTGTTGCATGCTACTCGTTATTCTACTCGTTAGTTTACTGTGAATATGTATGTCACTGGTTGATTACAAATGGCTCCCTTTTAGTTGCATCTCGAGACTCGTTACATCAAATTACTCGTTACTCGTTGAGTTTTATTTATTTATGCAAGTATGTATGTAAGTATGTATGTATGTATGTGTGTATGTATATATGTATATATGTAAGTCACTGGTTGATTACAAATGGCTCCCTTTTAGTTGCATCTCGAGACTCGTTAAATCAAGTTACTCGTTACTCGTGGAGTTTTATTTATTTATGTAAGTATGTATGTAAGTATGTATGCATGTGTGTATGTATATATGTACATATGTCACTGGCTAATGACAACTGGCTCCCTTTTAGATGCATCTCGAGACTCGTTACATCAAATTACTCTTTACTCGTTGAGTTCTACTTATGTATGTAAGTATGTATGTGTGGGTGTATGTATATATGTAAGTCACTGGCTAATAACAACTGGCTCCCTTTTAGTTGCACCTCGAGACTCGTTGCATCAAGTTACTCGTTACTCGTTGATTGTTACTTATGTACATATGTATGTATGTCACTGGTTGATTACAACTTACTCCCGTATAGTTGCAGCTGAAGTTACTCGTTACTCGTTGATTGTTACTTACACTTTTTCATTTCCTCCGCCTGTGAGCCACCGCCATCCTTGTAATCGCCGGCACCTCCCCCTCCGCCGCCGCCAGCGCTTTCGGCTTGGATCATATTCGCATTTGTGGGCACTTCTGTTAATTGCAAGGGAATGGATAAGTGTGTGTGTGTGTGTGTGTGTGGATGTGAGGAGAAAGGACACTTACTTATACAGGGTGCCACATGCGAGCGCGTCTGTTGATAGCCGCGTGCACAGCGATTGCAGGTCAGGCCGGTGACGCCCTCCTTGCAGGGACACTGACCACTCAAATGATTGCACGTCTTGCCTGTGGAGCCCACGGGATGGCAGTCGCAGCCTGTTCGTCACAGTGAGAGAGACGAGGAGGAAAAGAGATGAAAGAGTTCTCATTAGAGACATCTGTCTAGTTGACAGTTAACTAGGCAGCTGATTGATGACTGACTGCCCAACGCCTTGGGACACTGGGACTGGACACTGGGGGCAGTACAGTGGACACTTCACTTACGCTTGCACACTTTGCGATGATTGGGCGGCTTGGTGGCATCCCGATAGTATCCCTCGCGGCAATAGTGACAATAGCGTCCAGTCGTATCATGTTGACAGTTATAGCAAACCCCACCGGACACACGACCCGACAGCTTGTACAGCTCCAGATTGAAGCGGCAGCGACGAGCATGTCCATTGCACTGGCACACTGAAAAGACAGAGTTTGAGTTGAGGTAAACGAGTGTGAATTTGTGTGATCTAATCTTATCTTATCAATGAACTTAAGTTATGATTGCTTGCTTAAGCTCAGTGGGTTAAAGCTAGAAATCTAATCACTTAATGGCAGCCGCTTCTCGCCTTGCACATTTCATAAATATGTACATAATTAATAATCATAAATATTTTAACGTGTGCCTTTTTTTTCTATTTTTTTGACAGCTTGAGTATCCATTGCCCAGCCTCTCCCCCTGGTGATGATTGATTGTTGGCTTGTGCGGTTGATTGATTGATGAAACAACCGGCTACCTATGTACAATGGGCAAGTCAGGAGCACCTGCCTCCCGCCGCGTGCCTTTTGCCCGAGCTTTTATTGATTTTTGCTTTTGATTCGATGGATCGAGGTCCAAGACCAAGTCTCATCTTCATAGTCTCATATTCAAGTCTAGCCGATGGCACCCTTAACGTCCGTTTAATTAGTTGACCAATATCATAAAATAATTTCAGCAACTAATTGGCAGCACTTGACTGCAATTTATGTTCAGGGTGTATTCTCTGCAGTTGCCAGTTGCCCCCGGTGGCAAAGCGTGATTTATACAGACAGACAGACAGACAGACAGAGAGAAAGACAGAGAGACGAACAGACGGTTGGAATTATTCGCATCTATAGCTTGTTACGTATGTATAAGGCTCGATGCCCACGCAGAGCAACTTCGACTTACACACGCATGAGCGCCTGCTTTGTGCGGAGACCAGAGAAACGAGCTGTGGGTGAGCTGAGACACGTTATTGGACGGGAAAGGAGGAAGGGGGAGGGGGAAGGCTGCCCAGAGTATCCCTTGCCTGGCTGCGACAATTGTGATGGCTGTTGCTTCATATTTTTCATATCTTATGTCTGCATCATCGACGACGACGCCGACGCCGACAACGACGAGCCTGACAACAATGGAGACGCATCCGGTGTGAGAGGGAGCGGGAGAGTTGCGTTTGGCGGAGGTCGCTCAGGAAGGGGGAAGGGGGTGCAACGCGGGCGGCCGTTGGCCGTTGTTATTTGCCAAATAACGACCAACAATGGCCAACGACAACGACAATGACAATCGCCAAATGCGGCAGGAGGACAGACGTTGCCACCGACGCAACCGATGCCCGGAATACTTATCGACGAGTGTTATCCCTGCAGCACAGGGCGGAGCATGTGGCCAACTCTAGTTCCAGGTCCCTGCCTCTGAATTGGTTTAAGCCTCCCATGCCCCTGATCTATTTATGCTGCATTCACATCATTGTCGTCGTTGTCATCATCATTCTCATCGTTGTGGTCGTTGCACAAATTAAAATGATTTTTATATCTACTTGACACTCTCTGCGTCTTGGCTGCACATTGGAGCAAAGATGGTATATAGCCGATGTCGACTAACTACGTAAGTAAGTATATAATCATTCACTTGATGTTGTCGTATAGCCCAAAACCCAAACTGAAAATAATTACCCCGAGAGACTGAAAGATCTGGAAATCTGTTGCAAATTAATGGCAGATTCTTCTTGATTCGAGTTTCGATGGAGACGTCGACTGTCCAGAACTTGGAACTCTGGGCTATTGCCATTGACACGCATTGTAAACGACTTGAAATTGCGGCCTCGTTATGCCCCAGTGGAGCTGATGTTACCTCATAAATAGACTTGGCCAGCTGATGAGTGGAGCAGATGGATGATGCAGCTAGTAGATCCCACTAAATGTCTGATGGGGAGCCCACATAAATTCCATTGCCAGACAGACAATTGGGAAAACTGAAACAGTCGATAACCAAATGGGAAAAAATATGTGACGCTCGCGATGATTAGCTAAAGTAGCCCATAAATTGCTTTTGGGGTTGGGTCACCGCTCTGTTGATGTGTGGGATTAACTGAAGCATATCGGCCTATACAGTCTACACTCTACACTCTACAGACTACAGTTTACAGTCAATATACAGTCTGAGAGGTCTGTAGTATGTGGTTTTTATTTTTTTTATTTTCGATTCAACGCGACGCACTCAATCAGCTTAATTGGAAACAATAAAACGCATTTTAACGCGAAATTTTCTTTACAGCTCATTTGATTTTTAACGCGCCGGCTCACAACAAAATCACACCACCACCAACAACAACAACAGCAACAACAACAGCAACAAGAAGAAGAACAATTTTGGAACAACTTCGAATGCTTTCAACACATTGCCCCATTACTCATGTACCCATGTCGCCATCTACTCATCGACTTTCTTCTTGTACTTATGACGTCCAAAAGTTGTTGCCAACTGGCTGAGAGTCGAGCGAAAAGTTCGCCAGATCATTGGCAAAAGATTTTGCATTTTGCATTTCGCATTTCGCATTTCCCATTGCCATTTTCCTCAATTCTTGCCTTTTGGCCTACCCCCGACTCGACTGCCTTGCATCTGGCATCTGGCAGGCAATTTTTGATATATGACTTTCGTGGCGAAAACAAACAAATTTACAGGCGGGCGAGAAAGAAAAGTTCATAATTTTGCAGCCATTTTAATTAAATGCCAAAACAGCCAAGCAGCCAAGCAGCCAAAGCAAAGTGCGAGTGGAAAACACACGCAAGCAAAAGTATGAAAGAAAACAACAGGAAAAACATGTGAAAATCATTTGGCACCATGCGAATTGGAGTGTTGTGAGTGCAAGTGTGAGTGCGAGTGTGAGTGCGAGTGTGAGTGCCATAGACCCACAGACCGTGGGACACCATCGACAGCATCGACAGATAAGCCGGGACAGGGACCGGAATCGGGACCGGGAACGGGAGCGGGAACGGGGCCGGGGCCATACACAAGTTATGCGGCCGTTTGTTGTAAACGGCACAAAAATTATGGGCGAAAAAAGCCAAACAGGCATCGGAAGAGGCTGGCCACAATCTCTATAAACTGGCTACAAAATTTCTACATTTTTCTTTATATGCAAAAAGAGAAAAGAAGGCGGCACAGTCCAATGCTGGAGTTACGGGCCAAGCACAACGACAGCCACAAAGCTAAAGGGGCAAAGGGACGTGGGAAGGCCGCGAATTCAATATGATACGAGTATGGATTTTCGAATTACGAGTGGGCTAACAGAGGCGCCAAGCCTTAAATGGTTGAAAAGCAATCAACTTATTTAAAATTTAAGCTATTCAGATGTAACATAGAACAATCCTAGTGTGGAAACTGTAAACATATTTGAGTTGTCAGCAACATAATTTTGAATCTTTTTTCCTTTTACAATCATGCCGTAATTATTACCAACTCACACGCATACACTTTTCTTGGAAACAAATTTGCCATATCGCCAAATTTTCCTTTCTCCAACTCCCTTTTTTCAATAAGAAAGGAATAAATACATTTTGTTGAGCTCAGTCTGTCGCATTCTGACATTCTACTACAAATTTCTGTTCAGAAATTTCACTTTACAGTCGCACTTCATTGGCAAAAGTTGCCTTTGGCCTGCCTCGTCTAACGCTGTCTGACTGTCCTTATTATTATTATTATTGTTATTATTATTATTTTTATGTACCCGGATTCTTATTTGCTCCAAGAACGATTTGCGTGGTTTGTGTATTTTGGGATTTTTATGTGATTTGAATTTTCAATGATACTCAATTCCAGAAAGGGGCCAGATTGAGAGAGAAGCCAAATCAAGTAAATTTCGTATTTCGAGTATGGCCCAAAATGGGAAAAAATCAAGTGATGCGTGAAGCGCGTCGGCATCCCGTCCCATCCCATCCCATTTCATCCCATCCCATTCCATTTCATCTCATCATTTTCCCTGATAAATGTTCGACTCAACCGTTGACGGTGACGACGCGTCGTCGACGGTTGGCGATGCCTCTAGACTCTAGAGTCAGCCAGAGGCGCACGTCCACACACATACACACACAGACACACACACACACACACACACACAGACACACACACACATACACAGATACTCGTGCACCATCGATATGTCTTTGGCCAATGATTTCGAATGTGCTGCGACGCATAATTTTATTTATTTTTCAATTTTGCTGCCCACTTTTGGCACTGGCTCTGGACTCCTCCTGGGCCGTCGACGTTCTTAAGCATTTTGCTTGCTTATGAGCTAAGGCTGTTATCATATCCCCCCACATTACCTCACCTCAGTTCACCCACCCCACACCACAGATACATTCTAAAATAAGTTGACAATTTGGTTGCCTCTTTGCCACTTCGCTTTGGCATCCTCTTCCACTCTTTGCTTGCATATTTTTGGTGGCCGCTTCAATTTGCGTTGCCAAAATATTTGTCGGTCAACTGGCATCCAATATTTTTAGACCCTGTACTTAAAAAGTACTTGGATCTATTCATTTCGTCGAAAGAATAAGTTTGTGTAAAAGGCAGAAGGAGGCCCCGTAAAGTATATGATATCACCTGCCGATACTTGTACGGTGTACACGAAGGTCCCGCAGATTACAAATGCAATTTTAAATTATTAAAATTTGCAAGTTATTCGAGAAACAATCATACGAGCTCTCAGGTCAAATGGAAAAATGATGTTGATGGATTATGTCGCTGATATTATTTGAATTTCACTATAAATTGCTGTTTTACACAATAATTACAGGGTCAGCCATGTCGGGTTCTCTCGACTGTAGCATTAGCTACTGGTTATATTTAGCTTCGAGTGCAACTCTCACAACTAAATATCTATACATATGGACAGACTACAGTAAACCCGTAAATGAAGCGACGCGCTAAATACTACGTCATATTTTTTTAAAAATAAAAATATTGTAAAAATTAAAAAACAATTTATATTTAAAGCTCCTCAGCCTTTGAAGAAAATGTTTTTTTGGTAGTTCCACTTGTTTTGGAGTTAATCGAACAGAATGAATTGAAAGGTTTGTATTTCTGTTTTCTTTTTGCTTTTATTTAAAAATGTTTCAAAATGCAGTGCAAAATGAGCGATAGTTTGCGAAATTGCTATATATTGTACTTATAAGCCAAGAACAGAATAGAGGTGTTATAATTGATTTAACTAGCTTGCGAAAACTTGGGAAAAAATTTAAGTTTTATTATTTTAGCAAAACTTATGCAAAAGTACAAAAGATTATTTTCCTAATGAACCAGATTTTACTACAGAACCAGTTGTCAATTTCTCAATCTTCAATGTACATATAAAGTTTATTAAACATATAATAACGTCAAATCATCTTTTCAATAGTTATCAAATACCTTATTTAGACATTGAAAAAATGGGCCTAAAACTCTTAAGTAGAAGTTGTTTATTTGTTGGATTTACTGTGCGATGCAAATATAGTATGTGTATGCTTTCAAAGCTTTGATTTTTGAGCAAAAATTTCTTTCGTTGGGTGTAGTTTATGGAGTTGATTTTGTAGTTGTTGTTGTTGTTGTTGTTCTCGTTTCGAGCATACAAGTACATATAATTTGCGTGGTGTTGCTGCCACAATCGACACCCCCGCAAAATGCGATGACGACTTTGACGCCAACACGCAAATTTGGCAAACAAATTACCCAAAATGCAGCGAGCCAAATTGCAGGCAAATCGAAGCCAAATCGGAACTGAACTGAACTGAGTTGAATTGGATTGGGTTGAGTGAAGCTGTGACCATGTGGTTGGCAGTGATGGGCTGCATGGACTATGCGATTGCCGTCGTGTCGAATTTGTGTGAAAATATCGATATCGTTATAAGGGGGAAAATTTTGAAATTCAAAAAATTACCCAATTTAATGATAATCAGAAAAATTTGACATAAAGTTGTAATAAACGTAAATTGATTGCAATTTGATTTTTACGATTCCTTAAACTAAATAATTCAAAGTAATTTACATAAATGGTAATTCAGTAAGTGCTTTTAAATCCTATACTTTAAATATGACGATCATGACTAAATCTCAAACAAACTATGTATATAGGACCCATCTGAACACCTGAGCAAATGAATTCAAAGCCCGATTCTTTTGTTCATCAAAATAGAATTAATGGTGTACTTTCGGATTTTGAAGTTCGAATTCAACCACCTCCAAGGTGAAGCAATTGCGACTCAGCTGGTGATAGTCAGGACATTGTCGACACCACAATGTCGACAGTCAAAAATTACGAGGTACAACACTGGCCGGTGGTTGCACTCTATAGATCTATAGAGTTGCATACATACATACATACTATACATAGCAGTCGAAATGCATGGGCGTTGATAATTGAATTGAAACGTTTTTCGCCGCACTTTTGGTATGCCAATTGATGGGACACTGACAACTCGAAAACAGTTAAGCAAGCCAACAGATAAGGCGGCATAATTTGTGGATTGTGGATTTAAAGTTGGACTGAAAGCGAGAAGAAGAGGAACATTTTTGGTAACTGGAAATTGGAAAGCCAAGAGAAATACAGAAATTGTGGGCATAATAATTACAGAAATAAATCACATTTAAATCCACAAGTTTATCTCCAGAATTCCACAAAGCTCATAGATCATTACCTCATCACCTGGTCGAAATTTCATGGTATTCAAATATGGATGATTGAAAATATTAAATATGAGGAAGTATCTGGAAAGTGTAATCTGGATTCATTAAAGTAAGGTATGCCAAGATAGTTTATAAATATAGCTATTATATTCTCTGAGATCCAAGTGTCTTAGATGTTGATGCTGAACCAGAATATAAATACTTTATGGAGTCAGCCACATCACAAATAAATACAAATAATAAAACTGACCCATTTTCCAGTGTTAAATTAACAATGTGAAATAAGGTCCCACTGTACATACGTCGATAGGATTAAGTTTTCTCGTTTTATTAAAGCCTCGTTGCTCTTTTGCCAATGTCGCTTGGCTGCAGCTCCAGCTCCAGCGCCAGACTGCGGCTTGGTCTCTGCTTGTGTGCGAGAGTCGCTGGAGCATTTTCATTAGACATAAATTCTGCGATTTTGCTAAATGTGCTCTACGGACTTGGCTGGGTAATTTGTGGCATGCCAGCAAGAGGCGAGTGCAGGCGCATGCAAAAAACTGCATTGGCATTAAATTACACTTCCACATGGAGGCTCCAGACGGGCAATGAAAGACAGCGAAACGAAACCAAGAAACGAAGGAACGAGGGAACGAAGAAAGGAAGAAAGGAAAGGCCCAGACAAGGCGACGCTCTGACTGCGACAAGCTCATATTGCTTTGTGTTCGTCGCTGGAATACCCAGCCCCATACTCCCTCCTCTTGCATCTCTTTCTTTTCGGTTTTCACCCTCTCCATCTTCGTTTAGACAAACTGGTTATGCGTTTTTAATGGCACATTTTGTAAGTAAATTGCATTAATTTTACGTCTAAGGCGCGCACGCTTCCAAAAGCGAGAAAAAAAGCGGCCAAAAAATAGAGAAATGAAGTTGGGCAATGGCAATGGCGAAATGGGAAGTGAATGGGTAAAGACCGAGAGAGTTACAGCTGTAGGTTGACGGGATGTGGGGTGGGGTGGTGTTGGGGGTTGGCTTCAGAAAAAAATTGCATCTCGTATGACACACGGCCAAGTGGCAGTCAACGGCCAATGGCGTTGTCAATGTGCCACTGATGATTGAACGATTTATGAGCTGTAGCAAATGCATCAAGGGGCAAGGCGGAGGGGCGTAACCGGTTCTTGGCCAAGTTTCGATTTGTTGGCTCAAATCAACGCAATTAAAAACAGATGCACCATCATCACAGACACAGACACAGACAGTTGCCAGAGTTGGCATTTATAGACGATGGAATCGATTTTCAACCAGAGAAAAGGTTGCTACAAGATTGCTGCAATCGGGCCAAGGTACTTAAAGACAAGGCGACAGACGACAGACGAATCTATGGCATGCATGATAACAATGTTACAAACTCAAACTCTTTCTCGCAATTGCGTGTATTCCAGCTACATATAACCTAAATAGTTTTATAGATCATTAATCGCGAGATCGTTCAACTCAGAGCCTGTCGACTTTGAGCTTTCATCAGCATCGACTATACGTCACAGCATATTTTAAACCATTAAAAAAAACTTAGTTATTAAGTGTAAAATAGGAAAGCAGGATTATCTTCGGCACATCGAAGATTAGATGTCCTTGTAGACTGAGGTCAACTGGTTCAAAGAATTTTAATAAGTTTCATATTATGTTTTATGCAAAAGTAATTTTTGATCTTTGACCGATCGTTCCTTTGGCAGTTACATTATAAAGTGACATATGGACATGACTAAATCGACTCAGCTCGTCATCCTGGACAAGAATATAAAATTTCTAGGGTCTGTGACAACTCCTTCTCTTCTTCTTTGTAAATATATTCGTATTTTATCTAAGAAATGTTTACAATAAGTAAATACTATTAACACTGTAATATATGTAGTTGGTCGATGTGTCATGTGTGTCTGTGAGTGAGCATCTATTTAATACTGCTGTGATGCTTTCGTCTTTGCCCGACATTTATTCAGACACACATGTAGAGACGCACACACACACAAATAGTGCAGTCTCAGCTAACAGTAAATACAGAAAAGATTTGTGTATTTCCTCGAACGATTTTGCGTGCTGCGAAAAATGCAGAGTCAAGTGCTTTAAATGCAAAACTAAAAGCTCTCGCTCTTCAACTTAGTGGGTGTGAGTGTGTGCGTGTGTGTGGCAAACAAAAGTCGTTGGAAAACATAGAAAATCCCTTTGGAAAATAAAGTGCAGAGCAAAGGACACACACAGAGATACACACACACACAACACACAGATATAAAAACTGCGAATCTGCATAACTGCAACACTGACAAAGGCACAAAGGACCTGAGAATTGTTATGGGCTACATTCATGGGTGTCATTCGAATCGTTACTATTTATACAATAGTTCAGCTCAGTGGAGTTTAGTTCGAGAATCTTCTTTAAATCCGTGTGAAGGGGCACAGCTGCTTTAAATGTTCGCACAACTGAAGGTTTAACCCAGAAACATATATTTCAATTTATTGCTGAATCCAAACGAATTGGGGTGGGGATAACGAAATGCAAAGCAAGCTATACACACACCCACAAACATATGTACATATATGGCATAATGGAGCTGAGCTACACAGAAAAAATGATCCGGGATTGCGGAATCAATCCCAATCGTTATCAAAGGTTCGGTGAGCTCGGAATTTTAAAATCGAGAACGAAATGCTTGGTTCAAGTACAATTTTTAAATTCCTTCAAATAATTTGTTAGTAAATAATATTTCTGCAATTCATATATATAGCACAAATTCAGCTAGTAAACAGCTCGGCAGATACTCATAGACTATCAGTTAGAACGTTACGTATGCGCCACGTGTGACATGGCTCGTCAACCAAGCACGCACTAGAACATGAAATGTATTTAACTTTATTTAGTTGGAGTTACTTAAAAAAGCTTTTAAAAGTAACAATGCGGCAAAGACGCAAAAAAAAAAAACAGAAAAGAAAGCAAAACTCAAACACAAACAGCAAACAGAAAAACGGCATAAAAAGAAATCTGCGTGCCCGAGTGAAAAGCAAAACTTTCATTTAGCCAATTCCACCCACACATACACAAAAACGCTGCCCTTAAGCTTGGGATATCCTGGAAAACTCCGTCGTATTTAAAGGCATGTGGTGAGCAGAATCGTTACGGCCCATGTACAGGGAAAATCATATAGTTGGGATCACACTCCTTTAGACGCGAATTCTCTACAGTCGTGTCACGTCGAAATATCATTTTCTGTGTGAACCATATTTGTAAACAAGGTAACTTATTATATTAAAGCCTTTATTGTATAAATTATCTAATTTAAGCAAAATAGGTGTTCAAATAAAATTCCAAATTTGTAGTATTGTTATGTTTTTTTTTAGAAGAACTTAACTGATATTTGAAAAGTTATTAAATTACGACAACTTATATGTAGATTAATTAAAGGATTTGCAAGGAATTGCAGACTCCCAAACAGAAACCAAACTGAATTGTATGCAGCAGAGCGCAATGGTGCTCTCAAGAAAGCGTTTGAATTCATGGCTGACTCGGCAGAAGGGAATTAAAATTCCTATCGAACTAACCAGATTGTTTGTGTGCAAACGAACTATCTTTACTGTAATTTCTGCGTTGATCTAAGTTCGAAGTGGGCAGCATTGGCTCCTAAAATTCGTGACTGTGTTGAACGAAATTCATTAATATGCACACATGTATATTATGTGATTAAATGTATAACAAGCACACTCTCTCTTTCTTTGTGTGGGTAAAAGTTTTCTCTTATTTTTTGCCAGTATTTTTTTGGTATTTTGTTTGTTGTGAGTTATACATATTCATTTAGCCAAGAAGGCACTTGAAATTGAGTTCTCTAGTCTAATTTCTGAAACCAACAACAGCAATCCAAAGTTTAAGCAAGAAATGGGCAATAAAAACAAACCAGATAGAAATTGGCAAGAAGGCGAGGTGATAGAAGAGACAAAGGGCGGGTGTGGATAGAGATGTTCTTCTGCTACATGTGATTATAACTAGCATCGAAAAGCACATAACTAACGAAACAGGGGATGCGGCAAAGCCGCACAGATCAAAGAAACTCCAAACGGGATGATACTATATGTTAAAACATACAAGATATGGCAGGGGTCAGGAACTGGAACTGGAAAGTAGACGAATATTTGTTTGCCTGGGTAAACTATCTGCTAATGAAAAACAAGAAAGGATGTAGCAAACACACGCGCAAAAGCAACAAAAAATCCAACATCCTCGTGTGGGAGGAAACCCTCAAAGGGCTGCAAAGTTATTTGTTTGCCCAATGAAAATACGAGTACATCAAAATAAATACGAGCCAAAAGTGAAAAGAAGTTAAATGCAAATTGGAAGCATGTGACGGATGTGAATGCGAATGTGTGAATATATGTACTGTGTGTGAGCTATATATGGGCAATGGGCCTAAACAAATATTTGGCACAATTTTGGCAACAGCTCCACTTAAACCCATCATCATAAGCCCTTCGGTAAAAAAGATGTACTTCCCTTACCCCTTACAGCTCAGCAGTCAACTTCAAAACAACAACAGCGGCCAGACAAAAATGTAGACAATTTACCTGATGTCAAAAGTAATTAAACGAAATGCCAGTGACATCGGCAGTAACAATGGCAGCAGCAACAATAACAACTTTGAACATTTCCGACAGCGGAATGACAAGTGTCAAGAAAAGGGAAAATGTTTAAATGAAAATGGAAAATAGAAAAACAAAATGTCGTCGGTGTTACAAGCTCAATAATCAGAAAGGTCAAGAAGTTATAAAAGTAAACATGAAATATCGAAAAAACAATACCCAGAAGTTATTAAAGTAAACTCATTCAAATATGGATGATTCTAATTTTTGGAAAAACTAAAGTATCTACAGTTCAGGAAAATGAAATAAAAGAAGCATAAACAGGTGTGCTACAGAAATCACAAGTGAAAGCGAATTCAGAGAAAAGCAATTTCGCTTCGTATTAGGTTTTTATTTAATTTCTATTTTAATTAATATAATTTAATTTATGTATATAATAATTGATATTGTATAGCTTAAAAAAATTTAAAAGTTATTGGCGCGACAAGCAATAAAAGTTACTCGACAACTCTAAATTCAAAAATTCGGACAAAAAATGTAACATTATTCTAATGGCATCAAACGCTAGTGGATGAAGCGATGATTTCGTTTCCCTCAAACATTTTTAGATGAGTTGACCGTGGCACGGAGAAATGAAATTGACGTGAAACTCAAGTGGAAGACATTTCTGTAGCACACCTGAAAATTATATTTGTCAGCTAAATGAAAATGAAATAAAATTACAAACGAAATTGTCGACATAAGACTGTCTCAAAAAAAACTAATAATAATGGTAATAAAATCAGTCAATACAAAGTCGATTAAGCTTTGCATAATGATAAAATGATGTCACTTGGAAGCATATAACTTATTTCAATCAGTAATCAAAGGTACAATCGTATATTAACTTTGTAACATCCAACATCATACAATTATATTATAATTAAATATTTCTCTTCTAATTACGCCATTTGGCAGTCTGCAGATCTGGTGCATCGACGATTGCCCTATACATGTCCCTAAACTCGTGTCTCAAAAGGTTATCATTTTACATTCCAAGGCGTAAATAGGTTCAACACCTATTTAATATACGTCAAGCCGAAATGAGCCAATTACTTACAGTTTGTTATTCGCAACGTAGTTGACAACCAAGCGTGTTATCATTACATTATCTTATTTGATATCCGGGACCGCTTTGCGACAAGTGGATTTTAAGCTTTAATGAAAAATACACAATCACTTACGACTAAATTGGCAGCTGATGTGGTTTGAGTTTTAGACTAATATTTTCGAGTAAATATTGCCAAGGATAGTTTTTCACATAGGTCTTGTTGACATACTATGGATCAGAAAAGTATGTATCAATCCATCAACTCTTTAGCAGTTTCATTTAATTACCTTGGTGAAAGAGACACAGCGGGCACTAAGAAAGCAAACGAAATAGCAAAACGTAAAGGCAAACGCAAAAAAGCAAAAGAGTAGACAAAAGTTGTAAGTTTGCCAGCTTTTGTCTGGCACTGAAAGCGTCCGCATAGCAGCCAGAAAAAGAAGAAGTCAACGGAGCTGGAAGAAGTGTAATGAGAAAAATTTCTGAAGCAGCAGGAAAACAATAAACAACCAAACGAGTGAGAGGGTGAGAGAGAGAGCGGCAGATAGAGAGGGAACAAGAGAAAGAAAAGCAAAATAAGGACTAAAACTTTTCAATAGTGGTGTGACAGTGGGCGTTTGTTTGGGCAGACGTGGCAAGATGACGACGACGACGACGACGACGACGACGAAGATGACAACAACAACAAATAGTATAGTAAGTAGCAAGCAACAATTTTGCGCTTTGCTTTTCGTTTCCGTTTGAGCAACGTCTTTAAAAACTGTGTCGTCCTCACCACATCCCTCTGCTCCAGCTCCAATTGACCTGGCCGACCCTTTTCTTACGTCTGTTCGCTGTTCGCTGACAGCCACTGTAAGTAGCTGTGTAATAAAATTACTTTTTAAGTGCGTTGCGTACCTGAGGCAGGCAGAGTCAGAGCCAAATCAGCTACATCAACTCCACTCCAGACGAGGTGTGTGGACGTGGTACGAAGCGCCTCATTTACTGCGACCTGGAAGCTGTGAACTTCCGAGCTGGGAGTCGCGAATTGAAAGCTCGCATAAAAGTCAAAGTCGGAAGTCATTTGAATTATTTAGCTTAAATTATGGCAGACAGTTGCGACAGACAGACAGACAGACAGGTGCGACATCAACAACTGCGATGAATATTTCCCCCTGACAATGTGGCGTATGAGCAATTTCATATATCCAAATGTATGTAAATAATAAGTGAAAGACTATTGATTGAAAACGGCAAAAAAAGTGTATTACTTGTTAGTTGAAGCTATTGAATTTATTGCTGTCCTGTTTATACTACAAATTGGCCGTTCAACTTTCTCGTAAAGCGGCGTAAAAGTTTTTTTTAGACTCTGTACTTAAAAAGCACAAAGGGTCCATTAGTATAAGTTGGTCAAAAGCAAAATGTGCTCAACAGGCAGAAGAAGGCGTCGTAGTTAGCAAAGTTATTCTATATAATCATTGCTATCGACATAAGAAGAAAGAAGGGATAATAATATTACAATGAATTGAGTTCAAAAAACTATTCTTGATCAGAATCAATAACCCAGTTGATACTTATGAGCTCTTAGAAACTTTGAGAGCCAGAGATGGCAACTTGGTTTGTAGGTTTCTTTATGTCTTAAGCAGATGAAATTGGATTTAATATTTAGCCATATACCGTAGTCCATTATGATTGCAAATTAGATCAAGGACTGTTATCACCTCAACAGTAGCATTCTTCCTCGTCTGTTCACTGTTTCAGAATTTCAATTCAATCACCATAAATGAAATAAAAATTATTTTAAAAAGAGAACAACGAAAATAACATTTCAAGAAAGGCAACCATTTCTGAATTCAAACTTGGATTGATCAAAAAGCCAAAAACCCTCATTAGCTGTAATCTTTTGGATTTTTCCTTGCCCGCACACATTCTCATATCTTTCAATAGCTTTCGTTCGGGAGATTTCCCTATGTGATCGGACTATTTCCAGTATATATTGCTGGTCGCCTTTTGTAGACTCCGTGATGCTTAACGCTTTAAGACGTGTTGAATTGCGGCACTGACAGTACTGAGTCCCTTATAGTCGAGTTCGTAGTCTTATTGCCCAGTCGATGGAAGCGACAGTTTGTTACATGGCAGGGACTTGGACGAGGGGCAACTGCAATATGGCCCATAAAATATGTTGCAAATTATGAAATATTATATTTGAAACTTTAGCGCAGGATGCCAGCACGGCAAACTCTACGCCATTTGCTTAGAAATCGCCTCTGTCGTGTCGGCCGGGGAGGAGAATTGACTGGTTTCTGGCTTCAGCTGGGCCGCCGCTGTTCGTTATGGGCATTTAAGTTTTCATAAGTTGTGCAAATAAATTTTAATCGAAAAATGCGCCAAGGCAATAAGAAACCAACGGGCCAGTCAAAGCTGAGGGCAGACGGACAAAGTGGGCAATGCGACAGCTTAACAAGCTGGTGGAGGGGACACTCAATGGAGCCTGAAACTGAAAATTGCCTGAGAATATTATTGAAATATCAATAGGGGCACAGAAGTCATCTGAGGCCACAAGATTCAGAGCTGCAAAGGATGACTGGGATCAAAAGTATACAAGGACAACGCTTGCGAAGCTGTCAACATATTATTGTCTCTCGAGTGACACCAAATTTATATTATTTATTTATTTTATTATTAAAAACTAAAACTATCAAGGGGTATGTATAGCGCTAGCTGCAGAGGCTTTCGTCTACATTGAGTATAAATTTAAAAACTTAGTCTAGATTAAATTACATTAAATATCATGATAGATGTTTGATTTCTTAAGGAATGTTATAATTTGTTTGCAGTTTTCGTGATTGAGGTCTGATAAATTCCAAAATTGTCCAAATTTATATATTGAAATCTATATAATACGCAGATCAAGTTCGTTTTGAAATTTGCCCTCACTATTACCCCACGAGCTATTTGGAAAGATTCAGTAATTGGGTTGTTTAAGCGATGTATTAGAGTTAAAAAAAAAAAACGAAAGTCTGTCCGATCAATGGATACATTTAATTTCTAGATCTTCTAAGCCACTAGCGTATGTTATGCAATCTTTACTCCAATTTTTAGCTTATTTACTTAGATGAAATCAGTTGTACCCGCAAAAAATGGACCAGGCGTATGCCCAGACAATAAAATCGAGTCCCAGGACACCGCGTAAACAGTAAATGAAAGCGAAAATGAAGAAAAATAAGTTTCTGTGTGCTCTTTCTATGTGTGTGTCTGTGTGTGTGTGTGTGTTTCCCCTGGTAAATTGTGACTCTCATTGGGCTGCTTAAATTTTGTTATTTTGCTATTTTGTTGGCAACATCACTGGTCTCAGTCTCAGCTCGTAGTTCTCAGCTCATTTGCGCTTAGCCCTCGAAGTCGCCTGGTCTGCTGTTTATAATTTTTGGTGCGGACGCCGCATTTATAAGACTTACGGCTGGGGAAATCCTTTTTTGTGCCGTTCGTTTCCTTTCGTTTTGTTTGGCCTTCTGATAGAGCCGGGCTCGGTCGGAATGTGGTTGGGTCTCTGGAGCTGTTGCCGATGTTGCTGCTGCAGCAAACTTCAAGGCGCGCGCACATAAAATTTAATTAAGTGCAACAACAACAACAGCAGCAGCAACAGCAAAGCAGCAGCAGCATCGTTTATAAAATTCACATAATAACAATAAATTTTAAAATGCGCCTGCCAAGCAGAGCCCAGAGCAGCGCTGTCGACACTGGCAGCTCAGTCGCCGCTGGGGTATTAAAATTTATGGCCAGTTGCGTAGCACGCGCAAAAATTTTGCGTGTCCCAGGGCAAGTGGGTGGCAGCAACTAGACTAGAAGGGACAAGGACGCGATGGAGACGTAGACGTAGCAACCTACCAACACCCAGACTGATGCCAGAACTCAACCCTCCAGGAGCAACATCTTAGTGCCCGTGGCACTGTGGTAAAAAAGTCCAATATTTTGCCATTAATTCAAATTTGGTTTTGTTCAGTATCTTCAAAATTGTTTTATTTCCTGAATTGAAAAGCTCCAAAGCAAACAAAAATATTTTTTTTTAGATTTTTCGGGGCTCCCCTTAGTATTTTAAGCGCGCTCAAAGTCAGCTGTTTGAGCTTTGCAATATGAACTGAAAAAGAGCGTTTGTTTCGTAAGCATAATAAAAACTGATAAATATGGATAAAGTTGATAAAGCTGTTTAAAAAACAGTCGTAGTAGAGATTTTTAGAATTTGTGTTTTATTGTGCAACTGTCCAATGCACAGTGGTTGGGCTTGTATGGAGCCGCGGCCATAAATATTTCCCGTTGAGATATCGTTATGAAATTTTCCCCAAAAATCTAAAAAAATATTTTGAATTTATAGTAAAAAAATTGGCTACATCGGAAGACTGTATCCTATAGCTCACATAACACCTTAGTATGGCTTATTTTTTTTTAAAAAATTTTTTGATGCAGAAAGTTTCTTTAAACAATTTAAATAGTAACTGCAAAAACAATTTTTCAAATATCTCTTAGCTAGTATTTTTTATAGTTTTTTTAAAATGGCGAAAAAGGCACTTTTTCCTCATTTTCTTGCAAAAAGTGCCTTTTTCGCCAGTAAGACAGCTTGGCTTAAAGCTACTAGAACGACGCTCAGCACCATTCAGCAGCTAAAAATTAGTTTTTTAGAATCTAAATTGATTAACTTACACGACACAAAAAGTCCCATTGGGGGATTTTTGGGGGAAACAACTATAAGCTTACTAGAAAATCATTTTTATGAATGGAAAACACAAAAAAAATGAACAGACAAACTTAAGGTTCTACAAGACAAACGCACAAAACAAAATAATTTTAAATTACAAATAAACAAAGTAATTACCTTTCTTTTCAATATTCATATTGATTTATGAAGTAAAAAATCCGTTTTCCTTAATATTTTTCTAATCGCTTGCAGCACGGGCTTGCAAGCTTTCTGCACAGAAAAATCAAAGTGATTCATTTGGCGCTCTTTTGACTCTAATTAGAGAAGAACCGCGTAAAATGGAATGAAATAATCTATTCTACCAAATAACTAGTTCTTTTAGAAGCACAATTAATTAATTTGGAGTAGATGTATTGAAATTCACTTTTTTTATTTTTGTCTTCTAACGCAACCACTGTGCAATGTGTTGTTTACTTGTATTCCTAGCTAAAAACTAACAAATGTGTTTCTGTTCCGTTAAGCTCTACATTAGTACCTCACAAATCCTCACGAGAGTTTTGCGTAAAGGTATTTAACTAAACCATCTAGAATCAGATGTTAATAACCCATTTTGTTCGATTTTGTTCCTTTTCGTGAAAAACGACATGTTGTAGGTGTGAATTTTGGCTGAAAAATCGGATTTTACTCAGATTCAGATGGGGAGCGAGGTGAAAACGTGGTCAAATTAAAAAACAAACTAAATTGTTAATTCTACTTTAGTCTAATAAGCAAACATGCAAAGTTTAAAAAAAATTGCTTTATATTTAAGCTTAAAAAAATTTCTTTCTTAGTCGGGGAGGAAGGGGGGATGAAGACAAGGTCCAATTGAATAGCAACCAAAATTATATACTTTGAATATTATAACTAAGCTTCGTGTCAAATTTCAAGCCTCTAGCTATATATTTTTTATACATTTTTTTCAGGAGAGGAGGTGAAGACGTGGCTCAAATCCAAAAAAGAAAAATTCAAAATTCTAAATCAGTCTAACTAAAGTTCCAGTCCAGTGCCAAATTTCAAGTCTCCATCTTTATATTTAGAGTTGATGCCAAAATATCGGGTTTTTTTTACCACAGTGCGTGGTGGGGTTTCATTCTGCTGCCGAAGACTGTTCGCTTGTGTCTGTGTCTTTTTATTTCAATTAATTTTATTTCTATAAGCTGTGGCGCCTTGTGGCAGAGAGACAGAGTCACATATGCCCATCCCCATCCACGATCTCTAACCGAGCGAAATAATTTGTATGTTTGTTTGTTTGCTCGTTTGCTTGGCTTGCTCATTCATTTGGTGCGCATTAATTACACGACACGCATACGCCGCGTTGCACGGAGTCGAGTCGGGGCATCATTTATTAAAAAGCCAAAAGAGCGCACCACCAAGACTCCAGACCCTTCATCCTCCAATCCTCCAATCCTCCAATCCTTACGAGGTTCACGCTTATGCGTATAATTTCAGACTGGCCAAATTTTGCTTACATGTCAGCAGCAGAAGCAGCAAAGAAGCAACCGACCGGCTGAGACCATGGGGATTTGCTTGGTAGTTTCAGCTCAACATCATCATCATCATCATCATCCGATGCTACTGATGGAGTTGCCTCCTTGGCATCCTCGTCAACACAAATGACTGTCTCATGTTATCTGCTAAGCTGTCTTATCTGTTTGCCCTGGCACATCTCCCTGACGCATCTGTATCTGTATCTCTATCTGTTTGCATGTTTATCTGTCTGTTTTGGTTTCTCTTACTGTCTTTCTGTCTCGCTGTCACTCTGTCTCCCTGTCCAAATGTCTGCTTGTGAATTCGACTTTGTTACTTATTTAATTTGTTGCTTATTTGCTCAGCAGCAACAGATTCAACACATCCACGCACTTGTTTGCATATGTTTAACATGCTTCCACTGATGATCCTGAACTCTGAGAGCTCCCCTATGTACACATGTTACTTTGCCTGCTCCTGAGCCAGCTTAGTTATGTTTGTTAATGATTTGCCAGCCTGCTAATCAAATTGGTTGCCCCGGAAACTAATGGCATTACAAATGATGCTCCGGGTGCTCCTATGCTGACTACTCATTGGATGGATACAGTGGATAAAGTTTAGCTAACCACTATAAGATAACCATTATTCAATTTAAAAATATCTACCCCTCCTTGCCAAAGTATCGTTTTACTATTACAAAAGCGAAATTGTTCTCTAGACGTTTTTTTTTAGACTTCTCGGCCTAAGAATGTCGCTTGAAAATTGTATGCTGAACATGTTTAATTTTTAACCAACATATTTTTATTAATTTTTTAATTTTATATTTAAAATAATTAAGAATTTTCTAAAAATATGCTGTGCAACGATCTGGATACCCTAAAATTTAGGGCCTAAATGTTATATCATTAGGAACTCAGCGAAGCTCTAGAAATCTAGTGTGATAAATATAATTCTGGGGGGTTGCAAAGTAAAAGTGTTTTTGGCAATACTAGCGATGCCGATGATGCGGACAAATGTCTGGCTTGAATTTGCGTGCGGTGCATTAAATAACTGCATGAAGTCGCGAACCACCCAATCCACTTATCCACCTATCCACCGACACCGACACAGCACCACTAAGCCAGCTCGGCAGTTCTATACACTCCTCTTCACTTGAATAGGACACCCCCCCCCAATAGTGTGTTTTCTATAGGTGATGACCAGTGATGCTAGAGACTTGACTTTGTTTTGAATTAAAGAGTCTTTAATTGCTGTATTTTAACAAACTGGAATTCTTAATGATACAGCTATAATTACTTAACAACAAAGAATGTTTAACCGAAATCCATCAAATTGCGGAGATCAAGCAAAAGTAACATTTTAGAGAACTCAGACTATTTTTGAAATAAACATAACTTGAATATTGGGTTATTTATTTATTGCTGAGAGAGATAAATAGTTGCACAAGACAACGTGCACAAATATCGTTATTTTATGATTTCTCTTTTGAGTTATCAGCAATTGTGAAGAGAGTGCACAGGCTGTCCTAGTCAAGTGATGAGGAGTGTAGTTCCATGTGGTCTCGGTGACTCTGACTGCGACTATGTTGCATCCATTGTCAGCTGTCGCTGGCAGATGCCTCGTCGCGACGTGCAACAAAATGAACGAATGCGAAAAGAAAACAAGAATTATGTTATGTGGCAACAGGATGCGCTGACATCTATCACCTGCGTCGCGGCGCTGCCGACGTCAGGCGTCAGGCAACGGCATCAGACATAACAGTATTTACGAGTAGTTAGTTGGGCTCTTGGCCCAATATGACTTCGTGGGCAATGTTAGCCCGTTTCCTCTTGCTGCCAAACGTAGTTGAAACCAAAGTTTAGCTACGAGTAGAGTTGTAAGTAGTTTAACAGTTGACTGTTTGATAATGAGTTAACGCGCGTCTTCAAAGTCAACGTCGGCGTCAGCGTCAGCGTTGGCGTCGGCGTCTGCGTGTGGCAGCAACATTAGCATAAATTTGGTGCGGCTTATACGCGCGTATGAATAAATTATGCCTGGTAGCCGGTTATTTATGTGCACTGGCTACCAAAACTTGGCACAAGTTTTTCGACTCCAAAGTTGGCCAGAGGGACGGGGCAAGGTGACTGGGGGACTGGGTACGGGTCGTGCTAGGATAATCGCTGCTTAGTGCAGTCGGGCGCATAACGCGCCAGCCGCCATTGACAATTATTCCTGCCCCCATGCCTAACATCCTGGAGCCCCGCTCATCGGGCATCATCTCATCTTCAAAAGCTCATTGAAGAGCATTCAAATTGAATTTGCATGCAGGCAACTTTTGTTTACTTTACGGCATCCGAAGCAGCGGCAGCGGCAGAGACAGACTCAAATTTAAATCCGCTGCTTGCTACATTACATGGACGAGCGCCCAGCAAAGAAGAAGAATCCAACAAACTCACGCAACCAAGCTGCCAAGTCGCCACCCCCCTTCGCCCTTCGCCCTTCCCCCTGCCCACTACCCACCGCTTACCTCCTGGGCAAACGCAACCACCGACGCTCAGGTAGCAGCCCCAAAAAACTGTTTGAAGTGTTTTTGGCTGTTATTTCTCGAGGTAGGTGGAGGGTGGAGTCTGATGGGTTGGTGGGTTGGTTGATGGCAAATTATTTTTATTTATTCGTGCATTTAACAAAAAATGTGAAATTAGCGCTCGCTAGACGGCAGCACCAAAGCACGACAGCGATTTATGGTGGAAATCCGGCCCAAGTGCCAAGTTGCCACAAAAGTCTTGAAAAGTTTTCATCACATATTTCTTGGGCTTAAGAATGTAGTTATAATATAATTATAGATTGCTCAAAGGGGAATAACTTCAAAGGTTATCAATATATATTTGTTATACATATATGTATTTCTTATCAGATATTATAGTCGTAAAATCAATGGGAACAATTCGATTTGCATGCAGCCCACATCGCTGTCAATATGTGCGATAGATGGCGCCACTTTCTTTGGCTGATTTACGAGACGTTTATATGCATGTTTGCAAACTGCGAGCGGCCTTGTTTCCAATTGCCGGCCGACCAAAAACAAATGTTTTATTGGGCGCGTTTGGCAGCTCATAAACCTCAAGCACAAACCGAAGCCCCATTGAGCAGCCTATTAACCTCAACGTGTTACCTGGTACATGAATAAATCAAGGCATTCACACCGCATTCCCTCTACCCTCTACGCTCTCTACCCAAAGACCCCACACTCTTCAGACACACACATTCAAAGGCCTGATGATAAATGTGTTCGGGTTCTCTTTGCCTCGTTTGGCTTCGTCTTCGATTTGCTTAACAAATTTGTAAGATTCTTAACGCATTTGCATATTGCGTAAGCGAGAGGATTCGCAACAGCTGCCTCCATCCTCTGTCGCCCCGCAAAATAAAAAAAAAGCAGCCCATCCCCATCCAAGTGATTCCTGGTACTGCCTCTATTTTTATATTACACTCGGGCTGCTGGTGTCAAGTGTAGAAATACTGTAGAAATTCCTTGACGACTTCAACTTGGACTCTTTCAGTTCTCTCTTCTTCCGCTCGTCATGGGTGCTGGTATCGCTGTCATTGCTGGGCTCCCATTGAGTCCTACACAGCACTGACGACATTTCCTTCCGACATCCACAAACAGACGGAGCGACAGAGACAGAGACAGAGTTGCGTTGTCGTTTTATTGCTATCGTTAGATTTGCCCTTCCCCTCATTGGCACCCCTCTGGGTTGCCCCCTCTGAAATTCATATGTGCAAAGGCGCCTTTAAAAGGACTTTTGTATTGAGTTTATTTAGCTTTTACGTACTTCCAGATGGGGCGTTCAAAGGGTGGCAGCGGGGGCGGTATTCCATTGCTCAATCGAAGACGCTCAATACAAAATGTGCTGGAATTTTCCCGACATTTTCGCCAACATCAACGCCTTGTCCACTCTACTCGACTCTAATCCACTCTGGCACCTCTTATCTCTGCAGCGTTTGGAATGATTTTTAAAAGTTTTTGTCGTGCATCGTTTGGAATTTTTGGCCGATTTCCTATTGTCTGGCTCGCTGACAGTAAGTGGAATTGACCTGCATTTGTTTAGTGAATTCTTGGAGTTCCTGCAGTATTCGAAATATCAGCAAAGTTACTATATGTACCAATAACTTGAGCTAAACAAACAGAATCGAGAGAGCTATGCGTTAAAATTAGATAAGAAACAATGTACCCACATCTTCACTTCCACTTCCAAAGCAAAGTTACGATTCTACCTCGCTTTTTTATTTTCAAATAATCGAGAAATAACAGACTAAAATGGGAAGATTTTAATAGTTGAAATTATTACAATCTAAAATCCGCGACGAAAAATAACTCGATCATCCTAAACCGACGATTGATATCTGATATCCAATTTTGAGACAATAAATATTTGATTGAATATAAGAATTGTACTCAGATAAAAAGAGAAAAGTTTGGCTCAGCTCATAACGTAATTTAAGGTACAGAGACGATAACTGATATATGTAGTATTTATTAAATGTTCGAACAATGTCCTGATGACGAAACGCATTCTTTATTTGCTGCGAGCAGTCTTATGCCAGGCGGACTCAACAAATGTCTCCATAAAATCTACTAAAATTACTATAATTTACAACTACACTGATAAAAAAAGGATCTAAAACCAAGATTATGGTCTCAGAACTAAGAACTTTGGTCGAAAAAATGCGTCGAGAACATGAAAATCATGAAGTAAGAAAACGCACCAAGTTCTTATTTTTAAGATCATAAATTCTTATATTTTCAAGAACACAAATCTAAGCATAAGAATTACACTTGGTATTTCTTAAAGATTATATGTTCTTATTTATAGACCAAAAAGTTTTGACTACTCAAGACAAAAAATCTCAAATAAAGATTAAGCTTCTTAACATTTTAAGAAGAATTAAGCAATTTTTAGTTAACTTAACTTTTTAGTTAATATGACACTAAACAACAAACAAAACACTTGCACTTGGCTCGGTATACAGCTCTTTCAAGAGAAGCCAATCTCTATCATCAGCAACGTTGTGCTGACTTGACCAGCGATCCTAGCTTAATGCCATCTTTGAGAAGCCAGAACCAGTTGTGAATTCTAAGTCTCAAAAAGTGACAAAATTTTAAGATTTTTGTTCTTATTTTAAGAGAAAAAGATCTACGATTTTTATTCCTATATTAAGAACTTAAGAATTTTTAAAATAATATTCTTAGTTTTAGTAATTTGGTCTTAAGATGGTCTTATATAAAGAACAAAATATTTAAATTTGAGAATTTTTTCTTATATTAACAACTTACGATTTTCAAAATTAAAATTCCTAGTTTAAGTAATTTGGTCTTAAAATATTCCTATTTCAAGAACAAAATATTTGAGATGAATGTTCTTGATTTTAGTAAGTGGTCTTTTTTTTCAGTGTACTTATTATGTATATAATAAAATCAATCAATCAAGTGATTGCTTAGATTTAGTCATTTGTGTAGGCATTTTACGAATTAAGCCGCGTTGCTGCCCTGGTCTCATTCAAATGGTGTCACTTCACGGCCGCAGGGCTGCATTATCAAGCATGCAAATTCCGGGCAGCTCAAGCGAACTCAACCCACTGGGGCAATTATAAATGCTAATGTCTTCATTACAATTCATGTTCGTGTTATTTTCCGGCCTTTTTTGACCCGACAAGACCACGCCCAGCAAACTGAAAATCGTTGCAAATAAATTAACTGTAACTCTGTTTAAGTCTCTTCAAAAAATTGAGCTACTACAAATGCGCAAATCGCACACAAATCGGGCGCATCCATAAATTATAGTATGTTTCCAACGATTTGTGAAATCAATACAGCAAGTGATGTGGACGTGGATGTGGATGTAGGGGAAGGTGTGAAGTGTGAAGGGGAAGTGTTGTGAGAAGGTTGAGGACGACCGTTGACTTTAATCGCTGCACAGTGGGCGGCAAGAGGGGCGTAACACGATGGTCGCCCACAAAGCTCGGCCGGATTGAAAAGCCGAGCTGAGTGACTGCAAATGATACTTTAATGTGACAGGCGGACGTTTGTGTAAGGCTCGGATCGGAGGACCAGAAGTGGAGGAGGACTGCGGGAGCGGATGGCGGATGGTGGATGGCGGATGGGGAAATCTGCAACGAAACGAATCGCTGTCAGCACACTGATGATTTTTGCACCTCTTTTTGCGCTGTGGTTTTTTCTGCTCTATTGCTGTCTGTCTGTCTGTCATCATGAGAAAGGAGAGAAAGAAAGAAAAAAAAAAGAACTATCGCATCCCATTCTTTGGTCGGTTTACTTGCTGCCTTTTTTGCCTCCTTTTTTTGCGTTTTAATTCCCGGGGCGCGCTTTCAACGCTTGTCATCTTACCGCTAATGGCGGCTACATGTCAACCACTCATCTCTTCTCGGGCTCTCCAGCTTCGGATCTGGCTACGTCTCCGGCTCCGGCTTCAACACAACTTTAGCTGCCTGGCTGACTGGCTGCTCGTTTTCCAGCCATTCATTCATTCCGTCATCAGCAGCAGCAGCAGCAACAGCAACAGCAGCAGTTGCAGTTGCACCCACAGACGCAGCAGGATGAGGCACTAGGTGGCGCCACAGAGCCCGCATGGTGACGACGTCAAGCGTGAAATCGCTTTGCCAGCCCGGCAAAGAATCAGCCAGGCAGCCAGTCAGCCAACCTGTCGTCATAAAAATTTTTATACATAAAAAACAAACAACAGCAACCCGAGCCCAGAAGCAGACGGCGAATGGAAATGAGAAGGACGCGGAGGGCGGGACGAAGCTGCAGTGGAAGAAGCGGGAACAATGCGACGTTGCATTGCGAACGACAGAAACATTGCGAAGATTAAATACACTATTTGATGAGAAAGTAACAAGAAGGATATATAGTAGTGAAGTTTAAGTTGGGCCAGTTTGTTGTTAAAATTTATGGTTGTTTTACAGTTTGAAAGGGCGTTGTTTTTCATTTTAAAAATAAATAGACATTTTTATTATTAAATTTTCGCCTTCTTCAGGGAGTCTGTATACATCGCATGAACACTTATAATAACAAATACTTCAAATACATGTTCAAAAACTTAGCGGCTACCATTTGTGTTGTGTGGTGTCGTCAGTTCCTATCCTATTGTATTATTATTATATATAAAATATCTTCTCCGCTTCAAATCCTCCCTTTAACTATTTCTATTGGGAAATCCCTAATCTTACAAATCCTAGTCATGATTCTAATACTAAAAGTACTTTTACTAATAAAAAAACTAATACTTTTGATCTGATTGGTTCTTTCTGTGTTTTTCCCAATCGTTGCAACAAATGTAATTGTAAACTAAAATTAAAATTAATCTTACAACTGAAAACTAAAGCTTAAATTATTATAATTTGTTACTATTTCCATATTTTTAATAATTGTAAATTGTTTAATCTTAATATTATTTTAATATCAATGATTGTAATATTTTTGTAGTTGTTTAATCTTAATATTATTTTTAAATCAATGATTGTAATAGTGACTAGTGCGTTAAATAATAAGCGTTAGCTTGTAGCACTAGGAATCGAAATAAAGAAATTAATTAATGTTGGATCATTTAATCATTTAATTTTTTTCACTACAACTTTACTCACTTACAACTTTCTTCTTACTTGATCGTTTTAAGTTGTTAATTTAAAAATTTTAGTTTTTTTAAATCTTAGATAATATCTTGTCGACTGCTTTTTGGTGATGGAAAATTATAAAAAGAAAATAAAATAAAATAATAATTTAAGCGAACTAAAGAAATTGACATTTTATCTCTAGCTCTTACATTGTAAAGCTGATTGACTTTTCAGGTAAGGGCATCTCCAGCCTGTGCGAACACACACCAATTTCAAACGCCTCACGGAGATGCTGGCAGGTGACACTGTGCGGTGCTGAAGGGTGTACACTGTACACACATACACACATACACAAACCACATGCACATGTACACATACATGCACAAGTTTCGCATGCTACTGGAGGAGATCGGAGGCAACCAAGACACAGTTTCACTAATGAGTTTCCGTCTGTCTAGTAGTAGTAGTTGTTGTTGCTCCTCCTGATGATGATGATTCTACTGCTGATGACGTCGCTTAATAGCCAGCGATAGCGCAAAAAAGCCGCTGATGCCTTTTAGACCCTGTACTCAACTATGTTAGCACAAAGGGTCTGAATGTTAAGCTTGCAGCGTGTTTGCAGTACAGTACAAGTGCAGGGTCTCGCACGGTCGGGCTCTCTCTCGACTGTTGTCTTTCTCAATCAGTTCTTTTGCCGTTTCGTCGAGGCCTTTAAACATTAATGAAGTGAAATGGGCTGCAACAGCAACAGCAACTGCATCAGTTTCGGCATCTGCATTTGCATCATATCCGTCATCATTCAATGTCATTAGCGGCCTCATTAATTGGCCAGCCAGACTTTTATATCCGTTCGCCTGTCAGTTGTACAAAGTCGAGGCACAGTTGCTGTTGCTGTCGTTGCTGTCGTTGGTGCTGTTGATGTTGATGTTGAGGTCGCTGTTTGCTTTGACAATATAAACAAGCAAACAGTCATTCAGTCAGTCAGTCAGTCAGTCAATCTATCAGTGAGTCATTCACGCGCTGACAAGTCAAACAAGGCGACAAGGACAAGGACGTTGCTGTCGCCCCGTTACAGCAGCAACAACAGCAGTAGCAACAGTAGCAGCAACAATGGGCAGGAACAAGCTAATCCCCAACTGAATTTCAGCAGCAAGCAGCAGAGACTGGCAACATTGCCAACGACAACATTGGTTAAGTATCTTGAAATAATATTTACACTTTACGCAAAAGACTCAACGCAAACAGCAGCAATCCCAAAGAAAAAGATTCCCCCGCTCCCAACATGATGACGATGATGATGATGATGATGATGATGATGTCGTTCTTAAACTTGTTGTTGCTGCTGTTGCTGAGACGGCTGCTAGTCAAATAAGTTAATCGCTTTAGCAATGCACTGCAGTCGGCAACTGAGAGCGGTCAGCACTTGAGTTAAACTGTGAACCGGTTAGCAGTCGCTGCTGTCATATTTTTAGAACCCCTTAAGCACCCCTCGCAGCTAAAGACACCGCCGCATACTCGTATCTGAGCATCTGAGCATACGCAAAACTATTTTTAAATGACATCGAGGCAGACAAAACGGCGCAGACAACGGAGCTGCAAATGGAGAAAAAAACGGAGAAGCAGCAAACAGCAGACGAGCGCAAAGAACCAAAGCTAAAGGTGGATATGCAGATGGAGATGGAATCGGAAGAGGAATTGGGATAGGAATTGGAATTGGAATTGGAGACGCCAAGCTGTTGCCATCGACCTTTGGTAAACTGAAGCGACTGCGGTCAAATGCGAATCGGCGAACCGAGATTCGTTGAGTGGCGTCGACGTCAGCGTAAACTCAATTGAAATTGCATTTGCTTTTGAACTTAATTGAATTGTATTGTTTTGAGGCGTCGCGTCGGAAAGTTGACGTCATTTATCTGCCAACAACAGCAGATAAAAGTAAAATGAATTTTGGTATTCGGCCCAGCGGCAGGAGATATTCAACTTAAGGGTCAGTTAGTTTGCCAGCTTACATATGCAACTGACGCTCCAATATGAAACGTTGTTTTATGTATTGCAAAATCGAATTATTTGTTATGTCAAACATAACAATTTAAAGATTTCAATTAAATAAAGAAAAATAACATAACATTTCATAATTTCTAGTTACTCTTATAGTTGCATATGGAGTACTAAACTTTCAATCGATATATAAAATATAAAGAAATTTGAATTTGAATTTAGTCAATTTTATTGTTTAAATAATATATAAAAAAATACAAATAAGCAATCCAGTAAATGTACAAGAAATATCATTATTATTACACGATCAAATCCTTTTGCCATTTTACGCTGATTAGAAAAATTATCAATTATTCTGTAGTGAATTGTAATGTCTCAAGATGTAAGAGTATTTAAAGTTCGTTGTTGTTGGTTTTCCAACTTTTATTGCGAACATCAGTTTGTAGGCCCTTCAGACACGCCGTCAAGTAGTTAAATACGAGTAGATTTCGAAATGAAATGTTATAATTATGCATTAGGCCATCTGGGCTTTGATGTGGTCTTGGTCTGCTCTCGCCCAGACCTCATGGCTGTTGGGCTGTCGTATCTCTCCGTCCATCTACAGTACGATACAATTCCCCCGCCTTCAGTCTCTCTCTATGTAGTATTCTCTTTTAAGACGAGTATGGGCATATCCGATTGTGGTCTGGGTTTTCAGCCAACACTCTGGCCCTTTTAATTGGCCAATTTGCCGTGGCGAGTATTTGTTTGTGTCAGTTTTGTTGTTTTGTTTGTTGCATGTTGTTTGTTTACTTTGACACCGCCACCGTTTACAGTTATGCGCGGGAAAAGAGGTAGAGGAGGTACCTCATTTGATTAAAATTTGAAGGGCTCTCTCACGTTCTCTTTGTCGCTGACTTTTACATATAATTTTTAAAAGATAATTGAAAATTAATTGCTTTGGACAGCTGAACATGACCAGGGGAGCACAAAGACTCAGACGAAACGAATTCCCCCTGCACAAATCTCAGCTGGCTGCCTGGGCAACCGACCAGGCCAGACCAGGCCAAGACTGGGCCAGACTGAGCCAAGATTGGGCTAGGCCAGATCAAGCGACGAACGACGAACGGGTTATTTAATTAATTTTGACGCGCCCAGTGTTGGTTTCCATTCGACGCACGTTCAAGCTGCAAGTTCGATGTCTCGGAGGTGTTTCCTCGACACGCGATCTCACTTGATCTCGCGTGTATCGATCCGCGTCGCACAGCGACACCTGGCGTCCCGTAACGGAAGCTATCACGACAATTGATTGAATCTTGCACAAACACATATTTCCAAGAAGCAATTTGTGTTATTGTTGTCTGGACAAATCCTCTGACATAATATACTTGGGCAAAAGTTCAAAGGCAAGCAGAATGCGAATGCGAATGCGAATGAACTGGACATTATGGAATTGAGTTTGGCAGCAAAGAATAGGAATAGGAAAGAGAGGAGAGGGTCAGCAAACGTGCTGGACAATAGTCATGTCTATCATTTAAGTGTGTGGGCGTGGCAGTGGGCATTATGAAAACAACAGGCAAACAAGATTTCACAATCAGCGATGGCCTCAAAAGCGTGTTTGAGTTCCGAGCTAAGTGGCAGGCGAGGGGAACAGCAGCATAATATGGTAAAAAGGAGCATGAGTATAACAGGCAATGGGGCAATGACACTTTCAGTTGTTGTTGTTGTTGTTGTTGTTGTTGTTGTTGTTGTTGTTGTTGTTGTTGTTGTTGTTGTTGTTACTGCTGCTGATGAGCATGAAAAATGTTTCAGAAACAGCATGCACGTATTCACATTTACATTCGCATTCACATCCAAGTGCAGAAGCAGATGCAGATGGAAATGAAAATGCTGCCTCCCCGCAACGATTGACCAAATCGCATGCGAAGACCCCAAACACCCCCTCTCTCTCCACTCCTCTCATCGCATCCTTGCCTCATAGCCAGCGGCCGTTGTCTACTGATTTCGCATGACAACCTGCAGCAGTAGCAGTAGCAGCAGCAGCAGCAGCTGCCTTACTCCTACATGGAAAGGAAGATATTTGATGCTGCTCTAGCCATAGGCCATGAAAGTGCACAGTTGTCAACTGTAAGCCCCAGTCGGGCAGACAACACAGACAGAGACAGAGACAGAGACGTACAGGAGACAGCAGAACAGCAGGACATCGGGACAACTGGACAGACACGCAGTCTCCAGTGTCCAGCAGTCACCAATGTCCAGCTAACTGACGGTAGTTGGTTTTGGACTAGAGATGTATGAATGTTATTTAACTCCAAACTGAACATTGAGCTTATAATTGGAAACTAAATATTTTCAATGAATCGGAATATTAAACAGATTCATTAGGGGTATTCCGCAAACAGATAAGCTATTCACAACTCCTCCTTAGAAAATGTGTAGTGCCGTCAGAGAAAAAAAGGTCTCACAAAAAGTTTTCAGCAACTTTTATTACACAAATGTTAGAGTTATTATTTTTTTTCAATTTTTATAATTTGATTTTTAAATAAAAATTGAAAATGAAAGTTTAGCCTGTTTCTCATAACTCTTATTTGCCTGATCCCTGATAAACAGCTAAGGCAATCATCGATGCATCAATGTTCCGATGCACATTGTATTTGTACATCACTAGCTTCAAGTGAGAATTCAGACGGGAACTGGCTGTGGCTCTGACTGTGGCTCTGACTGCGGCTTTGGCTCTGACAGTGGCTACAGTCAGCACAATTGGCAAAGCTTGTTGAGTTTAACGATCGCCTCTGGCCATGTCTCTGTCTCTCTGTGTTGTGCGTACATACACACATACATATGTATGTGTCTGAGATTGTCTCCTTTCTCCCTCCCACTCTCTCTCTGTGTCTGGCTATGTGTGTAAGCAGGCAAATAATTGAAGCGTCAAGCCTTCTACCATTCCAGCATAAGCCAGCGGGCAGATTTGTTGTTCATCTGGCAAATGCATTGCACCATGGGATATTTGACCAGTTTTTGGCATTCATAATTTTCACAAGTATGCAAATCTATGATTTTTTTATGCAAACACATTATAAATCAGTGGTCGGCAATAAATACCTAAAACTGTTAAGTTAACAGTCCAATGTTAAAATAACAGCTGTTAAAGTCAACTAATGCAAATCGAAGAAAATCGTTTAAAGATTCAAATTAAGGTTAAGGTTCGTACTAGGTGTTGCTTCTTATACATATGTTGTTTGTTTTGTAGGTGTCTTTTTAATAATTTGTGTATTTAGCAAGTGGTATCAGTGGATGATTTTCTAAGGAAAGTTGAACTTAGCAGAGAGTTTCAAAAAATTGTTAAAACTTGTTAGGCAATTGTCTATATGGGCATTTCCAGAAAAAGGTCCACCACGACGAAAAACGTAAAATTGATCAAAACTCAAATCTTGTGAAATTGTATTTTAACGATTACACTTAGTAGGACAGTAAGATTGTAACATGAACCATTTTAATTCTTAGAAATATATTGAAAGTTTAATTTAAAACAAGTTTTACAAGTTGTTTTCGATGTATCGAATAAAATTTGGTGAACAAATTCTTGGCACAAACAAGGTGAAAATCTTGTCACGTTCGCGATGTCGCGTTACAAAATACTAATAAAACTTGTAAAATAAATAAACTGATAGTAGCTTATCAAAATTATTTCTAAAATGGAAAACTACATTATTTTATTATGGCTTAAGAGTATTTTCTTCCAAATTACTCGCCACATTTCGTAGACTTTCGCATTTATCAAGATGAAGTCAAACATGACTTCTGACGACAAGTCTTCAAGGCTTGTCTTATATAATAAAAATAGTGTTTATAAAATGCATTAAACACGTGAGAAAACAGTTTTGAAAATGTCAGCTTTTACCACTTTTTTTTCATTTAAAGACGTACGAATGTCGCGTTCTCGATCCTGGAAATACCCATATACATGTTATACAGTCATTACTTCTGTTTTTTAGAACAGTTAGTCGCAAGGTTCACTTTTTTGCATATTTTGGGAAATTTAACTTTTTAGGATGTAACTTCTCCATTTTTCAATGCCGCTTTGCTCGCTCGTCGTATGGGGTTATTTGGCCTTCATTTCAATACGAATTGTCCGAAACTTAAGAGTGTGCGAATGCTGGCTAAAACTTTGTGGCTGAAGCTGGAGCTGGAAGCGTGAATCACGCGACAAGTCACGCGTGAGCATTTCACGCAACGCCGCGTGACAGTCGCGTCTGTGTGTGTGTGTGTGTGTGTGTGTGTGTGTGTGTGTATGTCAAGCCATGCGTATTTGGCGACTAATTATGGCCACATTTGTCGGGTGTGGCTGCTGCGAACGGGACGGCGGACGGATTGCATACCCGTATACCGTATTGCGCATACGACACGTTGACCCACTTTGGGGTTAGCATATAAATTATAATTTCTCTTTGTTGCTGTTGTCATTTGTTGTTAAGTGCATTTTCGGCTAATTAAAAAAGAGCGACAGCAGCGCAAAGGAAAGCACAGCAAAGCTAAGGAATGGCAAAGGAAGGCACAGTTAGACAGAGAAAGAGAGAGAAAGAGAAAGAGGGGGAGACAGATAAGTGAAAGAAGTGTAGAAAAATGCGCCACGCCATGCGGGCAATAAAACAAATGCGCTGGGGATTGAGAAGGAGCGGGAGGGGGAGCGGGAGCGGGAGACCCACAAGGGGCAGGAGACGCGGCGGCAGCAGAAGAAATGTAAACAAGCGCAGCTAAATTGAAGAAAACAAAAGCAAAGGCAAAACACTTTAATAAAAGAAAACAGCAGCTAACAAAAGTGAATGAAAGCCAGTCGAAGACCGAATAGTAGACGACGGACAAGAGCAGCAGAAATATTTACGTATTTTCTTCTTCTTTTCTGTATGTATATTTTCATTTTTTATATAAAACAACAACGAGAAGAAGGAGAACCACAATAAAGCAGCAGCAACAACGCTAACCAAAATTTCATGCTGACAAATTATGATTTATGCTGCAGCTGTTTGTTCTCCGTGTTGTTGTTGTTGTTCTTTGTCGGTTGTTGTAGATGACATTTTGTCATTGTCGTTGCTGCTGACGCTGACGTTGACGTGGGCGCCGACGTCGACGCCGACGCCGACGCAGCCGCAACCAAAAGCCGTTCAAATTGTGCAGACAAAAGCTTTTGAGCCCCGCTGGTCGCCGTGACACGCGTGATTCACAGATGCCACTGAAGCAGAAATTGATGATGACAAAAAATGAGGCTTAATTAATTTAAATGCTGACTTGAATACTTGAAATATCTGCTTGTCTCAGAAATTAACAAACGTTTTCAAAAATGCTGCTTATGCGTGACTCTAAAACGGGTGAATGCAATGAAATAAATTTTACATCTCTGATAAGAGTTTTGTGAATAACATGAGCACTTTTAAAGCCTGACATGGTTTGCTTTTGAGCTGCCTTAATCACTGTGGAGCTGCCTTAATCCGCGCTAGTGACGAAAGCATCGCGAAGGCGACTAGCAATATATACAGGAAAAATAAAAAATTTGCAACAACTGTCCATATCGTGTTTTATGTACCGATCGAAAAGCTAAGTTATGAATAACAAAAGTGCAGACTAAGACTTTTCGAAACTCACCTTATTCGTGAGATAAAATCGTGAGAAAAGATCATAAATCTAGAATTGTTTGTTCTAAGAACTAAAAAAAGAAAACGTTAGTTAAGCGGTTATATGAATAATATTATATATATTTTAGAATAAATATTTTCGTCACTAGATTTTTACCTCATAAAGAGGCTTTTTTAAGGACAGAAATCTTAAAACATTTACAGCTTGTGACTCACGAGACACACATGTCCAGGAATCGGTCCATTATTTGGCGAATCTCCGAGGTGAGTGTGATCTACATATGATTTAAGTGAATTGGTCTCGTTCTCAAAGTCCAGCTGGTATGGCTTTGAGTGCGCTTCATGCTAAGTTTAAAGACGCTTAACGGCATCATTGATTCATTCAATCGCCCAGTTATTCATGAACATGCACTCAGCCGGTGCGACAAAATGTTTAACTGCGGTTTGTCGATTTATCTAGTACTGAATTTTAGTTTAGAAATGGAAATCAATTTATGTTATGTACATCAACAGGCAGTCCAAAAATCATATTAAAACCCTGTCTGCATCTTCCCATGACCATACTACTATATAAACACATGCATACATACATGTGTGTATATCGGCACTCATCTCCATCTACATGGACAGTTGAATCGAATGTTGCTTGTCTTTTTGTCAATCAACTGCTGCTCGTTCACTCAATGAATGAATAAATGGCAACTGTAAATGAAAACAATTCAAATTAAACATGACCAGGGGGACGGGGAGAGGGGGCATAACAAATGGATGCCAGTGTGTGGTGTGGGCCAAGTTGTTCATCCATGGCCATGTGCTTGAAACTGCAACAGGAGCAAAAACTTCAATGGGCCCAAACAATAAATGAAATAAAACAAAAATGCAAACAAGAAAGGTACATCGATTGTCTGCACTACGCCGAAGATCAAATACCCTTGCAGAGCTCTGTATTCATATGATTGCTTCTAGATGATAAAGTAGTCCGATCGAAAAGAATGTTTAAGTACTGCCTGCAACAAAGAGAGCATAGAAGTATTGACCCATCCTTGAAATCCTAACTTTTTCCTTTCCTTTCGAGACATCCCCAAACTTACTAATACGAGGGCTGCTATATATATTTCTGGCCTAATAATGAAAATGCGAATATTTATCATCAAAAATTGTTTTATTGTTTTTCAAAGTATTCTCCAGCCTGATTTATACACTTTTGCATGCGCTCAAACCAATTGTCGAAGCACTTTTTCCACTCCGATTGAGACACCTCCAAAACATGGTTTTTGAACGCTTCAACAGCATCTTCTGTGCACTAAAATCGTTGACCACGCATTTTTTTCTTGATGTGCGGGAATAAAAAGAAGTCATGGGGTGCCAAGTCAGGGCTGTACGGCGGATGACCCATCAATTCGACGTTTTGACCGGTCAAAAAGGCGCTGGTTTGAGCCGATGTGTGAGAGCTCGCGTTGTCATGGTGAAGAATGATTCGTCTTCTCTTGTTTGTTTTTCGAATTTCTCCGAAGACTTCAGGCAAACAAATTGTGGTGTACCACTCAGAATTGACCGTCCTTCGTTGCTCAAGCGGAACAGTCGCCACATGACCAGTTTTGCCGAAGAAACAGGCGACCATTTGCTTCGAAGTGCTTCTTCCACGAACAACTTTCGTTGGATTTGGCTCGTCTTCGAAGACCCACACGGTCGATTGTTGTTTTGTTTCGGGCTCATACGCATAGATCCAAGATTCGTCACCTATGACGATCTTATGAACATCTTTTGAAGCACCGCGATCGTATTTTTTCAACATTTCTTTGCACCAATCGACACGAGCCTTTTTTTGAGCGATTGTCAAATTGTGCGGGATCCAACGACAACAAACCTTTTTTACGGTCAGGTGTTTATGTAATATCGAATGTATGCTGGTGGGAGAAATGCCCAAGGATGCCTCTATCTCCCGGTATGTCACATGACGATCTTGCATTATTAGTTCACGCACGGCATCAATGTTCTCTGGCACAACGGACGTTTTTGGACGACCTTCACGGAATTCGTCGTTGAGCGAACTGCGACCACGATTAAATTCGTTATACCAGTTTTTCACGGTGCTATAGGATGGTGCTTGATCGCCATACAAGGACTTAAGTTCATCGATGCACTCTTGTCTGGATAATCCACGTCGAAAGTTGTAAAAAATGATCGCACGAAAATGCTCGTGTCAATTCCATTTTTTTAACGGAATTGAATTGTTCAAAGCTCTGTAAGTTTAACAATTCACGATTAAATGACAACACGTTCTGAGTGATGTTATGCTAAAAAATGTCAACCTTTCCAATGGAAATATCAGATTGCACCTGGCAACACTTATTGTTGCCTAGGCCAGAAATATATATAGCAGCCTACGTATATACTACAAATATCTTTTGATTTGTTTGGGGTTTTCCACAATCCTTGCAACAAATGTTGGATTATTTAAGTTTTTTTAAATGCCTCCAGATTTTTATATTGATAAATTTTTGATATTTAATTTGTTATTTTCTTTTTCTTCAGCTTAAATTTAAATTTAAATACATAAACTTTCCTAATAATCTAACATCAAATTAAGTTTCGACTTCTTTAACTCGTAACAAAATTAGAATATTCTCTGTGAGGGTATAAATACAACAAGAAGAACAAAAGAAATCATTATCGAGTGTACTTCAGGCTAATATCACAAACGCAATTACACGGCGAGGAGTTCGGCAAGTTCGGTTGGGAACTGGGGAGGCCGCTGGGGCGGCACTGGGACTCCTCTGATCAGCCACCACCATCCAGCAACTGGCGACTGCAGGGCGAAAATGTGTTTTTTGTTCTGGCGAAACAAAAGCAATTGCCCATTGAGCCGGGCTCGGAGCAGGACGAGGAGCAGGACGAACCAGACGGCATACCAAGCTGGACTGCAGTCCGGTCCAGTTCAGTCCAGTCCAGTCCAGTCCAGTTCAGTTCAGTCCAGTCAGCAGCCCCATGGGGCATAGTCATTGTGGCACATTCAATACCCAAGCACACACAGAAATCCACACACAGTCATAGAGAGACCAACTAATAATAGGCAGGTACTTGGACTGACTGAACTTTTGTTTCTCAACGGTTCACAGGTAGCAAAAGTTTGTTTTTCCCCTGTTGTCGTTGTCGTTGTCGCTGTTGTAGCTGTAATTGTTGATGGTTCTGTGTTCAGGGCCCGCTGGGGAACTTGACGGAAGCGAGCAATTTAGTTGCTAAAAAGGCTCGCCGAAGAGATGCCAGCTCCCAGGTGAATCAACTGGCCAGACAGCGATTTAAAATCAATTGGCTCGAAAGTTTAGGAAAATGCCGGAAAACAAAAAATAAAGGTAAACTCGATAAGCCGATCACTTTAATGCGGTGACGAGACCAATGCATAAATCAAAACTTTTGATTCAAAAGACATGCAGGAAAATTAACATTTGCTATTTATTTGATTTGATCTACTGTCAAATTGATCGATAAATGTACAATATTATATATAGTTCCAGCTCGTGTTTCTGTATTTGTCTACATTTGTCTGCAACTCTCGCACTTTCGCTTTGTGTGCGTAATTTGCGCGCTTTGTTTTAATTAAAATTCAAATGCGTTGCAATTTCATTAATTACCAGACAGACACACACACAGGCACACGCACACGCACACGCACACACACATACTTGGTCAGATCCTGCTGTTGCCACTTGCAGCAATTTCGCAATGGAGGCTTTTGAAAATGGCGCTGACATGACTTCCCATTTCTCATTTCCCCTCTCCCCTCTTTGCCCCTTGCTGGCCATTGCATGCCGGCAGCCAAGCGAAGCATAAAAGCAAACGCATTCCCATCAACTCTAAGCGGAGAGCTTCCCTCCGAGCCATGCTCCTCCCCCGCTGCTCCTGCCCCTTTGGAGCGGTGCACCACATTCGCACGTTGGCCTCCTGGTGTCTCTGGATGTTCCATTGCCCGTTGCCCGTTGCATGTTGTCCGTTCTATGCTCTCTCTCTCCCTCTCTCTGTGTGTGTCAGTCAACAATTCAATTAACGTGTTGATGATTTTGTGGCATGCAACATGGCGAACGAAACCTGCCACTCCAGCTCGCTCGCTCACTCATCCTGCTGCACCTATGTAGCTGTGCCAGTTGCCAGTTGCCAGTTGCCACATTGCCACACTGACGCAGTCTCTGCCGTTGTGCAATTTGCATTACAGCATTTTAATGAGCAATTGATTGCAATGCCTCCCTGTCATTGTGTCTCCTTCTCCGTTCCTGGCTCTAACACTTCGCATTGCATACTTTGCAGCTTCAATTTGTCAATTAGTTTGTCAATTGTTTGCAACACTTTTCACTCTCGAAATAAACCAAATCAAATCAGCTGCAAGTTGACTTCATCCAATGATAATGTGGAAGCCTCTCAATAAGCCCGCAATTAAACAAATGGTTTGCTCTGCTTTTTGTCTTCCTCTCGTTGCCAGCGGCATAAATGCTCAACACTTTCAATTAAACGCATTAATTTTATGGGATTATGCGTTGATAGGATGTCAAGTAAGTACTTTAAGCAGAAGAAATAGCCGAGGCTGAATGGGATGAGGGATGAGGGATGAGGGGGAAAGGATGCTGCTTGCCGCATCGCATATCAAATGTAATTTGCTCATTTGCCCTAAAAGCTTTTAATGTGTCTTCGGCTATGGTTATGGCTATGCCATCGGCATCGCTCCTGCCAAGTTCAACAGTCCCCTCTCCCTTCGCAAATGTTACTCTGGCACTGGCCACCTAGTCGAAGTCGAAATAGCACCCGGATGCTGCCACCTAGCGAGCTTGCTTACCCAGCAAAAATGCGCTCCTAATTAAATTCAATATTAAATTGAGCAAAACGCAATTAACTCAAAAAGCGCACAGAGCAGACGACGGCGACGCGACGTTGGACCGACGGACGGACGGACTGGCAAAACGCCAGTTACGTTACGTTACGTTACGTATACGCAGCAGTCGCACATGAACTGTGATTTGGCCCCACAACAAGGCAGCTCACTGATAAAAGCACAACAAGAACAACAAAAATGTTAGCCACAACCGTGGAACCAGCTGTGTTAGTAAATTACCAAAATAAAAGTGTGACTGATGCCAAAAAAAAAAATTATATAAAAACGAATTGAGTGTGATCGATGTAAGCCATCGATATAACTCACAACTGATTTCTACAATTACTTATTGTGATAATTGGTATATCCATAAAGTAGAAATCAATCAAAGTCAATCATATCAATTATATACACACAAATTCTAAACATTTATTTACGAATACAATTAAAAAATATTATAGGTTTCACTCTCCGCACACTGTTTGTTTTTTAATTAAAAGTCGATCATGTAACATTTGTAATAAATCCAATTACAATTACAATCCAGTTACTGGACTATCAACTGTTATCAATTGATAGATTGCTATATGTTGTGTGTATTTAAAAAAAATAATTAACTGTCTTTCTGAAATTGAAATAATAAAAAGCCAATACAAAATGAACAGCACACCAATAACTGTCATGAATTGTCAGGTAAGACTTGTCAATTAAACAAAGCGAACAAATAAATGCAATTGCTTTGAATTGAATTGGGAATTATTATACTCATGGCATGCACAACAGTTTAGCACCACTGTGCACTGTGCTCACTGCCAACAGCTGTGCTTATGAGCCGTTAGCTGTTGTTGGTGTTGGTGTTGGTGCTGCTTCTGTACTCGTAGTGTAGGCGTTCAAACAATGCGCATACACAACGAAGGACCAAACAGCAGTTACATAGATAACAATTAACAACGTCTCCCACTTCCACTGCCTCAGTCGGCCTGGTCTGGTCTGTTCTGGTGTCCTTCTATGTTGCGACTGTGTAACCCGCTGGCTACGTTTTGGCAATCTAAGATGTCGGCAAACATTTTGTGTGCGTGTTGACGTTGCCGCCACAACAGCAGCAGCAACAACAGCAGCCAAAAGAGTCGAGTCTGATGTGTGCCAACGATAACAGTGCGCCCTAGAGGCAAAAACTACGAGACGGCAGCTGAGAATATCGTCTGCCGTCTGCCGTCTTCTGTTCTGTTCGCCACTTGGATTGGCACATGCGAGCAGCAAAATTAATGTCTGCTAATGATTTGTGCCGGCATGTTGCCCACGCCTGCCACGCCCCTGTAACACATAACGCCCCTTTGCCAGCCGCTCGCTCGAACACAACATCCAGTTGAGAAGCATGCAAAGTGTTTAATGTTTCATAACTGAACACTGGCAGCCGAGCATTGGGAGAACTCAGCTGATGAGAACGAGAACGAGAACTCGAAACAGATCAGAACACACACAACGAGGCAAAGTCAACTTGCAGCTACTCACATTGTTGAACTGCCGCAGGGTACAGTAGTCAACAGTCGGAGGCAGATTGGGAGTCGGATTCGGGTTCGGAGGCAGAGCAGGCAGAAGGTGGCCGGCGGAGGTGAGCAGGTGCACAAGTGGCGCTTGCAATTGCAATCTCACTTTCAGTTGCCAGTCTGTCTGTCTGTCTGTCAGTCAGTCTGTCAGTTTGTTATGCAGACAGGCAGGCAGAAGTTACATTGAGTACTCGCATGTCAAGCAATTGTTTTGGCAAACAACAAATTTTTGTCATTTGTTTCGTTACTTTACAAAATGTATGTATGTGTAAATATTATGAGTCAAGAATTGTTTACAGATTGCTTTAATTATAATTGGCAATTAATCCTATTATTGATCCAAAAATTAAAATTTTAAAATAAAAATTAAATTTAAGTTTGTATTAAAAAAACAAAAGAATATACAGTCGAACTTCCCTAATCCAAAGAAAAGGTTCGAGTTACGGAGATATTCGACTTATAGAGGTATTTTTCTAAAGTTTATTAATTTTACTGCCACTCATTCAGCTCGAGTTAGAGAGAAATTCGAGTTATGAAAGTTCAACAAAATCTTGTTTTTCAACATTTTTTTAAAAAAAATTTAAAAATACAATTATTTGACAACTTTTTACTTTTAAAGTTAAAAATAAAAGATATTTCGCAATTTTTTTTTATTTATTAAAAATTGATTTTCCTCTTCATCTAGATAATATTTATCAAACTTAACCACTTGAAAAGCGGTTAAGCTTAAAATATCTCACAGTTTTTTTTTAGTTCAGTCTGAGAATCATCCAAATCCAACAATTTAAGAGCAAATAGAGGAAAAAAGCCAAGTATATGTTTATTTTTTTATTTTTTTTTTTTCTTTGGCATCACAAAATATTTAAGCTATTAATTTGTTAGCAATGTAAGTCGACCAAATTGTCAAAGTGCAGTCATCAGGCAGAACAGTATTTTAAGAAACTAGATACTTAAATTAAGAGGAGACATCTTAATAGAGGGCTTGGGGTTAGTTGCATTTTTGTTTAAATTTTAAAATGAATGTTCTTGATTTTGGAAACCGCCTTGCTTTATCAGTGTAGAGCGGCAAGATAGAAAGCAGGTTTATTAGTCGATATATGCTAGCGACCAGAAGTAGCTGTAATCGATAGCTCTGATTTGAGTGAAAACATAGAAGGCAGGTTTAAATGCCATTTATCGATGAAGCAATCGATATGTGCAATTGATAACGATTTATAGTAAAGCGCTGCATTAATGTGTGTACAAATTACATACATATTTCTAGAATCTACATAGATACTAAATCAAGCATCTATCGATAACATGCCGAAGCAAATAGTTAATGAACTTCGAAGTCAACCACACCCAGTCCTAATGGCTTCTGACCAGCCCCTCAAGCAACTCAAGCTCATGCATATGTATACATACATACATATTTATTGACCACACACACTGAAGCGACATTGCCACGCCCACAGCTGGCACACATCTATGAGTAGTCACTGTAAGAGAGTGAATATGTTAGTCGCTCTGTGGGTGTTGCCAGTGAGCGAGCGATGAAGAAACGCGCTATCAACTCAATTGCAATTACATGAAATTTTAGCTTATAATTTGATTAAACTTTTCAATTACAATATGCAATGAAGTTGCTCAGCGACAAGTCCCAGCGCAGTCTCGGAGGGTGTCCGGGAACAGGTGTGGCAACTGGCAACTGGCAACTGGAAAGAAGAGCTGAGGCGACTGCCCTGGACTGCTAATTCCCACAATTACAATTTGCTGGCAAGCAATCAAGAGCCCGCCCAGACTATACCAGACCAGACCCGACCAGACCAGACCCGACCAGGCCAGAACGGAACAGAGTTGAGTAGAGTAGAGTAGACCTCCCAGGTAAATGGTAAAAGCAGCTGCACCTGCAGTAGTCCATGGTCTGTGTGTAGTCAGTGTGTTTGTTGTAGACAGGCTCGGATTCCATCAGACTCGTAGCTGGCCAAGTGCCAAAGCCAACGGAGGTAACCAAAAGCCCGACAACTGTCAGCAGTCGGCAGTCGGCAGCGAGCATATGGCCAGGCCTAAAGTTGAATCTGGACTCTATGTTGGCTCACACCCCACTCACCGCCCCCTTTCGCACTCGCACTCGCCCACAGTCTATGCCGTTGTCTGCGTGTGGTTTATAATCTTAAACTGCCAGCCAGGCACAGCCAACTGCACTATGGCAAAAATGTCCAATATTTTGGCATAAATTCAAATTTTTTTTTTTTTTTTGCTCAGTCTTTTAAAAACTTGTGAATTTCTGAAATCTCGATACTCAAAAGCAAACGAAAATATTTCTTTTTGACTTTTTGGGACTACCCTTAACATTTGAAGCTCGCTCAAAGTCAGCTGATTGAGATTTGCCATATGAACTGAAAAATAGCAGGAATTATAAATGCATTAACTGCAATAACTAAGCATTATAAAATAGTGTAAATGAAAGTTGCTAAATGTATTTAAAATACTCAATAGATATTTTTTAGTAATTGTGTTTAATTGTGTAACCGTCCAATGTGTTGCTCATGTGTATTTTAAGCTCACAACTAGCAAATGTGTTCTTGTTTAGTTAAGCTTTACTTTAGTATAATAGAGGGTAGGACAAGGGTTTTCTTAAAGGTTCTTTACAAAACCATTTAGAATCAGATGTTAATATTAATTTTTGCCTACAGCCTCACATGCTGTTGGTATGCATAAATGCTACGAAGACATGATCAAATTAAAAAACGAAAGAAATTTTAAATTCTATTTTATTCTGATTAACAAACAAGCAAAGTTTAAAATATCTCACTTTATATTTAATTTAAAAAAATAATCTAAATAATTTATATAAATTATTTCGGGTTTTATCCCATAGTGAACTGGTTGCCTGCTTGGGCTTGGATGCTTGCCACGTACGTGCTCATGTGTACAATGCGATAGAAATATTCTATCTTTTTCTATTTTTCTGATTTTTTTTCTTTTCTCTTCTTAATTTTTTCTCAGACTTTTTTTTTTGCTGCAGGTTAATCTAAATTAGTAAAATGTACACGCAGGCAGGGCAGAGACGCTCGACGCTGAGTTTATCTAACTCAAAGGTAAATAGACAGCGTCGCAGTCGCAGTCGCAGCATCTGAGCCGCAGTAACGACAACGACAACGACGTCGTCGTCAAGCGTCGACAACTCTTCAGTTGTCTGTGTATTGTTGTTGTTGTTCTTGTTGTTGGTTTTTTGTTATGGTTGCTGCTGTCTGTTGCTGATGCCTTGATGCTTGACGTTACCATTGCTGTTGCTGTTGCTGCTGCTGTTGTTGTTGTTGTCGCATACAAACCCAAGTAAACTTTAAACAAAACTTGACACAAAGCTGGTGCTGCCGTTTCGTTGGCTAGAGTTGAGCATGGCACAACGTTAAACAGTGACTGCGACTGCAACTTACAGTCACAGTCGCAATCACAAATGCAACAATCACAGTCACCGCATACTTGACAATTCAAAGCCGAAACGAATGTTTTGTTCCCTTTCCAAATGGAACTATGATTGTTGTTGGTAAGTTGAGTAAATAAAAGTATCGTCGTGTCAACTTCCTGTCTTCGCTCGTGACTCTCCGGCAAATCTCCATCTCATTCGCGTTTTGCCCATCAGCAGCAACATAAGAGGATTTTCATTAAAGCGCATAAAAATATGCGCCCCATATTCTTGTTGTTGTGGTTGTTGTTGTTGTTGTTGTTGTCTGCATACCGATACAAAGATACAAAGCAGGGAGACAGCGACAGTAGCGTCATATACAACCCCATTCAGTCTCAGTAACATCCTCCAGTCTCCAGTCTCTAGTCTCCGAGTCAGTCTCAGTCTCAGTCACAACCACAGCCGGAAATGCAAAGGCAAATACAAAACGCGCGTGCCCGAGAACGATGGAAACATTGCAAGTTGTTGTTGGCTGTTGGTTGTTTGTTACGGCTTGCCTTTGCCTTGGCCTTTGGCCCCAAAAAGCCAGCTAAAGGTACGAGTACGAGTACTAGTAAAACGACTTTAAGGTGAGGGCATAACCAACCTAACAATCCAATTCAATCCTCAGCGTCTGCTGCTGTTGTTGTTGTTGTTGTTCTTGTGTTGCTGTCGTTGCCTTCATTGGTGAACTTGTACTTGTAATAAATACAACAGCAACAGCAACAGCAACATCGCCAGCTGCAGTGCCGGCAGCAAAGTCAAGTACATCGTACGCTGTAGTATCATTTGCACGTACTTGTCACTCAGCCAGCCTAAAGTTACTGGCTGATGTTACAACTTGGCTGTTGACATTGCCGTTGCGCCTACGGCGGAGAGCGTCATGTCTATGTTTCAGTTTCAGTTTCTCCTACTCCATCTCTGTCTCTGTCTCTGTTTTCTTCTCCAACAACCTCTACCTGTGCTGTGCCTGTGCCTATGTCAATTCTCATTTCTATTTACAGCACTACGTCTGCTCTTTCCTCTCCTCTCCTTTCAAACTTGAGTTTGACCCGAACAGAGCTGGCCTGCGATTCGAATTATGTCCAATTCGCTGGCTGCCTGGCTGCGTCTTCACTTCCACTTCGGGACATCTTCCGAGTGCTGCACACTTTGCATAAAATTAATATCGAGCCACTGACTGTCCTCTACTGTCCTCCACTGTCCTACTCTGAAAAGTCTGCTCATCTTCTTCTTTATGTTTCCGACAGTTCATAGCGAGTGTTTTAACGGTCGCCACTTCCGCCGCCGGGCGCCTGAGTCGTTGTTGTTGTTGTTGTTGTTGTTGGTCCGCTCGCATAATTCGCTTTTTATGTTAACTTTGCCATTTCAAATATTTAATTTTGAAAAATAATTTATTCATTTCCGGCTGACTCTGGACACCAAACTCGAACAGTATCACGCTTTGCCCTGTTGATGATTTTATTTTTCTCTTTTCGGTCGCCTTTTTTCGCTTTCAATTCTATTCGTTTTCTCTTTATTATTAATATTGTTTTTTTTTTTTTTTGTGTCCAAGTTTTGTTTTCTTTTCGCCGGCGGGTGGAAATTGAAACTGAACTGTAATCAAAGCGCGTCTATTGATGTCATCTGCTGGCTGTCTCCTCAAATGTAAATGAATTTCTGCATCAATTCATCGGACGCACTCGCATTTATACAATATGAATTTCAATTGTGGGCTCTGAGCATGATAACGAGCAAATCTCCCACATAAGTACAATACATAGATGGCAATGGCAGATGGGAGCTGGGGATTGGCAATTGGAGATGAAGAAGGAGATGATGCTGATGAAGTTCGAATGGCTGATGAGCTGCTGTCTCGACTAGGATATACTTTATGTTCTTAAATATTTGTATTGTCACACCCATACACAATTACACAGTGATAAATCGCGTATACGCAGTGTGAACAGCACACAAATATGTTAGCTCTCTCGCTCGCATTGTTTGAAAAATGCACATAATTAAGTTGACGCTCAAATTGATTGCACACAAATTTGTGCGCAGCTTAAAACTGAGTTCGATTTAATTATCACGTATAAATTTCAGTCGTGCCACAAGCCCAAGCTGCCAATCAGCAGCAATAACAACATGGCCAACAACAACAACAGCAACAACAACAACAACAACAACAGCCCCGTCGATTCGAGTTGCTGCTGCAGTTAATTGTGTGGCTTTGCCACTAAACGAGACTCGAACGTAATGTGTATGTGCTTTGCAATTTTTAAGCACTTAAATTTAGTATTGATGGCATCATTGAACAATTGATGGAATTGCACAATTAATCGTCTGCCAATTCAATAGTTGGCATTTATATCTTTATATAGAAATGTTAAGATGTCAAAAAAGCCAATGTCAAATATTGCGTTCCAATCAGTTGTATATCTCCATTCATTATTATATTCACACAATTTGATTGTCTATTTCAAGAGCGATGATTGCAATAGGGGAAGTTGTTAAAATTTAATTTCAACATATGAAAATTGAAATTATTTTCAAAGATCGATTCAATAAGCAAATAAAAAGCAGGCAATGCAATAAGTTTTAATTAAGCAATTAATTAAATTTTAAAATTTGTCAAAATATCTGTTACAAATTTGACCATTCGATATGAAAGGAATAGGCTTTTAATATCATGTGTATCTATTTCAGGTGAGCTGTCAAGCAAATAACGTTATATTTAAACCTGGTCACGTTTTGACATTGTGGCTTTCGGTTTTCTGTCCACTTGTCCCACTTTGTCGTCGGCCAACTAAAATGCAATTTTATGCAAAGTAACAAAGTTGACAACCAAATGCCAGCCAACAATTCAGCAACAAATGCACAAAATGCATTCAAATGTTTTCAAAGCGAACAAAACGAATAGTTAAATAATAGCTATAACAATAATAATAATAATAAAATCACCGAAACCAACAATTAAAAAACCTGCACGCAAAATTGCGTTTTGTTCAAGCATTGTTATAAATCAATATTATGTCATGTACATGTGAGCTTTAAATGTTTTCCAGCTACCAACAAAAAAAAAGCATAGGAAAAAACCAACAGCAAATCAGCTGTGAAGCATTTAAATGAAGTCAAAAGTGCGTGGGCTTTTATTAGTGACTTTTATTATATGTACCATCACCAAAAAAGGGTACAAGGAGCTAATAAGTTTATGGCAATAAATGAAACATACAGATGAAGCTTTCTGTAATCCTATAAAGCAGAGTGGGCACAAAATTTGAACTCGGGAGCTCTACAACAACAACTGTCAAAAATGGCCGAAAAAGCTTGTGAGCTGCTCCACAGCTCCCAGAGCCCATGCATGCCCACCCCTGCTATAAAGTACATATATTAGATGTATTGTTGAGCTGACGCTAAAGCCATGCCCGTCTGTTTCTATTCACACTAATCTCCCAGCTTTGAAGCCATCTGGATGCAACTTATACAGATCGAAATGTCCAGCACAGGCAGAGAATTTTGGAGTTAATGATAGATTAATGCAGGGCCAGTGGACTGAGGATGCATACCTTTTTTTGCCATTCCTATTGTTCATTATTCATTAAATTTGAATTCATTAAAAACTAGACTCTCGGCTAGATTGTTGTCACCTTTACAGATACAGCCACTGGGCATCTAACAGTCGAGCACTTCTTACTCATTTTATAATTATTATTTTATTATGATTTTTTCAATTTCTTTTTCTCTTTATACTTTTTTTTCTTTCATTTTTGTTGCCGTTAGTGGTCATAAATAATGCTGGAAAATTATGAACAGGGCTGAAATGCTTGAAAATTGCATTTACATGTTGTGTTAAATATTTAACACTTAACTCTTCGCCTCTGTATTTGTATTTGTACTTGTATTTGTATGTGTGTGCGTGTTTTTTTTTTACACATTTTAATTAGCTGCATTTTATTGCCATGACCACACCCCCCGCTGCTTTGGCTGCAGCTGGACGGAGCTCATTAGTTGTCATGCAGTCAATAAATGGCCACAACAATACATCATTTAAGCCTTCATTAGTTTATCGGCCAGGTCCCTGGTAAAAGTTATTAGCGACAGTTTAAAATTAAATTGTTGCCCTTTTGTTACTGTTGCTGCTGTTTTTTGTTTGTGTGTGTGAGTGAGTGTGTGTGTGTGTGTGTGTGAGTGCTTTTTCTCTTGTTATCGGATTCATTTGGAAGTTAATGAACTCGTCAATTAGTCTGCCATTGTCTGAGCCAATAATTTATTATTAAATATAATAATTAATATTTTGAACATTGTTAAGTGTTTGTTGAACTCAACCCTAATTGTTATTTAAGTCAAAATCAACTGCCGTAAGTACTTTGCATTATTTAGCTAATTACTAGTACTCAACCCGAGCTTTGTTCCTGTGCCGACTGACACATAACCAACTAAAACTTTCCAGCTCTTCATCTTGGATTTGGCGATTGCTAAATACGAGTCCACAATGCGCTGATGACTTTTTGCCTTTTAGCCAGCACAACTTTGAACAGCCTCCCTGGCACCTCTCTTTTCACTCTTTTCACTCTTGTCTCGACCATGTTGCATTTTTCTGCTTCTGACTTTCTCAAGCAATTACTATTTAATTTGCGCAAGCATTTTACGCCAACTGCGGCGCATCACGACAGCAGCAGCAACATCAGTGGCAGCAACAGCAGCAGCAGCAGCAACATCAGTGGCAGCAACACTTGCCACGCCCCCCTTTTAGCTACTCGTCTTACGTACAGCAATTGTTGGTCATGTTTTTTTGGCCTTTTCGTTTTTCTTCGCTTCTTTTGACTTTGCTGCAGTTGTTGTTCAGTTTGTTCTTTGTTTGTTTTGTTTTGTTTTTTTTTGTCAGTTTCGATCTTGTCTACTTTTGGTGACCACAAACCGCTTAGCAACAACAACAAATACAACAACCCCACGCGATTCTGCGGCTGGATATTCACGCGGCATTTGTGTTGTATGGGGAAGTCACCGCAGTCATCTACTTAGCCATGTTTTATGGCACTCTTGGCTTTATAATTTGTCCGACAACAGCTGCGGCCCCGCAGAGTCAGTCTCTCTCACTCTCTCTCTGTCTCGCTCTTGCATATTCCACATTCGCTATGTTAGCCCCTGATCCAGATTCCAGTTATTGCCAGGCCAAAAAAAAAAGAAAAAGAAACATCAAAGCTTTTTGCCTTTTTGGACACTTTTGGGTCTGTTGTCGTCATTGAGGTTGCTCCAATTAGTTGCCAATGTTTTCTTATTGAATTCCAAATTTGAATTTATGGCCAAATGCTGTTGATGCTGTTACCACAGCAAAAGCAAATCCAAACGCAACACACTTGATTGCTAATTTTACGTACGACTAATTTATTAGCTTAGCTCTATGGCCAAAATAAGATTTAATATACATATGTACGTATGTACGTATGTATGTATGTACACATTCAAATTTGAATGCTTTTTTATGGCTTGCGGCGACCTCAAGAATTTTTATAAATGTGCCACGCCCCACGTTGTGGGTGTTTAAGTATATTTAAAATAAATTCTCGTTCTATTGAGTTTTTTTTTTAAATAAACTTGTTTTTTCTTAGTTCCGTTTGAAATTCAAGTAAGAGTATATTTAAAATGAAATCTCTTTGTTTTGACTTTTATTTAAAATAAAGTTGTATTTCCTTAGTTCTGTTTGATATTCCAGCAATTCGTTTCCATAATTTTGTCTCTGTCGCTGGCCAAACATTTTGTTTTGTTTTTTTTTTTTGTTTTGTTTTGCATCGTTTTCCAGTTTCTTTCCGTTTTCGTTTCTGCTGTTGTTATCTTTATGTTTTATTATACCCTGCTCCAGAGATATATTAACTTAAGAGCTAGATGCACTGAAATTCATGCTACTAAACAGGTGTTTAAGGAATAGTATTGTGAAACAAAGTTATAATGTAAAGAAATTCTGTATATGGGTATATGGGTGAATAAAGATGTAAAACTGATATCTACACGTCTACATCTTTTTATAAAATATATTAGTTATATTTACAAACGTACAAATGTTTACACATGCATACCTATTTTTTTATGTAATATCAAAATACTGGTAAGCTGTTACAGCGTATCCCAACGTTGTGTGCACTCAATTTTAGCCTTTTCAACTTGTTTTTTGTTGGTTTGCTGATTCCCTGTTTCCCTTGTTTTGGTTGTCTTTGCCGGGGCGCCTCAAAGGAACGATGCGATGCGTCGCAGCCCGCGGCTGTTGGGGATGGGACTGCAATTTGCGGATTTGCGATGTGACCGACTGTCCGATGCTCTCGAGTGGGTACAGGGATACTCCAGTGAGTTGACGTAAACTTGTGTTCCTGGAAGTGACTTCCAAGTAACTACCTTTGTATTTACAATCTTGTTTTTATACGAACAAACATTCGCGCTGTTATTAATGAGTATCTAATAACACATGTATATGAGTCAGGGACCGCAAATAATGATTATTAATATTTTTTTTACATTAAATAATCATTGACTAGAGTACATATGGGTATTTCCGGGATCGCGAACGCGACATTTGTACGGCTTTAAATGAAAAAAAAAGGGCAAAAATTGACATTTTCAAAAATGTTTTCTCACGTGTTTAATGCATTTTATCAATTCTATTCTTATGATAAAAGACAATCTTTGAAGACTTGTCATTTTTTAATTATTTATAGAAAATAATGCATCGCGAACGCGACGAAAAATGGAAGTCATGTTTGACTTCATCTTGACAAATGCGAAGGTCGGCGAAATGTGGCGAGTAATTTGGAAGAAAATACTCTTAAACCATAATAAAATAATGTAGTTTTCCATTTTAGAAATAATTTTGATATGTAACTACCGTTTTATATATTTTACAAGTTTTATTAGTAATTTGTAACGTGACATCGCGAACGTGACAAGATTTCCACCTAGTTTTTCCAATTTGTTCATCAAATTTTATTCTATATTCCGATATATAGCTCTTAGAACTTGTTTTAAATTAAACTTTCAATATATTTCTGTATATTAAAATGGTTTATGTTACAATCTTACTGTCCTACTAAGTGTAATCGTTAAAATACAAACGGTCCATTTTGAAAATCAATTTTTAAGAAAATAGGCAAAAATATGGAAAAAGTGAATTTATTCCAATGTAGAATCTATATTTTCATCCTATTGAATTTCTTTGAGCGTATATTGCTTAAATAAATAACTTGAATACATTTTTGGAAGAAAATTTCACAAGATGTGAGTTTTTAATCAATTTTACGTTTTTCGTCGTGGTGGACCTTTTTCTGGAAATGCCCATATACAAGAAGAAAAAAAGAAAATGACTAATTTTAAGCGAAAATAATAGAATTCTCAAATAATCAAAATAATAATAAATAATGATAATTATTATTAAATAAAATCCCTAAGAAACTTGAAATAATCATTACTATGTAATTTTTATAATATTACTCATAATGATTACGGTCCCTGGTATCCTGGGTATCCTAACTTTCATACCTAGCTATGTATGTAAGCTGTTAGTGTATTAAAAGTTCGTTCTTTTCCTCAATCACTTTACATTTTTCTTCTTGTTCTCGGATGTGTTGTTGTTTCTCTTTTTGTTTTGTTTTTTTTACTTTTTTTGTCTGTTTGCATTGAGCTGTGCAAATTAAATTGCAAATGTGTCTTGCTCGTATACACTCCGGCTCACACACATACTGACACTCGCAATACACTCATATATGTACATATGTATGTATGTATGTATGTACTACTCACTTGCACCCACTCCTTTCATTCATGGCATCTAAAATCCATGCTGCCACAGCAACAACCAAGAACCAACAACCGACAACAACAGCAACTACACAAAACACACACACACACACACATATATATACACTCATACACAGAGAGATTGCAGTTGTTTTTGTTTTATTGTGCGCTATCCTTTTACTTATGCCTTGTACCCATGTGTTTGCGTATGTGTGCGTGACAGAGAAAAAGAGAGAGAGAGTGAGAGTGAATGTGTGAATGTGGCTGTGTGTGTGTGTGTGTGTGTGTGTGTGTGCTTAGCTGCAAATTGCAATTAGTGTTGACTTATGTTAAAGTCATCGTGCACCAGTTTCAGTTCATCCCTCCCCCAAAGCCGTTTCCCTTCTGTTCTCCCTCCCTCACCTTCTCCCTATCCCAATTACAACATTTGTGCCACACGCTTATAATTACTGTAGTTCACGTTGTTGTTGTTGTTGTTGTAGTTGTTGTTGCCTTTCGACGCCATCGAATCTGCAATGTGTCCATAAAAAGGCATTTAAGGTTGCTACCAAGTGCATTTCACTAACTCCAAGGCAGTTGGTCATTCCCACAAGATAAGAGGGAGAGAGAGTGAGAGAGAGATTACAAGAGAGATAGGGAGCAAAGAAGAGAGGTTTACCAATTGTCTGGTAATTGTACGAAGTGATTTAAGCCCAACTCTCCGTCAAACCGAATCTTAGACCGCAATCCTTAAGCTGGCCAAAAGGAATATTTCGAAAAAATTCAACAACCAGCGGCATTTTAATTGTTGCTTTGTTCTATACCGATGGCGAACAACAACAACAACAACAATGACAACTGTGATTATATTGAAAAAAATATGTTGCCTAGCTTGTAACTTAGTCAGTTAGTTCGTTTAGTTGGCCAGTTCATTTTGGTTTGGACATATTTCATGTGTGTTGCCGCAAAAACCTCATTTAAAAGCAATTTTCATTGCTATCCGAGGCGTTGGCTGTGTTGTGGGGAGTGGGGAATGGGGAACAAGAGGAGGCTAAACTCTAAATCGAAAGCTCGTTTACAATGTTGAACTTCCCCAACATGCCATACATAAGTCCCCGTCCCCTTCCCCTTCCCCACCCACTCTACACCACCTTTTTAACCACCTCTTCCTGTCGCTTCAGCTTGTTTCTCACACCAGGTTGCCCAACACTTCCCTCATCGCCTGGCCACAAAATGTTTTCAAATTCACATAAATTAAAGGCACGGAAAAACTATTAAAGCGTTTTGTCGTGCCAAGTTGCCCCTGACTTAATGTGTGTGTGTGTATGACTGTGTGTAAGTGTGTGTTGTGTGTTGGTTAATGAAGAAAAATAAGTAGATGAGTGCTTGAGGTGTGCGGCGACTGAAAAACAGCAGTCGAAATGTGCTTAAAACACTATATGCTAGATACATCTGTATGGACATTTGTATGTGTTATGTCTCTTCTTTTCTAGAGCAAGGACGTCGGCAGTTTTATTGAGGGGGGGCTTAAGATATTTTTTTAAGGTTAACTAACACTTGAATGTACAAAATTAAAGAAAACAAATAATTCCTTCATTCAAATTTGTCATTCCCATCAGACGAGCGCTTTTTCACTGACACTTTGCCACAGTCGGTGAAATTGCCATTCTCATAATTCGAATCGGCTTTCAAACCAATATTCCATCGGTTTTTGTTCCCACAGACACTCTGAGCAAATTTATAGGAAATGCTAGCTGGTTGTTATTTTTAAATTCTAACCGTCGGTTTTTTAACAAAAATCTCTACGTCGAGCATTTCCGTGTACTCCGGAAATCAAATAATCCAAAAAAAATCAAAAATACAAATTAAAGATAAAAAACTAAAAAATTCAAAAATAATTAAAATTTGTTAACAATAATAATAATAATATTAATATAATTCATAATACACGTATCACAATAGATCATTAAAGCCCCATTCAGACGAGCACTTTTTCACCGACACTTTTTGTCACAAAATGTCCGTGTCGCTCACCATCGCTGAGCGTTCTATTTTCATCGGTGAGCGTCGGTTTTTTACCGACGCTTTGAAATTTTGTATGGTTACGCGACACGGACAGCTTTTTGACAAAATATGACAAAAAGTGTCGGTGAAAAAGTGCTCGTCTGAATGGGGCTTAAAAAAAAAAAATGTAAAGCTAAAATTTAAATTAATCCAAAAGCTAAAACTGAATAATATAAAATGTATATGGTAATTCATAACTATTTATAACTAATTGTGAATTGTTTTTAATCTTATTAATATTTTTAAAATATTTAAAAATAATAGGGACTAGTGCCTAAAATAATTAGCGTTATCTTGTAGCACCAGGAAGCGAAATAATGAAATTAATATGGGTTAATAATAATAAAATAATCTATTGTTGTACAAGGGGTCATGGCCCCCCTCTGTTCATTTCTGCCGACGCCCTGCTCTAGCGTATTCATATGAGTGTATGTTGTTGTGTGTGTGTGTGTGTGCGAGTGTGTGCTACTGTTAGCTGCTCCCCCTGGTTCCACTTTATCTTGCGCTCTAAGCAGCAGGGTGCCGATTGCAACAAATTCATTGGGGGGCAGTCAGATCGCTTTGATGGCCTTTTGTGTGTGTGTGTGAATGCTTGTGTGTGTGTGTGTGTGTTTTTCTTGTCTTGTTAATAAGTTGCAGCGATTTGTCGCCTGTCTGTTCCTCGACCCCAGACGCCCTCACACGCACACGCACACACACACGCACACACGCTCACGCACTCATTTGTAAATAAAAAGTGTTAATTACTTCCAATTGGAATTTTGGTTAGTTTATAATTTGGCATGCCCATTTTAGATGGGCGACAAATTGATGACCTCTTTTAACAAAACACTTTATGCCACAGAGCTCTCTCTCCAGGATTAAGGCGTTCGTGTGGAGAATGAAAAAAGTGGTGGCAAATGTGCTTCTAGTGGGAGCGGAGAGAGGGGGGCGGAGGTGGAGGCGGAGGCGGGGTTTCCAATGTGTGGCAGCTGCTGCTGCTGCTTTGCAGCGATTTTATGGTGAGCTTTGCAATTTGAAGCCATTTGAATTGCGTGTGGTCAGCTGAGTGCCGCAGCAAAGTGCACGAATGAGAGTGTTGGAAAAAGAGAGAGACAGAGAGGGAGAAGAGGGAGAACTCTGTGGCAGGTTGTTAGATTGCCAAGCTAAAAGGCAGTTAAAAACTGCGGCACGTAGACCCAATGGCAATGGCAATGGCAATGGGCGCGCGAAAGCGTAGCGATGACTGCGAATACAAAAAGCCAGGCAAATAAAGGCGGCCAAAAAGGGCTAAAGTGGTGGGCCACTACTGGCCAGAGGGCAGAGAGGTCAGTGAGTCAGACGGGGCTGGCAATGAAAGCACAGATTCGATTACACTGAGAACATGCCGAGCTGTGAGTGTTTAAGAGCAGGTATTGAGCCAAGGGCCGAGCGGGCTGGGAGGAAGGGGGAGATGATAGACCGCAAAATCATGCGGTTGTGTTAGTTCGAATGCACCACTACTAACAGCAACAACAGCAACAACATTGCCAGCTCGCAAAGCTTTTGCAGATTCCGTTTCCGTTTTATTTTTATATTTTTTTTTCTTTTTTTGTGCTTTGGGACCTTTACGATTTGCTTTGACTTGGGCTTTCGGTACCACACAGCAAAAAGTGAAAGAGAGTGAAAGAGAGAGAGAGAGAAAGAGAGAGCGGGGGGCAGGTGGCACTCATCCGGAATCTGTGGGCCCGGGTGTTCGGTGTTGGATGTCGTTGCACTTCATTGAGCCGTGCAAGTGTTAAAAGTGTAGCAAATTGCGTGGTTTTTATGCCACTGCACTGCATCAAATAACGTCGGCAGAAGGCAACGTGGGAACCTCAGAGAATACAAGCCACAGAGATCAGAAAGACACACAAATACATATATATACATTTAAATACATGTACATATATAAATACAATTAAAGTAAGCCTCGCTTAACTTAAACCACCAAAGAATTCCAGTTCTACTTACAATAGTTTATTAAATCATGGCGAATCGACGAAAGGAATTTCCATTCATTTGGAATCATTAACATATGTAATACTGATATGTAGTATATACTATAGTTTGACTTTAAAACATCATCTCAATAACTTGTCCTCTATTCTCATGTGTAAATATTGGGTTAATATGCAAGTCACGTCAGATTTCTACAGTGCATTGATAGGAAATTTTTATATTGTGCTGTAGTCAGCACACATGATCAGCCCAAAATTTATTCGTACACCCGAAATTTTGAAGTCAAACCGCTCATATATAGAGTACACTTGACTAATAAAAAAAAAATTTCGGCTTGGTTAAGGAAAATATTTATACGACACATTTAAGAAAAAAAAGTTATTTCCGTCAAATTTGCGCGTTTAAAATAGTTGAAATCATTTTTTTGTACTCTGGTTCTACAGTTTGTGTACATGCAAATAATGGTTATGTTTTTTGCGGCTTTTATTGCAAAATAACTGCTCTGATTATCTGCAGCACATTTTTTTATTGTTCTACGAAAACCTGAATAAAATGTGAGAGTACGAAAAAATTGTATCTCGGAGCTGGTCATCGGGTCGGATCACAACATCACATAGCTGTCATAGGAAATCGATTGAAAATCTATTCAACAATTAGTATATGAAATTCCAAACACTATTAAAGAAGGTAACGTTGTAAAAAACATAGCTAAACAATATCGTGAAATTTGTATCATTAGTACTACGTTGAATAGGAAACTTCGCTCCACAATATTGTCTTCGGCGTGCACCAAAAAGAAACTTTTGTACCAAGCCAAAAGCCAAGTTTAAAGTGTCTGTCACCCCTCTTTAAAATGCAAGGATATAAAAAAAAAAATTTGATTACAAATATTAAAAAAAATTAAATAGTAATTCAGCATATATTATCGATTATAATCTCCTAGTCGTCCATCTAATTCCTTGATTTCTTTAAGTATTAAAATAATCGAATAGCAATAAACTCGAATCGATTACTTTCGCTGTGTCCTCATCATAGATAGACTCCGTTCAGATTAAATCGCGCAAATTTTCCCTCACCAAAAGCTCTTTAATTAAAATTGCTTTTGTGAATAGTTTTCATGTTTGGTATGGCATAACTTTGCTTTTGACTTGAATATCTTACATTCTTTGCCGTAAATAAGAAAAAATAAAATAAAAAAACAGAAATCACGTGCATAATCCTATCCTTTGCAATTCCCACAACATTCTTAAACACACACACACAGCATAGCACAAATTAAGTACAGTCTCCAGTCGAGTTGGCTGGAGTTGAATTAAGTCGAGTCGTGCACTCTGCACAAAGGACACTCATTATGCATTTCCAATCTCAATCCCTCTCTCGCTCACTCTCCCTCTCTCTCTCTCTATATATGTGTGTCTCTCTCTCTCTCTCTCTCCTTTCCTTTCTATCTTTCACTCACTGAGTAGTTTTTTGTTCCGTTGCTATTTTTTAAATAACCAACTTTTTTGCATACTTTCAGGCGCGACGGCAACAAAGCGGGCAACAAAATGTAATCCCCCCCCCCTTCCCCCCAGTAGCATTTTCTGACATCGCTATCGCTATCGCCTGCCACGCCTCCTCGTACCTCCGCCTCCCTCATACCACAGTCATCTCATGCCTTCCCCCAAACCACATTGTTGTGGTTGTGGAATAAAGTGTTGCATTTTGTTTTGTGTTCCAAGCGATTCGCTCGCAACTGGAACTCGATTCCCGCCAGCTCCCCTTGCCACTCATCCTCGTCCTCATCCTCTTGGCCTGCTTGTGGTGTGTTTTAGCCAGACATATGAGCCGCAATGATTCTTGTTGCATATGTGCAACAACTTAACCGTAGCTGTAGTTGTGACTGTGACTGTAACTGTAACTGTTACTGAGAAATTGCCACCGTTAACTCGCGCAATTTGTTGCGAGTCAGAGTCGATGGCAATACCTTAAATTGTCCTTCGCATTGTCCATCGTTCTTGCGGGTGAATGCAGGATGTGGGCATGCAAAATGCAAAATGCGCACAGCTGTCCCTGGATTAACCAACGAGCGGCAAGAGATTGCAATGTATGTTAAGCGCAGGGAAATTCCCCCGAATACACCCCGAATCCCATTTGCACCCCTCAAACGCCATCCACCCCCGTGTCACACACATAGGCGGAAAATCACATGCACAAATAAATGTAATAAAGAAATAAAACTCTATGGAAACAAACAATAGCCATTGGCCTGTTGGCTTGTTCGCTCGCTTTCCATTTCCAACTCCAGTGTCTTCTCCAGTTCCAATTCCAATTCCATTTTCGTTTTCATTTTGATTGCAGCCGCCGCCAAAAACTCTAAACTACAATTTTTAACAGATGGCACGCATTAGATGCGCTTCACTCGGCCCCAGAGACCCCAGAGGGAAACCCGCGAGCGATCGAATCGATTCGAATCGAAGCCATGCCCAAAGCTGTATCGAACCCTCGGAGACACTGAACCAGAAGTGATGCATCTCTGGCCAATTAAAGGTAAATGCCGATTTACCATTGGTATTATTTATATTAGCATTTGTTTATAATCAATTTGTATGTATCAGAAGATACAAATACAAGTAAGAAAGTGCCAGACATGGAGCTCGACTCTTAGAAGCCCAGTACCCATTAATGAAATATGCAATTATGTAAAACAAGAAATGTATCTACTTATATTTGAAATAAACAAATATCGAGATGAAATCTTTATTAATCGTCTGTTAAATAGCACACATTATGTGTGTCATTGATATTGATATGGACGGACAGACATTGTCGCAAGCCCAATATCCTATATACACCATTGGCTACTGGGGTAATTATTGGCGAATAAAGCAAATCTAAATTTTAATGTGCGACTCAATGAGTTGGAATCGTGTCGCGTTGTGTTTAGGGGCTTGGGTTTTAATTCGGGTTTGGCTTGAACTTTTTTGGGGTAGGACTCGAGAAGATGAGCCGTGATGAGACGAATGCAGGTAAACAGTAGGATCATTTATTTTCCACTATGGATTCCCACACTGAACAAAAATATCACTTTCTAAAATCAAAAACAGTCAACTTAAATATTCTGTTCTTGAAATAAGAATATTTTAAGACCAAATTACTAAGACTAAGAATATTATTCTAAAAAATCTTAAGTTCTTAAATGAAGAATAAAAATCTGAAATCTAAGATCTTTTTCTCTTAAAATAAAAACACAAATCTTAAAATTTTGTCACTTTTTGAAGCTTATAATTCACAACTGGTTGATAGAGATTGGCATCTCTTGAAACAGCTGTATACCGAGCCTCAGATTAACTAAAACTTACTTCATACTTCCTAAAATGTTAAGAAGCTTAATCTTTATTTGAGATTTTTTGTCTTGAGTATTCAAAACTTTTTGGTCTATAAATAAGAACATATAATCTTAAAGAAATAATAAGTTTTATTCTTAAACTAAGACTTGTGGTCTTATGATCTTAAAAATAAGAACTTGGTCTTAATTGAAAAGTTCTTAGAATCAAGATGTGTTTTCTTACTTCAAGATTTTCATGTTCTCTACGCATTTTTTAGACCAAAGTTCTTAGTTCTGAGACCAAAGTCTTGATATTAGATCCTTTTTTTATCAGTGCAATTCCTCTTGTATAGTCATTTTCTCTTTTTGGAATCGCGTTAATCTTGCAAAGGTTCCACAGGCAGCCAGTTGGTCAACGGGTCCACCGGACTGCGAGACAACGAGCTTCGTATAATGGATGACTGTGACCAGCGGGTAGACGTCGCTTGGAATTTCGCTCAACATAAATATTTTTATCACTTGCCTTGGCCCGGCGTTTCGAGTTTGTTTGTTTCCGTTTTGATTCTTTTTTTTTATTATGCATTTAAAATGAAGGAACGGATGAGAACGCGGATGCGGATGTGGATTCACTGAGCACAACTGGCCACCGTCTCTAAGCGTGATTCAAGCTAAAACTAATTCAAATGAAAGCCCTTAAATCGAGCATAAAGCGATAAATTAATTTGGATTTAGAATAATCAGTTAAGGCCTTGATTTGAGAAAATAAATGTTAAAAATGTGTATTTTAAATTGAAATTGATTGAATTCAGTCCAAAAAGAAACAATTGCCGTGCTCTGCGGTAAATCATTGCTCAACTCAGTATTTTTGGTAATCTTATGGATCTCATGGCTGTAACTTGGACGTAACTAACTGCAACTAGTCGCATTTCTTGAGGATTTGTCTCCAGGCAGGTCATTCCCATTGTCAATTGCCCAGGAGATTTGTCCATAAGCCATAAATTAGCCGAGACACCGCCGTTGACCTTCGACCGTGTTGATGCTGGGCCCGTTACCGTTATGGGGTTGACCCGACCCGAAAGCATCGTCGAAAAGCGGACGGATGGAGACGAGTAGATGGAAATGAAGACGAACTTAACGTCGCCCGCTGCGCATTTGTTTCTTTGATTAATTTCGGACGGGCGACAGCCCACAAAAAGTTAATCGTTAGTAATTTATGACTCTCTGTGGAGACGAGCCAGCAATGGAGTCGAGTATTCAAAAGGAATGGAAGGAAAGTGGGTTGTGTGTTGGGTGTGTGGGAGGGAGGAGGGCGTATCTGCAAGGTGTGGACATTGCTGAGTTAACACAGCAAAGAACACAAATAATTGGTTTGCTTGCCATTGGACAGAGTCCAGTGTGGAGACTCTACCGACGATGATGATGATGATTGCATAAATGACCCGCTGACTTTGACAACAACATACATACATACATTTATGGATTGCGATGGAATTAAGGAGATCAATTCACTTTGCTTCGATTGCCGAATGTAAATCGATTGGATTGACTGCGGTCTGCGGTCTGTTATGGCTTGGACTGGCCTGGTTCTATTATTCGTCGAGGCATATTCAAATGCCGCCGTCCAAGTGTTGAACAAAACACCAAAAATGCAGAGAGGAATGTCGATAATGTCGTCGATGACATTGGCAATGGCAATGGCATTGGCCATACGATGCCAATGCATTGAACCGAGTTCATTGCGCTCCTGGAGTGCGAAGCCAGCGACTATCGAGGAGTGTGCCGCACAATGGTCGCAATTGAAAACGTCATTCGATGGGGCCAACAGTGCACACGACTGTCCGACTCACCAAATGCCAAATGCCGTTTATGCCAGCCACATGTATGTACTATATGTAGAGTTCTCAGACTCGGCCTCAGCGAGGGTCGCTTTATTAAATCGTACTACACTACTACACTTGCAAGGAGTCCGAGCTGCGCTGATTGTATGACTTTAATCCTTTTAAGCAGAGTTTATACCTTATCAGATGTAGTAAATTACTAGAATATACATATAAGCCTTATATAGTATGTTGGACAATCCGTCAAATAGAGGCAATTTCGTTTTTTCAATATCCTTGTAGGCAATGTGATACTAATGCTCTATTGGGTGCTTCATCTGACATATTTTCCAGATATGTATAAAACTAAAAGCAGTTGACGAGGCTGTTTAACAACCGTAGCTCCAGAAAATTAAAGTGTATATAAATGAATTGACTCTTTTTAAAGATTTCAATGAAGAAAAGAGCAGAGCTCGCAAATAACAGTTGACCTTTTCTAGTTGCTCAAAAATAACTCTCATTTACTGACTTTGTCAGCAAAGAGTCAGAGATGAACGTTTCACATAGAATTTAATTTTTTCTCTCCTCTGCTGACTGTCAATATGTGAGCGCTCCATCGGTTCGCTCTCTACAAATTGTTATTGAAAGAGCGTAACTAGAATAGTTCAACTGAGCCTACTCAACCGAAAACAAAAAGGAAGAGAGTCGAAGTGTTCTGCTCAGACAGGGAGCAAGCGTGTATGTTTTTTTCGGTTATGTTCGTGAGTAGATCGAAAAATAAAAAACGGTCAACTGTTATTCGCGGGCTCTGTAATAAACAAATATTTAAAAAATCTGCTTTCAAAAATTGGCTTCAATAATCGCAGCCAGTTCCGCCTTTAGTTTTTGTTGTTGAATTTTCATTATTCTGTCTTTTCATTCTGTAATTTTTCCAAATTTAAATTCACTTTTGAAATGTCACCCAAAAAAAATGCAGTGCTATGATAATATTTACAGAACAAACGCAATAGGATGAATTCATTTTCAATATTAAACATTAAATAGCAAATATCTGTTTTTCAAGCTCCATTAAGTGGGGAACTTTTCAAACTGACCTCGTTGATGAAAGTTAAAAGTACTTTTGGTTTATTGAGGCTATGCTAGATGTCTGATTGTATGAATGTATGAATGGAATATGGAGGAGGGTATAAAGTAAAGTACTCACTCTTGCATTCGTTGGCATCGTTGTCGGTGGCACGTCCCCAGGGTCGATCGAAGTAGAAGGGTTTGCATCTTTCGCACTCGGGTCCGGCGGTGTTGTGCTTGCAGGCGCAAGTCATGGCCAGTTTGGCATTCAGCTGCAGCTGCAGCGACGACGACGACGACAGTGACGACAGCGACGACAGCGACGTGGTGCGTCCAAGCCCAAAGTGGCTGTGCAGCGAGCTGCTGGCCATATCATCCTGGCCATCCTGGCCGTCATCCGCGGCATCCGCATGAACCACCGAGCTGGATGTCGTTGTTGCAATGCACTCGGAGGCGTGGCCGTTGCACTTGCAGCGACCGCCGACGGCAAAGTCCGAGACGGCGTAGTGCTGCGAAACGGAAAGTAGGTCCTGGTCCGGTGCTACCATCGAGGCTGTGGATGTGGAGGATGCTTTGCTTTCTGGCGGTATCTTCGCCGGCTGAGTCGCTGGAAGCGGAGGAAGCGGAGATGTGCTGGCCGGAAGTTTGCTCTGGAAATGCTTCTCATAGGCGCTGCTCTTGAGCTTGGACTGGCGCTTGGCGCTCTCGCCAATGCCGATGCCGTCATTGGCATAGTCCAGATGCAGTTCATCATCGAGCTCCAGGTGCTTTTTGGGCTCCTCGTATTCCTCCTGATCATAGCCAGCGCTGTCGTTGTCCTGCAAATTGTAGTCGTACTCATCTTGTTCATCCAACTCGTGTCCATCCAGCTCCTCCTCCTCCTCCTCCTGGCTGCCAGTCAGCATCTCATCGCTAAAGCTGTTGGCATTGGCCTTTCCCTTGCCCTTGGCTCTGGCCTTGGCCTTGGCCCTCTCGCGACTCAGGAGCAGCTGTGGCGGCAACTCTAGCCGATGGAAGACCACTCTTATATCCGTGGCTGTTACCCAATCCTGTAGCACTAATGATGCATCCAAATCGTTGGCTGATGGACGGCCCTCCAGCGTGTTAAAGGCGAACCTCTGGGCAGCTCCTCCTCCGCCTCCTGTTCCGGTTCCATCGTGCTGTGAGTTCATGCACCGTGCCTCCTGCTCATTGAACTTGCTAATCTTGGCGCGATCGGCCCGCCCGTAAAACTTCTGGCACTGCGAGCTGTAGAATTGAAACGGTTGCCAGGTCTGTCCAAAGTCGGAGCTCTTGTAGATGGCAAGGGAGTCGGGTCTGGGCGATTTGGGGCAGAACGAGAGCGAGATATAGGTCAGCTCATACTTCTTGCCCAGCGATAGGGTCAATGTGACATTGTCCGGGGGCGCAGTGTCCGGATCATGTGGCACATTGACGCTACCCGAACGCCAACAGGTCACATTGCTGGGATTATTGAGATCGGTGAGAGCGGCGGCACCGTTCTTGGACTTGTCACACGCCCGACACTCACCGGGACTTCCATCCCGCTGCAATTCGCAGAAGCGCTCCGGCTGCTGAGCGCCGCACACACTGGACGCCTGCACGGGATTCCCGTAGGCGGCGTTCACAAAGCTGGGCAGGCACTTGCGCGGCTTGCCCTCAAAGTAGCACGGATCATTGTTGGCGCTGATCCCGCCCAGGACAAGGGCCAGGGATGCTAGCAGCGCTGGCAGTTGCAAAACCAGCTGGGGCCTCATCTTGAAATCAATTTTGAAACACTCTCTCTTTTCCTTTCTATATATGTCTCTGTCACACGCGAGGATCAATTGACGAACGGTGCAAACCACAAAACAAAAACAACAAAAACACGCAACACGCAGCACGCAACACGCGGCACGCGACTCGTGCAAAGCTGACGCTGACGCTGACGCTGAGCGGCGGCGTCACTAAGTCTGGCACGGCGGCCACATGCAACAGCTGCCGCTCTGATTTCCGATTTCAATTTCAATTTCGGTTTCTGTTTCGACAATATCTGCTCTTGATTCTTGTTCTCTCTTTCGCTCTCACTCTCTTTCTCTCACTCTGTATCGCTCTCTGTTAGTTATTCTTGTTCACTTGTTTTTTTTTCTTTTCTTGTTTCACTTAAGTTTTGGGAATAACGACCGATGCGATATTGCGATGCAACTCGGTCAACGGCCAGCGTTGTTCTGTTTTGTTCACGTCCTCGTCGCGTATCCTGCAGGCGAGGCGACAACAGACGACAACAAGCCAAATGATGTGTTGCTTGTGTTGTGTTGAGTTTCTTTGCGCTTCGTTTCGGCCTCGACCAATTCACCACTGCATGTTGCTGAGGCTGCTGCGGCTGCTGGCCGCAAATGTTGCTACACCAAAGCACCGAAAAAAAAAATACCAAACAAAATTTATTCTACACACACGCGCGTGGGCTGAGTGCCGAACACGAACAGAATACACACACACACACTAGAGTCGTTCGCTCGTTGCTCGCTTTGCGTCGGCTTCGTTGTTCACCTGGCAAACGTTTGTCCGTTACTAAACATCCGCAGCATCTCGGGTCGGTCGCTTGCCGGCTGATGTTGCTGTTGCTGGCGCTGCTGCTGCTGCTGCTGCTGTTGTCCGTTGCTTGTGGGCCGTAACTCGCGCTCTCTTTGTCGCCCTCTCGCTCTCTCTGGCTTAGTTTTGTGCACCGTATTTTGTTGTTGCTTATCGCTTCAATGAATTGCACTGTGGGCATGTAATACGTTAACTTAAACAAACATTTACATATTTCATTTTTAAAGAATTATTTTTTCTTTACGCTCGATAATGCAAGTCTGTTAAATTGGCCAAAGTTTATAAATTTCAAATTATCGTTACACGTGACATATGGAACATTGTTTAATTGAATCCTTGGACTTTTTTTTTTGTTAGATAGAATTTTTTGTTGTCATTTAATTAAGGATAAATTACAAAACGAAAATGTTTCCTTAACTGCATAAAACAGTATAAGCTCCTATCACAAAAATAGACACTTCTATACATAACAACTTTTCCAGAATTTTACATAACTTAACTCTGGTTTGCTGTCCTTCGGCCCACTGTACTAAATGTGGATGTAGGTTTTGTGGATGCTGCTGCTTGGCAACATTTGTTGAATGAGTTGTTGCCTGAAACATGTTGCCAATGATAAATGTTGCAAACATTTTCAAAGGCTTTTTAGCAACCTGCCTTAGCGGCAACAATTTTTAATAATTAGTTGACTATGACTGTGCAAATTTACAGGAAATACAAGTAGTAGTTTTTAGCAAGCCATTGTTAATATACATATTTGTATATATTGATATATACTCGTACATATTATTAACATATTGTACATATGTTTATATGTATGTTTATACTTGATGCCTAGAAATAAAGACAATGGCACTCCATTTATGCGTGTGACTTTGTAATAACCTCAATTCGCAATTCGAAATCAAAACTTCCGCTGTCATGATTTCAATTCAACTCATTCACAATGCAAAACGCCAACAGATATGCCCAGTCAGACATTGACGCAGACGCATCGACGCCGCGACGAAGCGACGCTGCGACGCCTGTGACGCCTGCGCCGCTCTTGTTTCCTCCTGCTAATGCCTCCAGTCTGCCCAACGGCATGCCCCACTAAGGCAATGGCTACCCCTTCCCCCTTTCCCCCTCACCGTTCACTGTTCACCGTTCCCTCAGTCCATCAGTCCCTTACTCACTCACTCTCTCTCTCTCTTTCTTGATCTTTGTCTTTGTAGTGTCATCTGCAATTTGTAAGGCCGCATTGCGATGTTCCCAGTCCCCCCCCCACTCTTCCATCCACCTCCTTCCCTTCGCGCACGCATTTATTTATCGCTTGTTACCTTTTGGGAAACGAGCCGTAGGCTGGAAACGTGCCCAAACTCTAAGACCGATTGAGAAGCTTCCGTTTGAGTGACCAACAGTTTCCCTCTCTCTCTCGCTCTCCCCCTCCCTAAGCCACTCCTCCCGCCCCCCGTAAGATATTCCACTTGCTCGACTCCTGGCCGTTTTTGGGCGCTTTTTGATTTATTGTTTTTGACATTTTGTGCGTCGCCGTCTGCGCTCATTTCTCGGCTTCAGTTGTGCTCCAAGTGGTTCCCAACAATTCGACTCGTTATGTTTTATTTATAACGGATTTGTAGCTGCTTTCGCTTTGTTGTCGTCGTCGTGGCTTTTTGTTTATAAACACATAAATATGTATGTATGTCTGCCACATTCCGTGTGTGCGACAGAGAGAAGCAAAAGAAGTTAGCGGTAAACTCGCTCCCTGTCAGTTCCTGACCTGTCAGTCCCATCGGCGTGTCGTGTGTGTGTCTCCTTCCCAAATATGAAGCATATTTTTGACCTGTGCGCCTGTGACTTTTGAGTTGGGTTCGAATTTCGGTCTTGCAAATGGAATTTAATTTCATTTGTTTACATTGGGCCTAGTTTAGTCACAAGGTCCAGTCCAGCATCCCGACCTCGAAGTCGACTTCAACTGTGGCATCAGCTGAATACTTTCGGTTTCACTGTAGCCAGGAGCAACAGAAGAGCAACTCCATCAGCCATCAGCAGATTGTGGCCTCATTTGCGAGCTGGCCAAATTGACAGCTCGCGTCTTGGCCACACTACACAGCTGCGGGCCAGTTAAAAGTAAAAAAAAAAAAAAAGCAAGTGCAACGTCTAATTATGACGCTAGCTCAGCATGATCAGTTAGAGTCGACTATGCCATGGCTCAGATGGTGCCGCTAGATATGTATAAATGTACAGTCGAACTTCCCTAACGCGAATTATCCAGAGAAAACGTTCGAACTATGCAGACTTTGACTTATGGAATTATTTTTTTGTTTTTTAAAAGAAACTAAAATTTCATATAATTTCATATATACATTTCATGTTGCAAATTGCATCTAGAAGAATTACGTCTTAATTAATTCTCTATTTTTTAATATATTGGAAAACGTACTCGCGGGAATGACATATATCTCAGCCACTTCCTTTTTTTGCTGATTCACTTTCGATTTCTGTAATAAGTTTGAATTTTTCTTCAAGCGATAAATATTTGAATAGTATACGTAATACCAATTCTAATTCATTATTAAGCGCGACAGACAAAGTACATAAAGAACATAAGAAAAAAACAAGTGGGAAAGGCTATAGTCGAGCTCCCGACTATAGGATACCCGTTACTTATTTAAATAAATTGAAAATATTTTTATTGCATGCTTTTAGGCACTTACATTGAATAAAAATTGTAATCACACATTACCATTGTTCTATATGTCCCATTTTGTTGTAATTTAGTAGGATGATAGTTATTAACAGTAGTTAATGAAAACTACAAAAAAAAAAACGTAATCGGGGGTGCCACAGATATCGCTTTCACTTGAATTTCACTTCATTTTCATTTCGCTGTGCCACAGGTCAAATCGCACAATAATTTTGTGCGGAATAAACTAGCGCTAAATCCGCTTTCTTCCGATGCTGTCACCTAGTCCAATTTAGATTTTCAAAGTCGGGGGAAGCGACGCCACATTTTTTAGTCAGAATTCGAAGTAAGGTATTTAAAAAAAAATATATGGAACCACTTCAGTTTTCTTTAAATTAAGCATTAAAAAAATAGGTAATTTGAGGTAAATCAAGTTTTACCCAAAAAAAACCTTTAACTGATTGTGCAATTTGTAAAAACATTTGTCACGAAAAGTTGCCAGATTAATGGCATACAATTGCTAGAGTTGTCGAGTAACTTTTATTTTCTCGCGCCAAATACTTTTAAATTATTTTTAGCTAAACAAAATCAATTATTGCATAAATAAACTAAATTATGTTTATTAAGTAAGAAAAAAAAAAGCTTATTGCTCTGCAATGATAAACTTGAAAAAGTTGCTAATCAAACCCTAGGGTAATTAATTCTGAGAAGGTGTCAACCCTTAGCAGCCTAGTTCGAAAAGGTTGGTGAAAATGCTAAGAAATATTAAATCTCTCGAGGTTCTGTGAAATCTCGGAAATTTCCGTGCGGAATTGCTATCTGCGGATTTCTATTTCGCTTGCGATTTCCATGGCATCCCTGAATATCTTGAAAACTGTACGAATAGTGGTTTTTCGCAATTTGCGAAGGCGGAAAGGGGCGTGGCAAAATTTTGAAACACACCTGATCTGCGTGGGGCTTATAGAAATCTGTGTGCCAAATTTGGTTGCTCTAGCTCTTATAGTCTCTGAGATCTAGGCCCTCACACAGACGGACAGACAGACAGACGGACATGGCTATATCGACTCGGCTGTTGATGCTGATCAAGAATATATATTCTTTATAGGGTCGGAGATGCTTCCTTCTCCCTGTTACTTACATTGCAACGAATACAATATCCCCTTTTACTTATTTTTTAAGTAACGGGTATAATTAAGAATGCACATACTAATATTTTTGTTGACGTTATGGAGAAATTCGACTTTCGGAAGATCGAGTTAATTTTAATTTACTTTATAAAACTACTCACTATTATAAACATCGATTTTAAAAAAACTATTAAGATTAAACAATTCACAATTAATTAGAAAAAATAAATAGTAATCAATTGTCTTATACAATTTCAGCTTTAGCTGTCTGATTAATTTAAATTTTAGTTTACAATTTTAATGATCTATTGTGATACGTGTATTATAAATTATTTTACTTATATTATTCTTAATATTATTTTTATATATTTTTTCTTTCCATTTTTTATATTTAATTTTTATTTTTATATTTGATTTTCATTGTAATTATATTTTGTGTTACGGAAGTAGAACTGTATGTAACTTGCTCACTAAACGCTGTTGCCATTCGATTAAGTTCGAGTTAGAGAAACTGCAAGTTACAGAAGTGCGAGTTATGGAAGCTCGACTGTAGATTTGCAATTGCAAAGCCATGACACGCAGTGCCGACGCCTTTGCAGCTCCTCGTCGTTGAAGTGGGCGTGGCACGTCGAGAGCCAAATGAAGTGCTGCACTTGACTGATGATTATGCTTATGATACGATACCCGTTGTCCACGTTGACCACGTCTGCATCCGCAGCAGAAGCTGCAGCTAACGGCGCTTGTGAAATTTCGCTCAAACTTGGGGCGTGGCACTTGACCAAGTGGCGGGCGTTTAAAGCAGTTTGCGAAATCAAGACCGCACTTTAAATTTAAATTGAATGCAAAAAAAATTTTTCAAAAATCTCTTCGCTATTATTTCTTATGATTTTTTGTATGGGATGATCTCAGAAAAATTTTATATGAAATGGAGGAAAAATTGGCTAAAATAGTAATTTTATGCCCTTTCCTCACTAATGTACATTTTATAAAAATATCGGTGCTATCGATAAGTATGCAACTGTCTGTCCTCATAGCATAGCATTTGCATTTAGCATTTACAAAACATTTGTGATTTGTTTACAAATTCATTTGACAACTGAAATTAAAAACTACAAAAAAACAAATCGAAGGATTTTAAGAAAATTTCGCTGCTTAGGACAGAATCTCTGATGTTCAGGAGATCATCCAAGTTTTCCGGATCCCATTGCAAAGGGAACCGAAAATGAAAACACCATTTCATTGAACTCTCATTGAAAAGGGGTTGCCGTAGCTCTCTATGGGTTGGGATCCTCTGTGGAATAACGAAAATTGGAGACAACGTACTTATAGTAAGGTGTCAGCGCAACTAGAGCAAGATTCAGGGATTCTTAGATTCTGATAATTGATTATTGATAAAAACAACTCGTAGCGCCTATGTCAGATACGTCTTGCACTATTCGACGGATACTAATAAATATTAGAATATTTACCAATAAGCACTATTTTTTATTTATTCTTTTTTTAATAACTTCAATGGGAAACTATAACGATTCAATAATAATTGTTGCGATCGACAATGTGTTATGTTGACTCATGTAGCAATAAGGTCAGTTTTTGATTTCTTTTGTTGTTAACTGCAGCATTTTATCATTACTACATTCTTCATTAAATTAAAAATAAAGTTCACTTTTTTACAGTTTGAAATTTGGCGCCAGAAAAAAATCCAAATATCGATTGAATTCCGATGAATATCGCATTGATTTTAGAAAATGTAGTTACATTCCTCAGAAATGTACTATTCTCCCACCACTAGCTCCCATATGAAATGTATAGGGTGAAATGTTACATTTGCTCCGAAAATGCTAAAATGCTGAAATGTAGTTTCAGTGAGGAAAGGCTATTAAGCAATTTTCAAAAAATCATATAAAAAAAAAACAAGTGAGGAGATTTTTTGAAATTTTTTTTGCAGTCACTTTTAGAATTGTTTGGAGAAACTTTTTTCATCAAAACATTTTTTGGTTGAGACGGAGGAAAAAAGTCAAAACAGTACAAAAATTCAAAATTTTCAATTGGTACTTAATGGGTTAAGGAAAGTTTTGTATCATTCAAACGGAAATTAAATGGCCTTTCCATTGATGCCAAACTTAACATAAAGTAAGTTCAAATTATGAGTAGATTTAACTTTAGTTTTGTCAAAATATTTTATCCGACGACTGTACATATAATTTATTCAAAAAATTTGTTATGGCATTTCGGAACTGCGCCAAAAAGTTTTATTTTTTAGGTATGAAGAATTAAGCGCAATTTGCCGAGTCCCAAAAAATGTTTGTTCAATATTGGAGTGTGCAAATTTTTATCTTTCTACGGTTAGCCGTTTGGGTTACACGTTGATTCTCAGTGTGTTAGTCAGTTAGTCAAAGTCAAAGGGTTTTATATATATACGTATAGATGAGTGATTTGAACCGACTTGCACTATATCCATAAATTTTAAAAGTTTATTAAAAATAAAAATAGCGAAATGAGGAATCGAACCCAGAAACCCTCGCAAGCGGGCTTGTATCTCTAGCAAAAGACCAATGCACTATCAATGCCAATGTCAGTATACAAAATTTAGAGCTAAAAAATGTATTCGCGTAGGGTATAAAATTAATGGTGATGTCAGTTTTATTCAAATTACGCCCCCATTTAATTCAGAGATCGAGCCTTAAATAGTGTTGAACAATGGTACGTGTTATTAGCAGCACGAGCCCAGCCTGTGCCTCCATTACACTGAGCGGAAATTCGTTGAGATGTCATTAGATTGCTTTTGGCACCTCCAGCACTTCGTTAAATTTTAATTTTGTTGGCTTCATTGCGATCATGAACCATGATAAATATATATTAATTTCGAAGGGTTCCATCACAAAACTATTTTTGTTAAGTTCGATCCAGTTCTTAACCACGTTTAGGTTTTTTACGGCCCCCTCCATGACGCCTCTGGCCGTGGTTCTGTCCGCGGAATACATCACATAGCCTTCGATTGCATTTTCCTGACAACGTTGCAGAAGTGCTTTGGGAAAATCATCGGTTTTGATTCGCTTGATTTCGAATTCTACCATAAAGACGGTGTCCTTCGTGATCACCGATTCCCTGTGAGCTGAACACGAAGCACAGCTACAAATTATATGATTCGGCTCACTTTGACTTATGGAAGTTCCGGAAGATTTGCTCTCGAATTTGTTCTCGGAAAGATTTAAACTTGCCGTTTTCTTTGTGAGTTCTCTTTTGGAGGACTCGCCATCGTCGCTACTAAGTGCTTCGTCAGTTGTTGAGCTTGACATGTTATTGAAGAGATTTGTAAAAATGTTTGGAATACAGTTTTCTTTACAAATTTTAAATAATATTCGGAGGATATCTCGACATATGTATATTACATAAATAAAACTACCTGACATTAAAGGGTAGGGTATATGAATCGACTGTTGATGCTGAACAAGAATATATATATCATTTACTAGAAGAGTGACATAAGTCGAAAAACACGATTTTTGAGTTAATGATACAGAACTGTTCGCAATGTGACAATCTATGTTGTGTAATAATTTGAGCATCCTATCAAGGGCGTCGGCAGCTTCTCAATGAGGGGGGGGGCTAAAATATTTTTTGCACGTTTTTACATTTATTACACTAGTTTACAGTCATTTCGCTTCTCATGTCTCAGTGTACTTTTCCTATGGACTTTGGCCCCTAAACACGAAAATCGCACTTAAAACTTTTTTCATGGAAGGGTTTTCGAAATATTAACTTTTTTCCCAATTTTCGAAGTTTCTCCGACATTTTAGAGTACACCATGAGATCTTACTAACCGATATGACCAAAAACGCAGTCAAATTAAAGGTTACTTATCCCTCTACAACCTTCTTTCATATAGTTTTAAGATCGGCTTAGTAGCTCAGAAGCTAGCGACTTTAATAAGTCCCAAAATCCGGAATTTATGTGATTTTTTGGGTTCGAGAGGTCACAAATCGTCCCAAAAAAATAGATATCTAAGGTGTAAAAATTATTTTAAGTGTTTAACTCAAAATAAGGATCATATCAGATGCTGACTTTGTAAGATTCGTTGAGATATCTGAGCTACTAAGCCGATCTCAAAACTATATGAAAGAAGGTTGTAGGGGGATAAGTAACCTTTAATTTGAGTGCGTTTTATTATGGTGCGTTCTGTTATGGTCCTATACATCCTGACCAAATTTGGTCGAAATCGGTCCACTATATCATATATTATTTATATTTCGCCACAGCGGTTAATTGGATCTCGTGGTATACTTTAAAATGTCGGAGAAACTTCGAAAATTCGGAGAAAAATTAATACTTCGAAAACGCTTCCATGAAAAAAATTGAATGTACGATGGGCAATTATTGGCAATAGATATAGTAGGGCTACAGAAAAATTGCCACATTGCAGTCTTAAGACCTACTCTGGTTGGATTTCGGAAGCTGAATATGGTAAAGTTATGAATGTAGGGTGTGGCAACGGCCCCCCCCTGCCGACGCCATTGCATCCTATCCTTAATACCGAGATTGTGAGAACAGTATACATATGTATGTCGTTTTTTCTTTTCCAACGATTCGACTCTATTAACTCAAAAGAACGATATATCTCAGTTGCAATGCAATCGTTGACTAGAAAAGATTCTTAATTTTTCATAAAGCGCAGTTGTTTTTTCTCAAATTTACAAGTTTGGCCGCTTTTTAAAAAGCACAGGTGACACTTGAAAACTTTATGATATGTCACTCTTTTAGTAAATGAGCGATATGTACTTTATGGGGTCTGCCAAGTCTGCTTCTGCCCGTTACATACATACATTTTACAAACTGTATATACCCGCACAGGGTATACAAAATGTCGGGCTACTATGCTATACTACGTTAAGTCTCGTTTCGTTACGTTACGGAAGCGTATGTGCACACATACACGCATACACATGTGGACATTCAAATACATAGGTGTACAAATATGTTTATTTTTAAAATTAATGGGAGTTTAAATTCTTTTGGTGTTTCTTTAAAACTTCGATTAGCTAAGCAGAAACAGAGTTGCAGAATTTGTAAAGCTACGAATGTTTACTAGAGAGCTGCAAATTCAAATTGAGAACTCAAGGAACTTAAAGTCAACGACTTTGATATTTATGTAATATTCAGGCGGACTCATATCAATTTTATCTTGCTCCTGACTTGATTAACTTGATATTATTTTTTAACAAAAATTTTTGGTCGCAAAATTAAAAATCGGGCATCTTTTCGGCCTACAATCGAACGTAATCGGTAGTTTCAATGAATGACCAAGCTAACCATGCGTGGGGACCATATGGCACATATCCAAAACGAAACCAGGAGGGGGCACTTGAGTTGCTCAATATGATCCACAATACGTCTCCCATACTCACACCTGGACACCACTACAAGACTAGAAGGAGTCACGAGTCAGCGAGTCACAATTTTGAGTTGCCCGTGTTGTTTAACACGGGAATGCTTGACTTCAACAAGAACAATGCGATTCTCTTTGGTGGCCGTTGTGTAATCATTGTTGATCGTATTTTCCCCATTAAGGTATCAAGACGCTTTATAAAGCCCCAATTTTCCCGTGATGGCCATTTCCGACCCAATCCAGAAAACATTGTGCGAAAGCTGTTCAGAGTGCAAGATTTAAGCAATATCTTGCTACTGATCACGCCGACAGCCACAGCGAGGAGACAGTCGGACGAGCATGTCATGCACGGCTATGAGGTGGACACCCAGCTGCATCTGGGTGTAACCGTTTTGACCACCAGGGAACGAGAAGTGATCGAACGCGAGCATAATCCCCATAACTATTTCCTGATATTCAGCTCGAGCTACATCGAACTAGAGGATGCCTTCATGAAAACGCCGATTAGGGATCAAATTTTTCATGTGCTGCGACATAAGCCTCTAAATGCCATTTGCGCCTGGAATTGTGACTGTAGAATCATCCTGCATTATCGCTTGTGTGACGAGGAACGAAGGAATATGGAAATTATCAGGAATACCATTCCTAAGCTCGAGGACTTAATAATCAGGGCGTCTTCTATCCCATCGCAAATCGAAAGCCCTCACTCACAGTCTGCGGAGAGCACCTCAGAGCTCAACAACCTCAACGGCTTGCGGCAGTCTGGAGGAGAGGAAAGAAGCGCAATTGACCCACCGTCACTTCAACTTCAACCAGAGAGCCCAGATCCCAAACGAAAGGCCAAAAAGGGAAAGCGGTGTAAGCGGAAAAGCGGAAAAGGTCTGTCTGTCAAGGCCAGGGAGTTCCCGCTCGAAGTGAGCACACAGGGTACTCGGCGGAAGATCAACAAGAAGAACAAATTACCAACAGATGATATTGTCGAGTTTAAATTTTCAAACTTTGGCAAGGTTGAAGACCAGCAACCCGATAAGCAGCCTGAGAATCCGGTTCAAAGACAAAAAAAGCGGAATAGAAAGCGTAAGAATAAAGCATACTTAATTCCCAATGGAGTTATAGATGCAGCCCAGCGGAAGGCTCTTTGGGAACAGCGCTATAAGGAGAGACTACTGCAACGTGAGCGCAAATGGAATCGCTTTATCAACAGCAATACAAAACGACGAACTATTTTTAAGAGTAAAGGCCCATAATATATATTGTATATATACTTGTTAATTAATTAATATGTATAATCTGGATGAGTACGGTCCTATACGTGTTACCTTAATTGAAAAGTTGCAAAAAAATTAACCTAATGTTATTGAGCAAATTGATTAAAATTGTTTAACTCGAACATGTCATTAAACTACAATAAGCATTTACATTCTATTCTAAGAATTATGCATCGGATTTTTATATAAATTCAGAAGATCAACGTATGAAACAACAAATCAACACAACAAAGTATAACCTACAATTTTCTATTTTTAAGCTTCCTTGCTTAAACTGTTTACCAGATATGTGCATATTTATCATTAGAAAAAATAACGATTAGCTTATAATAATAATTTATTTCATAATTATCTGCAAATGAATAGTTATTGTGCTCTTTACAACAGTCTTTTATATTTTCTGATTGCTCTACCAAAAATAAACAAATTTGGTGAAATAATTTTTAGGATGTCTCTGCTAGTTTTTTTAGACCCCGTACTTTAAAAAAGTATAGGGGTCTATTAACTTTGTCACAAAAAAAAATGTGCGTAACAGGCAGAAGGAGGCGTGGCAGACCCCATAAAGTATATATATTCTTGATCAGCATCAACAGCCGAGTTGATATAGCCATGTCTGTCTGTCCGTCTGTCTGTCTGTCCGTCTGTAAGAGCGCCTAGATCTCAGAGACTATAAAAGCTAGAGACTCCAAACTTGGTATGTAGGTGCGTCTATATTGTAAGCAGATCGAGTTTGTTTTAGATTTTGGCCACGCCCCCTTAAACGCCCACAAATTAGAAAATCTTAATTATAAGGACAATTTAAAAGATACACATTCCTTATTAAGCATAGACGAAGATAATATTATTCTCCATATTTGCTGTGAGTTTCATCGCAATCGGATAATAAACAGCCAAGATATTAAGAAACTAAATTCTCCTTTATTTGCCATACCTTAGCAGCAACAACAACAATCAATAATAAATAACTTTAATTACTTTTGTCTTACAGACCAGTAACAATGAAATCTATTACTAAACAATGGATTGTAATGAGCCGCTGTGGCGCAGCGTGTAGAGTCGCCCAGTTTTTTTGCTTACATTTTCAGTAGGTCGGGGGTCCCGGGTTCGATTTCTGACACGGACAAAATTTTTTTTTGGTTTTTAATATTTTTTTTTTTTGTTATATTAATATTATATATACATTTTGCATTTACATCAATTCAAAATGTTAGTATAATTTATTTGTCCAATAAAATTAATTTGTTAGCAGATGATCCGCAAAGGTTTTGTTTTAATGTTATTTAATTTTAAAAGGATGTTGCAGAAATCATAACTTATATTATATTATTTTAAGCAGTGTTTAATTTTGCATAATAAGTACGGGGTCTCCGACAGTCGAGTACGCTTGACTGTAGCACCGCCGACTAGTTTTTAATTGAATTTTGAACTTTTGAAATTTTAATAAAAAATGAACTGAAAAGCTCATTTTGCTTTAAAAATTTCCAAATTCAATTGAAACAAGCGGATCAGTCGAGTGCACTCGACAGTAATATACCCTGGGCCTAGTCCCCGGCACGCCGAAGGTTTAATGCCCATGCAATTCTCATACTTATCCTTAAATATCGACCTATCGTGGCAGCTACATACATATATGTATAATATGATAAGTGATTTGAACCAATTTTAAAAACAAAATAAAAATAAAATTAACTAAAAATTAAAAATGATTTGCATCGACAGGACCAAAATTCGAACCTCGATCTCCCGTTTCGCTTGCCGAGCACTTATCACTTACACCACTCCGCCACTTGGATTGAAGATGACAAGTTTGATATGCATTCTCGATGTACATTCTGGCAGAGTAAATGTAAAATGAATTAATTGACCATTAATTCTATTCTATTTATAGAATTGCCATTAAAATCACTTAGACAAAATTGTTAATCTGTGGCACCCGAAATCGCTTTCGCTTGAATTTCACTTAAATTGCATACAAATTCCAGTGAAATTCAAGCGAAAGCGATTTCTGTGGCACCCCAGAATATCTTTACTATTTATGGCCCAAGTTGGTGATAAGATTCTGAACATGTTCTTACATACGTTGCTAAAAAAACAATTTTCAATTTTAACTTAAGACCCAGAATTAACACTAGATCTACCACACCAGTCAAAATGACTGGTTTTACTTTTTATTTCATAAATATTGACTAAGTGTTTTTATTTTTTTTCGATATTATGTTATGACTTTTTAAATAACCACTAAATACATACAATTTGATAAGTTAATTTCATTTTGTGTTCATAGGAAAAAAGATTTTTTTTGTTTTTGGCACTTATACCGTAACCAGTCATTTTGACTGGGTATATGTTTGATATGCAAATGCTTTATATTTTGCCCTTTTAGGACGTTCCCTTGTTTGAAACATCACTGTTTGTAAGTTTGTTTACACATCCCTGTAATAATCAATTAGTGTGACAGTAGGGTGTCCCTTATTTGGACAAAGTCAATATTTTTAAACGCATACGGGCTAGTTTTGTTCATTAGGTCCTAAAGGACTCAGAAATAAATTTTCACCTCAATCGGAGTATGATAACCCGTGCCGACTTGGATCGGAAAATTTAAAAATTATATAGGAAAAAAAAAATTTTTTTTAATTTTTTTAATTTTTTTTTTTTTATTTTGTTCATTTGGTCCTAAAGAACTCAAAACCAAGTTTTCACCTTAATCGGAGTACGATAACCCATTCAAATTTGCATCGAAACATGCAAAAACAGTGTTTTAACACTGATAATACATTTTTCGATGATTTTTCATGTTTCGATGCAAATTTGAATGGGTTATCGTACTCCGATTAAGGTGAAAACTTGGTTTTGAGTTCTTTAGGACCAAATGAACAAAATAAAAAAAAAAAAATTAAAAAAATTAAAAAAAAATTTTTTTTTTCCTATATAATTTTTAAATTTTCCGATCCAAGTCGGCACGGGTTATCATACTCCGATTGAGGTGAAAATTTATTTCTGAGTCCTTTAGGACCTAATGAACAAAACTAGCCCGTATGCGTTTAAATATATTGACTTTGACCAAATAAGGGACACCCTAGTGTGACAGCATATTTTTCGGGAATTCCCCTATTACAAAAAAAAATTTTATATCAGGAATTTTGTTGAAAACCGTTATGAGACATCATTTATTCATTGAGTTCAATTCTGTTCAGTGAAAAACGTTGTTCCTTTTTTTTGCTAAATTTCTAAAAAAGTTTCTAAAAATGGCAAAACGAAAACCTTTGAAATTGCAAGAAATACAGGAGCATTTATTACAGTAGATGAATATCGGCAGAGCGACGCGGCGAAAATAATGTGTACAGCTCGGGTGTTGGATTTGGACTGATTGCCGAGGAGCTCGGCAGATTTATTGAAAACTCTAAAATTATCTTAAGCTACTTATATCTATTAGAATAGTAACCTAAACAATCAATAGTTATCGTCTTCATACGACTGCAGATGGCGTCGTCTTCTTATCATCGCAGATGGTGTGAAGACTCCGTATCTGTTCGCAGACTTTATTTACTTAGGTCTACGGCCTATCAGCATATCGAAGTATGTGACAATAGTGAAACTATTCTAAGACAGGGCTTATCTGAGGCTCTAGTGGAAAGTTTATGTTTTACAATTATAAGATTAAACATCCTGGCCCTGTTGAAAGGTTTACCTTTCAATACAATATATTCATATATGTATATATATATGTAAGTTATGTTATACAATTATAAGATTGAACATCCTGGCCCTGTTGAAAGGTCTACCTTTCAATACAATACATATAATTTAAGTTTTACAAAAGTATATGTTAAATGTTGTGAACTCAAATGTTTATAATATTTGTAGCTTAATTTGCAAGTGTACTGTATATAATTAGAAAACATTTTCATGCCCCAAAATTTCTGATATCCAATTTTGTGACGAATAATATTAAGTTTTACATATGAATAAAATAAAAAAAAAATTTGGCACTCGGCACATTGCGCTAAAATGTCTCAATTTTTCATACCAAATAAAACTCACTGTTTTGCGCAGTGCCGAATGCAAAATTTTTTTTTTATTTTATTCATATGTAAAACTTAATATTATTCGTCACAAAATTGGATATCAGAAATTTTGGGGCATGAAAATGTTTTCGTCACTAGACTTTTACCGCGTAAAGAGGTTTTTTTATGGGATATCAGAAATTTTTGAATAAGAAATTTTGAAAATTTCAATATTTTTTGACAATATAACTTGTCAAATTTTTATGGCATGCCAAGCGCAAAAGCTATCAGCATTCTCAAACTCTGGTTGCAATGAAACTTTGTTGCTGAATTCACCACTTGCAAGCAGTATACTTCCGCAGCAAGCAAGCAGTGTACATACTGCATATGTACATGCAGTAGTGTAAAGGAAAATGGTATATTCAGTTAATAGGTTATATCTTGCCCAAACGAATTTTGACAGATATGTGTTGTATGTCAAAATACGCGGAAAGGAATTGTCTTTAACATATACCATATTAAAAAGTGATTTGAAACACAGATTTTTCTTAAATCGCCAAAATATGAGAAAAAATACCTTTTTTTACCTGTAGATTTTTACCTGTGTTTCTCAGCAATAAAGTTTACAGCTATGCTTAAAAGCCCTTTGCAATACCTTTTCAACGATATATAGATCACATCTGTAGCTTCTTTCGTTTGGATGCTATGGGGGTTTTAATTCTAGCGGCTTTTAGCGATTTCCCGCTAAACTAGCGATTTTTCGAAAAAGTCGTAGAACAAACGTTTCTAATTTTTTGATTGGGAACAAGTCCTCATTCACCGATTTAAGATATTTCAACGCTTTCATACAAACAGACAAACAGACAAACAGACAAACTGACTTTTCATCTCATTTTCGGAAAGCCCCTAAAAATTTCAAAATTAATTATTTTTTGAACCAGTAATCGGATTTCGATGATCGAGGTGTCATTCGACGCGTATTTTTTATTAGAATAGTAAAAAATTTAAAAACAATTCATAAAGGCTCCAACGGCCCCATTAGCTCCAATAATTTAAATTTTTCCCCTCCCACTTACACCTGTTTATCTCACGAATCAGGTGAGTTTCCAAAAGTCTTAGTATGCACATTTGTAAGTTAAGTTAATACCTTTCGATCGGTATATAACTCGACCTGATCGGACAGTCATAGCAAATTTTCCATTCTTCCTGTGTATATATGCTAGTCGCCTTCGCACCCTTCGTGCTGCTTTCGTCACTAGCGCGGACTGCCGTCCGCAGTGATGTATTTGTTTAAGTGAAAAAAAATTTTTTTTTTTTTATATTCAAATTCTTTCGGATATTCAACTTTTCTCTTATTTTTTTATCGTATTTTCAAATTGTCTCTATTTTTGTCATATATATTTTATTTTGGATTTTAAATAAACTTTTACAAATTCTCGTACCTGGTTGCCGTACTTTCCCTTAAAGTACGGCGTATTATTTGACTCCGCCTTGCCATCAAACAACCTTTTTTTATTTTTATCGAAGGTGTTGACGACGGCGTGGAAATTTTCCTTCAAAAATGCAGCTGATTTATCTTTGAAATCAGCATTTTTAATTTTGTTCATTGGCTCCTGTTGTGTCTCGCGAGGATGGACTTGAGCTTCTTTTTCCTGATTTCGTTGCTTTGGTAACGTATTCTTTCGCTCCTCAGTCAACAGATTGTCGGATGTCTTTACATCTGTCAGCTTCTGGAGAGCTTTTTTAGGACTCACCTCCTTTTTGGCTACCTGTTGCTCCCCTTCCTCTTCCCGCTGCTTTTTCGCTGGCGGAAAACTGACGAATTTCCGATTCTTCTCCAGCTCCTGCTGAATTTCCAGTTTCTGCTGCTTCTTCAGCTTTTGCTGCTTTTCCAGCTTCAGTTGCTTCTCAAGCTTCTGCTGATTTTCCAGATTTTGCAGCTTCTCCAGTTCCAGCTGCTTCTCCAAATTCTGCAGCTTTTCCAGATGCTGCTGCTTCTCTAGTTTCAGCTGCCTCTCCAGATTCTGCAGCTTCTCTAGATTCTGCTGCCTCTCCAGATTCAGCTGCTTCTCAAGCTTCTGCTGACTTTCCAGATTCTGCAGCTTCTCCAGTTTCAGCTGCATCTCCCGATTCTGCTGCTTCTCCAGATTCAGCTGCTTCTCCAGATTCTGCTGCTCATCCAGTTTTAGCTGCTTCTTCACTTTAAGCTGCTTCTCCAGATTCTGCAGCTTCTTCTCCATCTCGTGCTGCATATTTTCCAGCTGCTGCTGCTTCTTCTCCAGCTCCAGCTGCTTCTTCTCCAGATCTTGTTCCCGTTGCCTTGGTAGCGCATTTTTTCGCTCCTCAGTCAACATAATGTGGGAATTGCCCAACAGATCGTCAGACTTCTTCTCCAGATCCTGTTCCCGTTGCTTTGGTAGCACATTTTTTTGCTCCTTAGTCAACATAATGTGGGAACTGCCCAACAGATCTTCAAACTTCTTCGGATCTGTGAGCTTTAGGAGAGCTTTTTCAGGACTCACCTCCTTTTGGGTTACCTGTTGCTCCCCTTCCTCTTCCCACTGCTTCTTAGCTGGTGGGAAGCTGTAATTGATTCCAAATGTATCCTTTTCCAGGTGGTATTTGGATTTCAAATTGTTTTCTGCCTTTGATTTTGGCTTGTTTTCCTGATCCCGATTGTCACCAAAAGTGAAAGCAAACCGAGGTTTCACTGGCGATGTGACTTTTGGCTGAGTCTTGGATGCAAAGAGACTGAAAGAGTCATCTCGATCATCCCGATCTTTACCAAAAGTAAACGCAAATCGAGGTTTAACTGGAATTGTGACTTTTTGAGTCACTGGCTTCGGCTGAGTCTTGGATGCAAAGAGGCTGAGTGAATCATCTCGATCATCCCGATCTTTACCAAAGGTAAACGCAAATCGAGGTTTAACTGGCGTTTTAACTTTTTGAGTTTCTTCTTTAGTAGTCTCTTTAAGAGATATTCTTCTGAGTATCATGGACGTTTTAGATATCAGACTTATAAATTTATCTTCGTATTCTTCCTCAAAGTACGGGAAATTTTCTGCCATCACCTTGTTTATCTCCATACTCATTTGCAATCCTTTTCTTTGTTGAATGAATAGGTTTTTGTGATGAGTAAAATCGTCCTTCAAGCGCCTAAGCTGAAGGGAGTCCATCGAGCTGGCTTCCGCCGCAGCCACAAGGTATAGCTGCTCCAATTCATTACCCAAGATCATTTGGGCTTCAATTAATTCGTTAATTTTGTCCATGTTATATTTTTTGTATTTTACGACACGAACCGAAAAAATTGATTTACTTTACTATATATTGATTTGTATTATTTTTTTTTTAAACACTCGCGTTTTGATTATAGTTTTAAACAAAACTACTTGCGTGTTTGCATCACGTCGGGGTCACCAAAATGAATATCGGCAGAGCGACGCGGCGAAAATAATGTGTACAGCTCGGGTGTTGGATTTGGACTGATTGCCGAGGAGCTCGGCAGATTTATTGAAAACTCTAAAATTATCTTAAGCTACTTATATCTATTAGAATAGTAACCTAAACAATCAATAGTTATCGTCTTCATACGACTGCAGATGGCGTCGTCTTCTTATCATCGCAGATGGTGTGAAGACTCCGTATCTGTTCGCAGACTTTATTTACTTAGGTCTACGGCCTATCAGCATATCGAAGTATGTGACAATAGTGAAACTATTCTAAGACAGGGCTTATCTGAGGCTCTAGTGGAAAGTTTATGTTTTACAATTATAAGATTAAACAGTAGATGAGCAACTGTTTCCGACGAAGGCTAGATGTCGATTTACACAATATATGCCAAATAAACCAGACAAATTTGGGATAAAATTCTGGCTGGCTTGTGATGTCGAGACAAAGTATGTTGTAAATGGATTTCCCTACTTGGGAAAAGATGAAAAACGAAATTCGTCAACTCCTCTTAGTGAATATGTCGTAACAAGACTATTAGAACCTTATTTCATGAAAGGAAGGTGTGTGACAACCGACAATTTTTTTACCAGTGTACCCCTGGCTTCGAATTTATTAGCAAAAAATACTGCTTTGGTTGGTACATTACGCTGCAACAAACGGGAGCTTCCAAAAATTTGCAAGGTAAAAAAAGATGGTATGGAACGTTTTTTAACGATTCTATATGAAACAAACGATTGTTCACTTACTGTCTACAAGAGTAAGCCTAACAAGAAGGTCCTATTGTTGAGTACAAAGCACAAAGGCGTCAAAATAGATACGAGTTTCAAGAAACTGCCAGAAACTGTCTCCTTTTACAATAACACCAAATTCGGTGTAGATGTTACGGATCAAATGGCTAGGAAATATTCCGTGAAATCTGGATCCAGAAGGTGGCCACTTCAAGTATTTTTCAATATTTTGGATTTAGCCGGGATCAATGCCTGGATTTTGTACAAAAATGTAACTGGAAAGAATATAACTAGGAAAGAGTTTTTATTTAGATTAGCTGAAGAGCTCACCTCTGAATATCAGTTATCAGGCCAAGGAAAGGCAAATGAAAACCACCGTCCAGCAACGCAGAATCCCCGGCCTGTACGTAAATGGTGCCAAATAGGGCATTGTAACAACAACAAGACAACTACAAATTGTGGCGTCTGCAAGAAATATGTTTGCGGAAAATGTGTAGGAAAAAAAGTTTCTATTTGTAAAACATGTAACAACCAATAAAATCGATATATTTATATACAGTCAAAATGACTGGTACTGTAAACCATGTAATAAACATGATTATTTTGATTAAAACTAAAACACAATTGATGCATTTTTATGTTTTTATTTATATTTTTTTATTTCTCATCAATTCATTTAAAGGATTAAGAATTTTAATATAAAATAATAGGACTTTTCTTAACCAGTCAAATTGACTGGCTCTGGTATAAATAGGTATGCAAATTTCTTGGTAAATCTAGTGTTAAAGGTGATGTCAGTTTTTTATGAATTACGCCCCCCACAGTAGGCGGGGCAAAATTTTAACATAAACTTGTTCTGTCTGACATAATAGGGAGTCTTCATTCCAAATTTGGTGGTCCTAGCTCTTCCATCTCTGAGATCCGTTCGCTTATACGGACCGTCAGACAGACGGACATATGTAGCTATATCGACTCGGCTGTTGACGCTGTTGAATGGTATCAACCATGTTTCTCCGTTAGTGGTAAGAGTACATTTCATACTTTGCATACGGTTTGATATTTTTTCTATTTGATGATGTGGTCAGTTTTTGCTGTTCGCCGCTTTCGGCTTTTTTATGTACATATATGACGTGTTTACATTTTATTTTCAATTATATTTTTTTTTTTTTAAATTTTCCACCTTTATTTTTTTGCATTGTTTTTCCGCTCTGCCAACAAAATATTCAGTATTGTTTCTCAACAGAAATTGTTTGGTTTCTATATATGAATTTATGTGTACTTCTAAGTGTGTATGCGAGAGAGTAGTTGAGTGTGTCTGTGTGTCTGCACGTGTGTGCGTGTGTGTGTGTATTTCTAATGAGCCCTGTGGTTGGCACAAACCCACCAATCCCCACCCTGTCCGTCCGTCCGACTGTTGTGTGTGTGCGTAATTTATTTCATTTAAATGATTTATTTATTTTGCTCATTGCCTTTTGCAACAGCTCTCGCTGCGTTCTCCTGTTCCATCTGCTCGAATCCTTTGCCCGGACTCGTCATCGTCTCATTGTTGTGGTTGCTGTTGTTGTTGTTGTTAAATTGCTTCTGGCATTTGATTTGTACATCATTTTTAACGAAGCATAAAGTTTTATATACGAGCAGCAGCAGCAGCAAAATACATATTTATGTATGTATAGTATGTAAGTTTGTCCTTGTTGTTGTTGCTGTTGTTGCAGCTCTTGACTTTGGGCTCTGTGGTTTCGTTAGAGTTGTTCATTGTAGTTCAATTGAAGGCTTAAGTTCACTCGTTCAATTCGTTTCGAACGTTCGTTTCAATTGCTCTGCTTCATTATGCATCCCTATGAATCCTAAAAAAAACAAAATTGATGATTAATAAAAAAGTACATGCTAGCAAAATACATAATAAATTAACTATTTCATATATTGAGTGAACTAAATGATATTCAGGGTTGTCCATATTCGACGGACCCATCTGGCAACTCCATAACTTTTGACAGAGATGTCAGATCGCTTAATGACATACCGCGTTTGAAGCGTCAGTCCAAGCAGATTTTTACCATGGAACAATACACGCCACGCGAGCGCTCTGAAATAGTTGAAATTTACATTCAACAGAACAAGTCAATTGTGAAAAAATTTTGGAACAAAATTATCATGTCCGATGAAGCCCATTTCACATTGAATGGGACCGTAAATAAGCAAAATTGCCGTATTTACGCCACTGAAAATCCTCAGGAGATTGAAGAAGTGCCTCTTCATGACGAAAAAGTCACAGTTTGGTGAAGAAATTGTTTCCGGGCCGTTTGATGTCGAAAAGTGGTGATTTGGACTGGCCACCGCGTTCGCCCGATTTGACGCCGCCTGACTTCTTCTTGTGGGGATATTTGAAGTCAAAGGTTTACGTTAACAAGCCAAGGACCGTAGAAGAGCTCAAGGACAACATTCGTGAAGAAATAGCCGCTATTCCGGCCGAAATGTTGGCGAAAACGATGGAAAATGCTGCAAAAAGGGCACAATACGCCATCAACGCCAGAGGCGGCCATTTGAGAGATATCATATTCAAAAATTGATGTAAACAAATCTACTTGGAACAAATTAAATGATTAAGATTGCCAACCGCCAAATTTTTATTTTTTTCTTTGATTTTTTAAAAAAAAACATGGGTTCGTCGAATATGGGCAACCCTGTATATATGTATATTTGACATATGAGTAGTTCAATCGAACTTATTCGGAACAATTGGATACAACTCTAGTGTATGATCGAAAAAGTGGCATGCAGATATTTTCTCGTTTATTTCATTTGCCAGAAAGCCCCGAAAAATGTTTTGCTGCTACTGCCATCCTGTGCCTGACAGAATATCAAATGGGCATTTTCATTTGCAGGAAATATTAAATCAACAAATTACAAAATTACAAATCCCAAGTCCTAGATACATATGTATGTATGTAGACAGACAGCAAAAGAGTATGAGTAGAGATGGAGATAATTTTACTGCAATTGAGGGATCTTTACGGCGGGTGCATCTCGTTCTTTCTTGCTCTATCTTTTCCTGCCTCTCTCTCTCGCTCCTCTTTGTGTCAGTCCATCTCTGTTTCCCATGTCAAGTGGGTGCATCGTCACCATCATCATCCTCATCATCGACGCTGCATCTCAAGTGTATCATCATCGACGAGGCTATCGGAAAATCACGTAATGGGCACGTAGGCCAAATATTTACTTAAGACCAGGCGGGCCACACTGCTTGAACGTTGCTCGACAACGGGGGGGAACGGCGGCAAGAGGAGGGAGTATTAATGTTGTGGTGGCAAGCCAATTGACTTGACAAGCGACGATGCACACCAGGAGGTGGAGTAAGAGTAGGAGTAGGAGTTGGAGTGGGAGCAGTAGTTGCAGTTGGAGTTGGAGTTGGAGTAGCAAGAGCCGAGGCAAAGGCAATTGGGCGACAACTTCCTGCAGCAATTGTTTGACTTAATTGCCTCACTGACTGCGACTGCAACGGCGACTGCAGAGGCAAATGCAGCAGCAGCAGCGGCGATGTCGACTGTAAACAGAAGCCGAGTCGGCAAATAAGCAAACTGACTTTGACTTTCGGGAGAATCAAACAGAGATGCCACCAAAACAGGACAAACCGATCAAAATACGAGCGCACTCGACATTAGGCTACCCTGTGCATAAATTCCCTAATTTGTATTTGCACACACATTTGTACATACATGTGTACACAAATACATGTGTATGCAAACACAACAGTACCAGTAACATCAAAGTCATTAGGCACGCCAAAGTTTTTTTATCTGATTGTAGCTACAGCTGCGAAAATATAATAGCGTCACTCTCAAAAACAAAGTTTACAAACGTCTCACAGTTACACTTGTAAATTTAGCGAACCTATATTTACGTTTTAATAAGTGATAGCCTTATTCTAATTTCATGTGGAAAACAAATTAATAATTCTATCTAATTTTTCAAAGTATTATGCACTTAAAATTATAAAAAATGACATATTCATATGGGCAAATCCCAGAAACAGTCCACCGCGACCAAAAACTGAATCGACAATTCACATCTTGTGGATCGTATGTATTTTAGCGATTACAGTAGGGAAAACAGTAAGATAGCAACATGAACCATTTAAATATATTAAGTGAATAATTTAAAACAAGTCTTTTAACGCTTTTCCTAATATAAATTCGAAAAAAGCGACAGAAACAACATAAATTTATTACGGAGCAAAGTGTCGTGTGCGACTCTGATTAAAATTAAAATGAAAATAAATATCTAACTTAATATTTTGAATCAAATAAATACATTATTAAGATACATCAATGCATAACATTTTAAAATTAATCACATTAAAATATTCCTTCAGGTTTTGCTGAAATTAGTTTTTGAGCTGTTCGCCTTGAAAGCCAAAGTTTTTTGTAAATATCTCGAAAACGAACAATTGCGCAAAATCAACATAAGCTTATCAAATTTTAAAGGTAACTAATGTCTTGGCATATTTGTTTTTTATTCACTTTGAATTCATACGATTGTCGCATTCGACATTGGAGAAATTCCCATATGAACTCCAGATGCATATTCTGTCAGATTGGTTGGGCTTTTGGGTTTTTCGTGCTAAGTCTGAATTTTCGACCGATCCTTTGATATAGTGATCCCATCCAATACTAAAAATAAACAAGATCTGCGTGTGTCTCTGAGATCGACGACTTTATGCAGAGTGTCCGACCGTTGGATAGACGAACATGGTTAAATTAACTCGGTTATTGATTAAACTATTTTAACCCCTTTTTCTTCCTTTTCATACAAAAAGTGGCTTTTTAGCAATTATCAAAAAAAAATTCTAGCGAAGAGATTTTGTAAAATTTTTGTTTGCAGTCACTCTGAGAATTGGTTGAAGAATTTTTAAGCATCCATACATTTTTGAAACCGAGGAATTAAGTTGAAAAGGAGACTTTTACAAAAATTCTAAATTTTGCCTGGGTACTTAATGGGTTAAAGAAATTTTTGTATTATTAAAACGGAATTAAATGAATGAAAGATAAATTTAAGAAATCTGCATTAAATCTTTTTTGTTAAAAGTATATATTTTTTGAATAACTTCATCCACATATACTTATTTCTCTGAGTGTATTATCCAAAAAAAAACAACTATTGCTAATAAAAATTTGGTTTTTGACAACCTTTACTTTTTGCCCTTGGTTTAAAAATTTTCGAATAAGCCCATATAAATGTACTTATATTTCGGAGGTATGACACTACATTGAATACTCGTATTAATATTTTAAACGTATTTATAATTTGCTTTGCTATTCAGTGATAGCGTCATCTTGATATCTTCTTCAATGCCATTTGACGCATTGACGGCAACCATTCTTCTTTATTTGTCCAAATTCATGTGTTGAAAGCTGCTGAAAATTACTGAGAGATATGCATTTAGTTAGTGCTATTTGATCAATTAAAATTTTGTAAAAAAGTCACAATTTCGGATAGCGGACGTTTGACATTTTAAACGGACGTTGTAGTTTTAATAAAAATAGATCTAAAATTGGCTAAAATTACGACAGTAGCACAAACACACTAATAATGCAAATACTTATGTAAACATCATCATTTTTTTTTTTTTTTTGTCGCGAAATATCGGTTATTGCTTCATCTTGTTTTTTAAATCTCAAAATGCCAAAGTATTTTTTAACATTTAGGGTATTCAGAGACTCTGATATTTGTGTTGTGACAAATTTATTACACTGCAGCTAGTGAGTGAACTTTTTAAGTTTAAGTTTTAAGTTTTTAAGTTTGAACTATTTTAGTTTTTCCAAACGAACAAAAATGTTAAGGTTCAGTATATATACACCATTGCAATGGTTAGGTTATATGGAAAGAAAGTCCCAAAATACATAAATACTATACATACACATGTACATTGAATCGAATACAATATTGCCTTCTACTTCACGAGTAACGGGTAACTATAAATATACGTATGAATGAGTGAAACTGTGACCTTTCAGCAACTAAGCAAATATCAAAGTTAAGCAAATGTGAAGTGGTAACAACAATAATAGATGGGAGAGTATTTTGCACTAAATGCGAAACTGCTTAGCATTTGGCTTTTGCCATCAAGTGTCAAGTCGGTAAAGGAAACGGAAAGAGAAAGCCTGGAATGAGGTCAAGAGACAAAATAAGCTTCCTGCCTGTAGCATGTGGGCATGTGTGTGTGTGTGTCTGGGTGCGTGCGTGTTAACGGAATACTCCCAAGGCTATAGACCCACTTAGAGAGGAGTTGGCCTGCTTCCGGCGTTTTCCTCCTTGATCCCAGTTCTTTCTACCCTTAGCACTCGAACGGAATTTAACGGTCAAATCGCTTGACTTTTTCCGCCACATTCGGCATTTCAGAGACTCTCAATAAGACAGAAACTGAGGCTGAGTCCGAGGCTCAGACTGAGAATACGACTGAGACTGAAGTTGAAGCTAACTTTGGGGCTTTTTAGGCTCAAGTTCTACATTGTATGTATGTACTCCTATGTATGTACATATGTATGTATGTTTGTGTCTCGCTTTAGTCATGGCGGCTTTTCTTTTCTTGGTTGTTGGCTATTTGGGTAACTTACGCTTCATTAACTCGTTTGATGCTCAGTTCCCCTCTGGGCTGAGTTGGGCACTTCATTTATAAATTTATTTCTTCCCTGCCCCCCTCCGCCTTTATCATTGTCAACGAGCTACAATTTGCTCCATCCACTGACAGGGCCAATACCATTACCACTAACCGTTGCCGTTGCCGTTGCCATTGCATTTGAATTTGATTTACTGTTATCATTTGTGAATTTATAGAGGCTCAGTGGCCATTTAGAGCGTTACTAGACGAAAATCGCATATTAATTATCCGACTCGTTGTCGGCCTGTCATTTCGCTGCAGGCTCAATTCATTTTCGACAACAGATTACAAGAACAACGAACAGCAACAGCAACTTATGGCGTCTTTGGGCATGTTTAGCCAACAGTTTTACTGTGAAATTGTCAAGAAATACGTGTTTAAGCTAGATTAAATGCAGCTCTCCCTATATTTATGACCCAGTCAGTTGTTGAGGCCCTGATCAGGGTCGAATTCCAATTCCAAATCCAAGTCCAATTCGTTTGACTTGTCGCTCGTCGCGTCGGTCATTGTTTACTCCAATTATTTATGGGTCAGAAAGTATCTGAGAAAACTATCAAATTTCAGCGTAGCACGGTACATCACAGCGCAACATGCATATACACATACGATAGCAACATGTCATAGCAACATGCTGTTTTTGGCAACAATGCTGCTGGTCACATGGCTGTGGATGCTGTTTGGTGAGTTTCGGTCTCAGATGCTGCTGCTGCTGTTGTTGTCATTGTTGTTGTTGTTGTTGCCGTTTATGATGCTGATCCGATCGAGTGGGCGCCAGCCTGCGACGTGTGTAGGCGTGGCCAGGTGAGCATACGGACCCAACAACCACGCAGTCAATATCCAAAAAGTAATTAAAGGCAGCGAGAAACGTTCGGCAATGTTTGGGCGCAGTGAAAACGTTGCGAGTACCACGCCTACCAACTGCCAACCCCCCCGCCATCCAAACCTTCGTCCACCCACCTGTCAAGTGCAGTACGTGCCACATGCGGTTGCCAAATGGCAACAACGAACGTCAGCTTGATAATTAAACCAACGGATACTCTTCCAAAGTAACTAAAGCTGCGATTACCAGCATTACACAAGGTCAAGGATCAACTAAAAGGCACTCCATTATCGAAATGCAATGAAATACATACATCAAGCTGTTCCCACCTTACAACTGTAACTTGAGCCTTCATTAAGTGAGTGATTAACTATCAAAATATTTAATTTTCAAACACATACTGTGTGTAATTTTATGAAGTAATCATTATAAAGTATATTGTAAAAGTAGTAATGATTATTCAACGATTTTTAATGATTTTCTTCAATTATAATGATTAATTTTAAGCGAAAAAAAAAACTCTCAAATTATTATTACTTATGATCTTTATTTATTTCGCTCAAAATAAAACTCCCTTATAATCAAAAATTACGTGATTATTTTAAAAAAATTGTTTGATTTGGATTGGTTCCCTGAGTTTCTACTTAATATGGGATATGCAAAAATATTGGGGAAAAATCACGCACAAAAGTCATGAAATAAAAGTGAGTTTTATTTTGAGCGAAAAAAATAGAATTCAAAAACAGGGACCGTTATCATTATGAGTTGTATTATAAAAATTACATAGTAATGATTTTTTAAAGATTTTTAAGGATTTTCTTCAATGATAATGATTAAATTTGAGCGAAATAATAAAAATCATAAATAATGATAATTTGTGAGTTTTATTTTTTCACTCAAATTTAATCATTATCATTATTTTTTTGTATATGTATTCTAGTCATTGATTTTTTGATGTGAACAAATTTCAATAATCATTATTTGCGATCCCTGATCAAAAATAATGATTAATGATTAATAGTGAGATTTATTTTTTATTCTCTCAAATGTATAGATTATCTCAAAATTTTATTTTTTTTTTGCTCAATCATTATTTGCGGTCCCTGATGAATACTGTTAGAATTTGCAAGGTTTCGCAAGCAACCTTGACTATTGTATTTAGTAGAAGAAGAGCTTCTCAATGAAAGCTTATGGTTTTGAGGCCAATGGTATAACCGATATGACCGAACTTCCAGGCATACCTGGCACGCATCCGTTTTGTGCAACGCAAACGACAATTATCAGCGACATGAGCAAACCAATTGTGCGACCGTTGTCCACATTCCCGCAGGAAGTGCAGGAAGTGTGCGATAGGCCAACCAGCCAACCGGCCAACCGGCCATCCAGCCAGCCAGCCAGGACATTTTGGACAGGCTGCAGACCCAAACTACTCGTAGATTGTCGAGACAGAAAGCTGGGTTATTTGTGTGTGTAATTGTCGCTACTCTTGGGCCACAGGAACTGATTACAATAGTAATCAATAGGCCAAATAGGCGGTCTTGGCTCTGGCATTTCCTGCGACTGCATCCGTGTCCTGTCAAAGTTCAACCCCCGATTGGACGATATTAAATTTATTCAATACTTTCACAACCTTAAAGCTAATCAACAAAAAAAAAAAAAATGTATGCACGCACATAAAAAAAAATCTTCGCAAATTGAATTGAAAACAAGCTTTTGAACTTAGGGCTAAACAATTTACAGAGCGTACGATGCTTAGGTACAGATAATACGTGACCTGGACAACCAATTTTGGACTGCTTGGATGTTTGGCACTCAACAGTGAGTTTGCAGTTCGGTTGAAAGGTCATCTAAGTAGGTACAGAATAATTATACAACATATATAACAGACGGGTGGGGGGCGGTGCGGTGCGGAGCGGTGTTTTATCATCATTCCTAGGCATCCTTAACCTTGCCATCCAATGTGTCCTGCACAAAACCGCGATTTTCGATACCATTTAGTCTCGCTGCTGCCGAAGTCACCGGCGTCGTCACCGGCGTCGTCATCGTCGTCGTTATCGTTGTCGCCGCTGGCTCCGAATGCTCCAAGGACTCATGTATCACATTAGCAATAATGCCGTTCAGTTGGCCCTTGGCTTCACTGGCCAGCGCCAGCGCCTCCACGGCATTAATATTGCCATTGGTTTCTCGAAAGGATCCATGCTCTGTATCGGTACGTATTTCCTTGCGGCGCTGCCGAACTTGGAAGCGATACATCCACCTGTAGGTATCAATACAAACAGAGTTATAAACTGATCGAAACCTTTATTTGCAGAGATGGGCCCAATTAATTACTGTTGACTACTTTGCTTACTTACTTTTCACTAGAATTGAAAAAAGTAGTGCGAATGAAATTTTTATATATACACTCAGGGAAATAAGCAAATGTGGAGGAATTTATTTAAAAATAAATATACTTTTAACAAAAAAGACTTGATGCAGATCTCTTAAATCTAATCTTCTATTCATTTAAATTCCGTTTTAATGATACAAAAATTTCTTTAAGCCATTAAGTACCCATGGAAAATTTAAAATTTTTGTAAAAGTCAACTTTATAACTTTTTTCCTCGGTCTCAAACAAAAAATATTTTGATGCAAAAAAATTCTTCAAACAATTCAAAGAGTGACTGCAAAACAATTTCAAAAATCTCTTCGATAGTATTTTTTATGATTTTTTGAAAATTGCTAAAAAGCCCTCTTTTGTATGAAAAGGAAGAAAAAGAGTTAAAATAGTAATTTTTTAGTTTTTTTTCAAAAAATTATAAAAAAAATATTAGCGACTAGATTTTTTGCAGTCACTCTTAGAATTTGTTTGAGACCGAAAATAAGTTGAAAAGTATTCTAAATTTTCCATGGGTACTTAATGGGTTAAAGAAATTTTTGTATAATTAAAACGGAATTTAAATGAATAAAATTTTAATTTAAGAAATCTATATCAAATCTTTTTTGTTCAAAGTATATATTTTATAACTCCATTCTATAACTCCATCCACATATGGGCATTTCCACAGAAATGTCAACCGAGGCCAAAAACTAAAAATTGATCAATAACTCAAATCTTGTGAAATTTCCTTATAAAAATGTATTCAAATTATTTATCTAAGCAATATACGCTAGAAGAAATTCAATAGGATGAAGATATAGATTCTACATTGGAATAAATTCACTTTTTCCATATTTATGCTCATTTTCTTACTAATTGATTTCCAAAATGGAACGTTTGTATTCTATTGATTACACTAAGTACGAGAGTAAGATTGTAACACAAACCATTTTAATACGTAGAAATATATTGAAAGTTTAATTTAAAACAAGTTTTTCGAGCTGTTTTGATATATAATTTAAAAAAAAAGAGAGGCAGAAACAACAGAAATATTTTGTGGAACAAAATGTCACGTGCGACATTCGCGTGCGACAATGACTCAAATCCAATTTAAAAAAAAACTACTAAATATTTTAAAATCAAACAAAAAGCATTTTTTAGATAAATGAATGCATTACATCTTAAAATTTATTGCATCAAAATATTCGTTTACGTTTTGCCGAAATCATTGTTAGAACTGGTCGCTAAAAAAACGACTTATATTTGAGTCGCGTGCGAATGCCTTGGTTTTTTGAAATTATCTTGAATTCGAACAATTTCCCAAAATCAACCTTAGCACCAGTTATAGTGCTAATCAAGACCTTTAAGTTTCGCCTTTTGTCATAATAAAATAAAGTCATGGCACATGTTTTCTTTCACTTTGAATGCGTACGAATGTCGCATTCGACATTAGAGAATTACCCATATACTTATTTCCCTGAGGTATTATATTAAATCTAGTTAAAAATTAAAAATATTTTCAATAATTTAACTGTTTCAAAATATTGATTTTGGTTAAAAATTTAAAAAATATGTTAAAATTTTCTAAAATTTTTAACATTTTTCAAAATTTTCTAACATTTTTCAATGGTTTTCGGATTTCCTAAGATTTTTGTATTTTCTGATTTTTAACATTTTCTTAACATTTTTTTAATCTTTAATAATTGTTTTAAAAAAATCAATTATAATTAAAAAAAAATTAATTAGCACTACTCTTTTCAATGCTAGTGAAATTAAATTTCATTAGCACTATTTTTTTCAATGATAATTTAAAAGTAATGGTAATGCTTTTAGGCACAGCTCCATCTACTTGGTATACTCACAGAAAGATTCCCACGGAGAACATGGTAAGAGCGCCTCCCAATAGGAAGAAAGCACCCGGCAAAATCCTGAGCGTTGCGGCGTACAGGGTCGTGTACATGGGCGCGAAGACCATGGGCATTAGAGCCTCGGCAACGCCAAAGAGCGAGTTAACCTTGCCCAGCTCGTCCTTGGACACCAGCTTGGTGGCAATCGAGCGCATGGCAATGAAGGCGGTACCATTAAAAATTTCAACAAGGCCGCCCAAATACATGTGCCAGGGCAGCGTGGCGAACGCGTACACAAAGGACGACAGAATTTTCGAGGTGCTGGAGAGCACGCCCACCAGGGCGTCATCGATCTCCAGCTTGTGCGAAAGAATGCCCACACAGAATATAACGCCTATGAGGCCAGTGAACATCGCATAGGTAGAGAAGTAGCTGAACTCCACCTCGGACCAGTTGAAGCGGAATCGGGTGAACAGATATGTGACTGCCATCTCGCCGTGCATCGGGCCAATGATTACCATCACAACAATCATGAGGAGGATAACGCGTTGACGACGCTGATTCTCCCCCTTCTTGAAGGCCACGCGGAACGTCTGGACGACATGTTCCTTATCGAAGAAGTCGGCCAGTAGACTCTTCTGTTGGGCGGTCTTCTCAGGTCGCGCTATGGGCTCATCCAGAAAGAAAAGTCCGTAGACAAATGCCAGCACATAGAAAGCTGCCGAAATGGAAAATACGCCGTAGAAGCCAATTTGCCTAGAGATTGGACCGGGAATGAAAGATGTTTAAACAAGAATGATAATCAACATAACTAGACACCTACTTGAGCAGGACTCCACTAAATGCCATGCCAATAGGCACTCCGACCGAGAAGCAGACATTTAGGATACCAATACGGAGAGTGCGCTCCTCTTCGGTGGTGATATCTGCTATATAGCTGAAGACCCCCATCAACATTGTGAACCAGCCACCGCTCAGCGATGGAAATATCGCTTCCGTCAGGGCGGCAGCCTCCATTGGCGCGTTTTCGAAGTAGACGCAGAGCATGAGGCCGACAACGCCGAGGAACTCGCCCACCACTGGTATCAGGATGCAGGGCTTGCGCCGGCGATGGCGATCACTCCAGGAGCCCCAGAACAAAATGAGCAGGCAGGGAAATAGCGACTGAATCACAGTCTTCCAAGCAGTCATCCTAGCAACCATCTGTTGCACCGTCTCCTCCTCACTGTGAATGGACAAAAGTCAACTTAATTGATGGCCAATAGCATTATTCAAGTACTCCCAAAGAGGGATCGCCAATAAGAGTATAAATTGGACCATCCAACTTTACGTTTTACATTTTTTTTTTTAGTTTTTATAATAAAGTAAGTTTTATTTTGAGTGAAATAAATAAAAATAAAAATAGATATTCAGGCATGTTCCGAATTCCGAACGTTTAACTATTGGCTGTTCCCAATTCCGATCGAAATGGGCTTGCTTTCAGTTTTCGAAAATGCATTTTAAATATTTCAGGTTGAATATAGATAGAAGGTAAATTAGACTAAAACTTCGTTGCTCGAATTTTGATGTTCGGTTGAAGCAACTCAGCAGCTTTCGATTGCGTGAGTTGTTATCAATATCAAATGTTAAAGTGGAATTCAGAACAGCTCGGTTTTGTTTTTTATAAAATATTCAATAGATGCTTTTAAAAATTTTCTTTTAAAAAATACTTTAATTATTTAAAGTTCAAGTAGTAATGTTAAATGGTGCTCAAAATATTCAACATTATTATAATTTTCAGTTTATAATTTTAGTTATTTAGTTTAATGCTTTAAATGGCATTTATTTTCAAATCCGACGTTTCTACAGCATCGATTTTCGAAATTCGGAACAGCAGTCAACTCGTTTTGTGGCATTTCGACTCGTTATCGGAATTCGAAACAGGTCCGATTGATTATTTGTGAGTTTAGTTTTTTCGCTCAAACTTAATCATCATCAATTTTTTTATATATGTATTCTAGTCATTGAGTCTTTGATGTGAAAAATTTCAATAATCATTACTTGCAATCCCTGCTTATTTGATTAATTGTATCATAAAACTCGTTGCGATTACGGCTTCTAAACCGTAAAGCTCACTTACAGCGTATAGTTAGCCGTTTGACGTCGGGTGAGTGCATCGCAGATCTCATCTCCGTAGGCCATGTTCACACGACACGCCTTCTCCAGGTTCAGATTTTGCGTGGCCAGATTGGAAAGCACACTGGGCATAATGTAGGCGGCCAGTATGGGCTCAACCGTGATGTTATTTGCTACCAACCGCAACTTCTCGCGCCAAGTCCTCGTTGACGAAGGCGTCGTTTCCGTTGTCTTCCCCTTTTCCGGGCCCAGTTGCACTGGAGACATGCTTGAGGCATGATTAGGCGAGTATTTGTTGCTATGTTTGGACAGGTCCATGCCGGGCCCATCTTTGGGTGACATGATGGATTCTGTTGGGGTAAGCAAGGAATGATCTTCAATAAAACTTGGATAGTATTTAATTAGTCGGAATTCCACACAAATAAAAGATGGTTACTTTCATAATGAATACATTTCCATAACCCATAACCATTTTTTAATGTTTTATTAAGTGGCGCTGAGTTTATAAAAATTGCCCTTCTTTTTCTAATAATCAATTAAATCAATTTTTTTCAATCCACATATGATATTTGTAATTAAATAAGTTTAATGGATACATAATGTCAAATCGATATGTGTATTGTTTAAGGGACCGGATATGCATCCTTCTGTCCAGCACAGAGCCATTCCAGTGATCAATCATAGCTTGAAGTTATTGAAATCAATCTTTCCACAAAAGTGAAACATATTCTATTCAAGCTTCACTTTCCGTCCTCCAACTTCTCCCTGCGCTTGTTGCTGCCGCATTTTGTTCTCATTCTATTTTTGCGCGCATCTCCCACTTATTCTGATTGGATTATTTGTTTGTGACAATCGTCAGCGAAAGTATTTCGTTTTCACTCGGCTCGCCTTTGTTTCGGACAGCTTCTATTCTATAAACGGAACTCGAGTGTCAATCAAGCGCGACGTTCTCATCAACGTCGCCGTCAACGTCGACGCCGACGCCGACGTCGCGACTTTAAGTGTGGCTTTGCACTTGGAGTAAATATCATTATCAAAAATAATTGATAATTATCAATGTCAAATACTGTGTACAACAAGGCATTTCAAACAAATAATAGCAATAATAAAAACAAGCGGGAAAAACTTTAGTCAAGACCCATTACATACTTTTGGGCGCTCGAGTTGCTTAAAAACTTAAAACAGCTCTATGTACCGTAATATTTATCTAATGATTTTGTTATTAATAATACTTAACTTATTTTCTTTTCAGCGTACAATTAAAATTTATATTAATTTAATATATTACTTTTTAATTTTAGTTCTAGTTTAATTCATTTAATTAATTGTCAAAATTCATTTAATTTTTGCCGACTGCTTTAAGTTGTGCTATATAATAATACAGTCGAGCTTCCATAACTCGAACTTCTATAACTCGAATTTTCTCGAACTCGAACTAAATTGAGTGGCAATAGCATTTGCTTGACAAATTACATACAATTCCGCTTCCGTAACTCGAACTTTTATAAGTCGAATTACTTTATATCTCAAACAAAAATATTGGCCCGTGCTTCTGTAAGTCGAATTTTTTGGGAAAATCTCCAATAAAGTTTAAAGTTTTTTTCTTTTCTGTTTTATGCTTTTGTTACCGGCTCGTTTCGATATGTAATATTGATGTACATTAACATATGGGCTAATCCTGAGTTGCGGACGTTACATTTGCACGCAAATTTTCATGTTTAAACTAATACAGCTCGCGTTCAGATTGGTGAATTTTAATGAAATTTTCTGAAAAATGCATTTCATTGGGAGTACTCTTAAACCTATTTTAAAATAAAAGCCTTACTGCTTTAAAAAAAAAAGTTGGGCTTGCTGAAAGTTCCGTTGCGGCCGTTACATAGAATGGAAGTCGATTTGAGGTTAACGTGCATTTGCACGTATATTGTCGAATTTTGCATAATAAACAGAATATATCCAAATACAAAAAATTAAGTGGAATAAATGCCCATATCAATCCAGCATCAAAAATAAAGATAAGTAGTCTCGTTAATTAAAATTCTTAGTTTTTGTCTGTTGCGGACTTTACACACAACCTTTTCTTTAAATTATTAATATATATTCGGGGGTGCCACAGATATCGCTTTCACTTGAATTTCACTTCAATTTCATTTCGCTGTGCCACAGGTCAAATCGCACAATAATTCTGTGCGGAATAAACAAGCGCTAAATCCGCTTTCGTCCGATGCTGCCACCTAGTCCAATTTAGATTTTCAAAGTCGGGGGAAGCGATGCCACATTTTTTAGTCAGAATTCGAAGTAAGGTATTTAAAAAAAAATATATGGAACCACTTCAGTTTTCTTTAAATTAAGCATTAAAAAAATAGGTAATTTGAGGTAAATCAAGTTTTACCCAAAAAAAACCTTTAACTTATTGTGCAATTTGTAAAAACATTTGTCACGAAGAGTTGCCAGATTAATGGCATACAATTGCTAGAGTTGTCGAGTAACTTTTATTTTCTCGCGCCAAATACTTTTAAATTTTTTTTAGCTAAACAAAATCAATTATTGCATAAATAAATTAAATTATGTTTATTAAGTAAGAAAAAAAAAAGCTTATTGCTCTGCAATGATAAACTTGAAAAAGTTGCTAATCAAACTCTTGGGTAATTTAATCTGAGAAGGTGTCAACCCTTAGCAGCCTAGTTCGAAAAGGTTGGTGAAAATGCTAAGAAATATTAAATCTCTCGAAGTTCTGTGGCATCTCGGAAATTTCCGTGCGGAATTGCTATTTGCGGATTTCTATTTCGCTTGCGATTTCCGTGGCATCCCTGATTAAATATCTTTTCGATACAGTTTTTATCTTAAATAAAAGAAAATGAAACAAAGTTTAAGTTTCGCCCACTTTTTTGGCCTTTGAAAATTCCCTATTTTTTACAAGAATTATTGAAATTAAGAGGCAAAAAGAGGAATTAATTGATAAGGCTCGGCCATGAACAACCAAACCACCGTAAAACCTTTTTGATTTTGTAATTTAAAGCCTAAAAATGTATTCTGTTATAACAAAACACAACTATTATTAAAAAACATGCAATTTTTTGACAACTTTAAGTTTTTGCCCTTGGTTCAAAAATTTTCGGATTAGCCCATATGGCGATGCAATATTATAGAATATTGCATCAACAATTACATTGGCTGGTGAATTAGCTTCAGGAAATAAGTACTTTATGTACTTCTTTGTTAGCGTATCAGCGCAAGATTATTTACCATGGCACCAACACGTGTATTAAAATGTTTATCGCTTAAAAATATTCAAACTTATTAGTTAAGGAGTTCGAAAATGGACCTAAAACTTTGAAGTGGCTGATACATATGGTATCTCCGCGTAATCAGTTTTCATTATGATAAAAAATATAAAATTAATTATGATGTCATTTGAATCGGGAACTTCTTTTGGATACAGCAAAAGAACGAAATAACCAATTTTTGAGAATATCGAAAGGTCTTAAGCAAACTGGAATCTGTTTTTGATGAAAATAACAAGAAAAGTTTGCAAATTTGAAATGTATGTATGTCGAAGTCTCCAGAAGTCGAACTTTTTCTTTGGATAATAGTGATTCGAGTAAGGAAGGTTCAACTGTGTAAAAAATACTAGCGAAGAGATATTTGAAAAAAAAAATGTTTTTGCTGTCACTATTAAAATTGTTTGAAGAAACTTTTTGCATCAAAACTTTTTTTTTTCGAGACCGAGGGAAAAACTCAACATAGTAGACTTTCACGAAAATTCGAAATTTTCTATTGGTACTTAATGGGTTAGGGAAAGTTTTGTATCATTCAAACGGGATTGATGCTAAAATGTACATGAAGTAAGTTCAAATTTTGAGTTGATTTAAATTTTGTTTTGTCAAAATATACCACATATACTTTATAGAGCCAGAGAAGCATCCATCTCCCATTAACATACATTTTAACGAATACTATATACCCATATACTTATTTATTAAGTAACGGGTACAACTTAACAAAGGGTACGTAATAATAATAAACACGTCGCAATTTCATGGAATTACGATAATTGAAGAATACAAGTATTTATTGATTACATTTGTGTTTTAATTGAAACTCAATGTGTATTGCTATCTTGGCATGCGACTCTCTGGAATTTTCTCAATTGTATTACCCATTTAGTTTTTTCTAACATTGTTATAGCAACAAACATTGCCTAAGTTCATTTATTAGTAAATAAATAAATTACTTTGTACTTATTTATGTTGCAGAGGCCTCATGTTCAATGTTCAAGGTTCGATAATAGATCATTTAGTTCGGTCGTCCATCAAAAATGGAAAGACTTAAAATTATCAAATTAACTACGATGAACAAACTTTAGTGAGTTGTCGATTTTTCATGAAAATCGATTTAATTACTTCGATGTATCGTCAAAAAAGTATCGAGTTATCGAGGACTTGAAAATCACTTAAAATTTGGAAACTAATTCAGAATTTTGTTTATCAACAAGGTTTATTTAGGGAATACTCTGTCATACAAGCCAGGTGTGTCTGGCTTATTTAATCGACCGATCGTACAGCTCAATCTGTAATCGTGTCTATTGAATTTCATATGCTTAAAAAAAATTGAATACATTGCATTTATTGAGCAATGCAATATCTAGGAATAAAAGTTCTGTATCTCTGGCGCCCGACAACTATAATCAAAACTGTTTGAAATTTATTCAATAACTAATCGATGTAACTCGACCTTTTGGTCTTCACCTAGATTGAAAATACATGCATACTTATCAAAAAACCTCTTTGCGAAGTAAAAGTCTAGTGACGAAAACACTTTCATTCCCCAAAAAATTGTGATATCCAATTTTGTAATGAATAATATAAAGTTTTACATATAAATGCTTAAAAAAATGTTATTAAAAAACATGCAGTTTTCGGAATAGCCCATATACAATCATAAAAAATACTAGCAAAAATATTTTTGAACATTTTTTTTGCAGTCACTCTTAGAATTTTTTGACAAATGTTTCTGCATCAAAATATTTTTTCTAAAAAATCGAGGAAAAAAGTTAAAAAAATGACTGTTTTTTTAAATTCAAAATTTTTAATGGGTACTTAATGGGTTAAGGAAAGTTTTGCATCATTTAAACGGAATTTAAAAGACCTTTCCAAAAATATATTTTTTACTGTGAAGAATTGACTTAAATAGCTATTAAAGTCAGAAAAAGGGCGTACGAATTAATAGTGGTTTGGGCTCGTAGAAGCAGTAGACAATTTTACTAAATATTTTTCTTATTCTTTTTTACTTTAACATTTAGCAGGTCGATAAACTTTTGTGTATCCAAATAATTGATTTCCCAGTGAAGTTTTGTGATTTCTCTCAGTATTGGACATGTTTCCAAGAAGAGGAGTATATTCTCCCGATCCTGTGAGTTACAAAGCGAGCAAATGCTTGAATCTGTCTTAGAAGTTAGAAAACTAAGCTTTACAACTTATTTTCTAGTCTAACATATACATATTAATATATAAGTAGATACACATATTTTTATAAATTTTGTAACGAGTATTTCATAGTCTGAGTTTTTATATCCGTTACTTATAAAATAAGTAAAAGGGGATATTGTATTCGTTGCTATGTATGTAACAGGGAGAAGGAAGCATCTTCGACTCTATACAGTATATATATTCTTAATAAGCATCAACAGTGAGGGCCTATATCTCAGAGACTATAAGAGCTAGAGCAAGCAAATTTGGCACACAGACTTCTATGTATAAACCCAACGCTGGTCAAATTTGTTTCAAATTTTTGCCACCCCCTTTTCCGCCTCCGTAAATCGCGAAAAGCCATCACAATTATTATATTATTAACTACAACTACCTCTCATCCTACTAAATTGAAACAAAATCGGACAAATATAAAGGTGGCAAAGGCTGATATAAGTTTCAAGCAATGTAAGTGCCTAAGAGCATGCAATAAAAAATATTTTAAATTTATTTAAATAAGTAACGGGCATCCTATAGTCGGGATCTCGACTATAGCCTTTTCAACTTGTAATCATCTCATTATTTAAAAAAATGTTTGTTGATGCAATATGTGCCAATCTCACATCCCTCAGTCTAAATTCCGTATTTTGGTCGTCCGCCAATCGGAAATAACGATTAACAACAGCAACATTAAAATCACAAATGATCTTTTAAATTATTTAAACAAGATTGAAAAATAAACTCGGAAGCTATTCGAATTCGCAGTGTAGGGTGAATGTAAGAACAAGATCAAGTGTACTATATAAGTTTATGTTTTAAGTTTATACTATATGTATTTCTGTACGTAGGTGTTAATGCCTGTTAGGATATTTAAGGGTCTGAGTTGAGCGCGTTTACTTGTTTATTGTATGATATTATTTCTCAAGTGTGCCATTAATCTGAGTGTAACTAAGTAAATTTCGGCGACTGTTAGCTGATGTGACTTGCGAGCTTAGCGCTTTACTCATTTTTCGTTTCTTTTTTTATAGCATCCATTAAAAGTGACAGAAATTAAGCAAAGCTAATTGACCTTGACAGTCACATACATATGTACATACGCACACACGCTCGCATACAATCACATAACTATAGAGCGACCCATAAAGTGCATCGCTGGCGGCTTTAATCTTCAACTTCCGTCAACGCCAGTGCTGATCCGACGGCTCTTCCGCTGTCGCCACCTCTGCCGTCTAAAAGACAACTCGGATCAAGCTTGAGTTAATTATAGCATCTATCCATTGGGACAGACATACACTAGCGTTATAGTTGTGTTCGTGATTGGAACGTACATGTACATATATGTATATGATAAAGTTCATTATCATGCTTTGTTAGGTTTCTAAATACAAGTCTGACGTTTTTCATTTGCTCACAAAAAGCTTGTTTAATTGCCTTTAATTGCAGTTTAATTTTTGTTATATTTTGTTTGCCAAATATTTCCCAAAAGATTTGTATTTGAATAATACCGGAATCGGTACCGAAATCATTAACCTTAAATAACCGAATCGGTTGTACCGGTAAGTGATCGGTTTTATGCGCATATCTCTTAATATAGCTTTGTTAAAAAGCATTTTCAAAAATTTTAAAAACTGTAACGGTGTACCGATAGATACCGGTACTGTAACCGAAATCGATAAAACAAAACCACCGGAATCTATATTTGCTCGATTTATATCAAAACAGACGATGTGTTATGAAGTCTCAAGGGATTATATTTTTAAAACAATAGGTAACAGTCTGACTGTAGCATGGACTAAGTCCACTTTTTGTTGTATAGTATGTATGTATATTGGGCACCAAAAGAACTAAATTTTTCAAAATTTCGATAACTCATTTCAGAGGTAAGCTTACATTTTTCTTCAATGCTTGAAAATGCCATTTTGTGCATTTCTTTCAAACTGCTGTTAAATTTAATGCTGTGATTAAATAATTCTTAGCACAAAATTATAACTAATATCTGTAGCAACTTACATTATTTTATTTTAACCAGTTATAATAACAGTTTTACAGCTAGAGTCTTCAAATTAAACATGAAGCTTATATAGACAAATTTAGAATTTAGGATTTTTTTTTTTTTGGAGTTGGACCACGCCTTCAGCTTCCGCTCCCCATCCGACTATGAGAAAAACGTGTAAGAGAATTATATGAAATCTAAAAAATGATAGAGATTTGAAATTTGGCATTCATTTTAGTTAGGATAAAGAAGAATTTATGCTTTTTTTTTTTTTAATTTTATCTTGTCTTTATCAGCCCTTAATACCGAGCTCCGTGAAAAATTAAATTTTTTTTTATAAGTTAATGTTGAGCAAAATATTTTAAACTTTGCATGTTTTTTGAGAATATATTTTGAGAAAACGCCGCTAACGATTTTTTTTAATTTTCAATATCTTGTATTTAGTTTGTAAAATTTTGCATTTTTTCATACTTGTGAATTGCAATAGGAGCCAGTGTTGCTAGACAGTTTGATTTTGCTTGTAAGAATGCGGGCTTTAATTGGTTAAGGGTGTTTTGAGGGTGTATTCATGTATTTTTATTCTAATTATTATCTTAACGATGGTACTGGCGCACACGTATATTTGTACAATTTTTGTATAAATTTTTGTCACTCGGCACGGAGCAAAAAAGTAATATTTATAAGGTATGAAGAATTTAGCGCAATGTGCCGAGTGCCAAATAATTTTTTTTAAATTATTTATATGTAAAACTTAATAATATTCGTCACAAAATTGAATATCAGAAATTTTGGGGCATAAAAATGTTTTCGTCACTAGACTTTTACCTCGAAAAGAGGTATTTTTTTAAGATCACTAAACCAAAAAAAATTTCGAATTCTGAACCACAACATTTTTGTATTTATGCCGCAATGCCGAAACGGGTGTGAAACAGCTTTAATATCACTATATACTCGACGATTTAATTATTTTTAGCTCCAGTTTTGCATCACAGACGTAGGTCGCTGATGGTAATTGTGTACACATTAATGTCTGTTTTAAAATGATCATATTATATTAATATCATGTTTATTTAAACTGTTAAACCGTATACTAAAGATAGCTTAGTCTTAATTTTTTCGGAACTTGGAACTTGCCAGTCACTGCAAAAGAGCTAGAATCAATTATAAATTGAATAGTTAAAACAAATATTTAATAAACTAAACTAATATTTTAATGGAATATACATTTTTGATGTTAAGCTAAATACAAAATGTAGATATTTTAAATTTTATTTCAATGTAGATAAATTAAATTCTTGAACTTTTAAAATAAATAAAATTTAACAATTAACAAATATAAAATATTACAAAAATTGATGAGTTTTTCTGTATTTTTACTAAAAGCATATTAAATTTGACAATTAAGTTTGTTTTTATTTTAATTAAAATGTTTTAATAAGAATTATGTAGATTCGAAAGATAATAGAGATGTAATTAAAGAAAATGTGCGTAAAAGGCATAAGGAGGCGTAGCAGACCCCATAAAGTATATATGTATATTCTTGATCAGAATTAACAGCGGAGTTGATATAGCCATGTCCGTGTATCTGTCTGTCCGTCTGTAAGAGCGCCTAGATCTCATGGATTATAAAAGCTAGAGACTCCAAACTTGGTATTTAAAGCAGATAAAATTTGTTTTAGATTTTGGCTACACCCCTTTTAAGGCCCACAAATTAGAAATATTTTAAAAAATATGTATTATTAGCAGACTTTGTGGGCATGGGTCCCAGGCTCAAATAACCGACTTGGACAGATGATCTTTTTTCAAAGATTTATAAATGTTTTCCTGGCATTTTATATTAATAATGTACTTATTTACATCAATTCAATGTTAATATTTGATTTTTACTTTACAAAATAATTTTCACCAAGGCTATTAAAACATATTTAAAATATGTGGTAAAAGATGGACATGATTTGTTGTTATTAGTAAGTTCCGTTAAATATTCAGAAAAATCCGGTTTGCCATTAAAAAGATTGGACATTTAAAAGACAATTTGTTAACATTCTGTTTGAATACTTTGTGATCATTATTTTGATTTTGGGCCTATGGACGAAACCACTGTGCAGTGGTTGCTTTTCCATAGTAAGTACGGAGTCTCCGACAGTCGAGTATGCTCAACTGTAGGACCGCTCCCTAGTTTGTCTTATAATTATTGCATACTGTTGCGACTAGTAATTAATTTGAAAATAACTGACAGAATCAGTGTGCGTCGCAGCTGTGTGGTCTTGAACCCATAATCAGACTTGCCAACTTTATTTATGTTAATACTATTTTAATTTACATTTGCTTAACATTTTCTTTAATTATCGATAATATTGTAACATCGAATGAATTATGATGTATCGTTTTGCTGCAAGAAGAGCAGTTGAAAAAGAGAACTGGTGACGACAACACCATTTAATAAACCGATCCCTACATTTATACACTTCTAAAACTAACCGAATTCGATTTTACTGAATTGGTGGAAGTGGGTGTTGGTGTTCTATTAAGGTGTTGGCTCTGAAGATCGACACGCAACTTTTATATTTATGCAGACAGGCTGCATAAATGAATCCGCAACATTTTTAGTAAATGCAGAAGCGCTGCACGTTACACATACTGAATTTAAAGTATTTGAATCTAGAAAAAATACTCTTTCATGCTCAAAGAGAGTTATATGCAGAGTATCGATTGTGCGATAAACAATTAATTTGTATTCAACGCCAACTTTTTGCTGCGACTGTCTTCAGCTCTTTTTACTATTTATTGTAGTGCCATCAATGTCATCCAAGTTTCACGAAACGTGCATTGAACTCACTGCAAAACGTAAACATTTCTATTGAGGTCATTTCGTTCATTATAGCGAGACTGACACGTCGCACAGTGGTTGCTGTTAGCGACAGTCGTTGCAAAAATAAAGATTTTAATGACGTTTTGGGAAAAAATGCATACATCAGCCAAATAAATGATCGAAGGTGAAGAAGTGAACGGTTCGGGGGAATTTGTTTCTGAAATCGAAAAATGATTTCTAATTTCTACTTAAGAAAAAAAATTGAATAAACTCGAAATTCTAAAAAAATAAATATTGCTCGTCCCTTTCTCTATTTAATGTATTGTTTAAAAAAAAAAAAATTTAAAGCCCTTTTTAAACTTGGGCAAACTATATAACAAATGGTCATAATATTCTCTCGCCCAAACTTTTATATTTTGTTTATAATATGTTTATCTAGGGGTACAGAGGTTATTGAATTGTCTGTCCGTCCATATGAGCACCTTGAACTAAGAGACTATAAGAATTAAAACAATCAAATTTGATGACAATGCTCCGGTGTTGAGCACGCAGATCAAGCAAAGAATTTTTACACGCCCTCCACCGACCACGAAAAGCAAATAATAAAAGTAATTTTGAAGCAACTTCCTTGAAATTTGTCACGAAAGGTGTTTGAATATGCTGCGGTTATTAATCAGAAAGTTATAATTGAGATATTATTCTCAATATTTTAATGCAAGTCCTGAGTCAAACAATTGCAGTTAATCAAAACATCTTTCAGTCTTTTTAAACAATTTTAGATTCTTTAAATCTAAATAGTCAAAATCGAAGATAAAATTGTATTTTTTTTTCATGTGAATGTTTAGCTCAAAATTAACAAATAAATATTAATGCTCGTGTTCTGTACTAATATTATACTTACTAATGTTCAAACTATTATGTTCTTTAAGGATTTTTTGTAGTAAAGAAAAGGTTATTAACAAAACTATCTAGATTCAGATGTTAATGGTGTTGAAAACAATACTTGCAGATGTGCATTTATGCTAGAAAATCCAATGTCAGAGGGGGAAGGGGGTGAAGGCAAGAGCACATTTTTTCTCATAATCGGTTGGTGAGAGAGAGTGCTGAGAGTGCTGAGATTTTAAGAAAAAAATTAAAATTCTACCTAAGCTTAGAGTTTATAGTATGTCAAACTATCGGGCTTTTATCCCATAGTACACAGTGCGTCGAACAGTGTTTCCGAAGCACTGTTTTGGTCATGGGTATACGTTTAATTTGGAAGCTCTACCAGGAAGCGCCTTAATCCGGCATATTAACTAACTGCCAGTCAAGCATACTAATAGACAGGCAGACAAGTGTCAATGCGGTAATGGAAGTAGTTTGAAGGTATGCCAAACTCAATGAATTTTATCGGTGATTTCTTTCTGTCTTATATAGTAACAGGCTAAAGCATGCGTGGCTGAAAGAACACATATTTTTGATCAGCAGCAGTAGAAAAGTCAAAAGAAGCATCAAATTTGTGTTATGTAATTTCCCAATTTGTATGAGCAGTTAACATTTATTTAAAGTGAGGATGAGTAGACCGAGTCCATTATAAGTAATGGGTTCTTTTAGCCAAAACAAAACTTGTGTGCCGAATAGCAGTACGAACTGTAGTACACGTCTAAAATATTTTTAATATTTATCAATTAGTTTTTAAAAATTATAAGATTTCTAATTTAAATATGTTAGTACACAGATACTTAGTCATGAAAACAAATAAAGCTTGTCGTTAAGCATGTAAATTTATGTAAAATTAACTGACCCTGTTAAAAAAAATTTTGAACTAAAAGAAAAGTTAGCATACACTGTCCAACAGACATATGTACATAAATCCTTTAAAGTGCTTTAAGACGAGCGTGTTTTCACCGACACTTTTTGTCAAAAAACTGTAAGTGTCGTGTGAACACACGAAATTTTAAAGCGTCGGCGAAAAACCGACGCTCACCGATGGAAATAGAACACGTTCTATTCCATCGTTTTTTTTGTCGGTGAAACCGTGCTTATAACATCAATACGTTAACATTGGCCATTGCCCATTTAGCTTTGCAAATACCGTAACTTCTCATTTGGTTCAAAAGTTACGATATTTGCAAAGCTAAATGGGCAATGGCCCCACTGTGCGGTGTTCACACCAAAATCCCATCGGTTTTTGTTTTTCAGGGAAAGCTGGTCACACTCAACACAATTTTAGCTCGCGCACACTTTTTTGTTTGCCGAAAAGCACAAAAAAATACCAAATTTGGTCTGAATGTGTAAGACTACCCCAGATGCATAATATGTTAGATTGGTTGAAATCGGACTGCTATATCATATAGATGTCATAGGAATTAGGTCGTCACATGCAATTCTTATAAATCACACCGGAAAACAAAAAATAATTTTTTGAAAAAAAAAATTTATTTTAAATTTTTTGAGAATAATTTTTAAATATAAAAACCTTAAAAATGAAACGAAAAAAATCCAAAATTTAAAAAAATATCTTTTTTTAGGTGCCATAAAATTTATTTTTTTCACAAATTTCAACTTTGATAGCCGCTCAGTAAGCATCTAGGGGGCGTGGCACTTTTCTTAAACACTTATTTCATAGGTTAAAGAGTTATCTATCATATGCCATTAAAATGATTCAATTATCTCATTTGGTTCAAAAGTCATGATTTTTTCAAATAAAATTAGCAACGGCCCCACTGTGCACAGTTGCGAATTGTGTTGCCATTTACATTCACCGACGGTGAAAAAGTGTCGGTGAAAACACGCTCGTCACTTTTAAATAAAAAAAAATATTATATGAACACTAAATTACTTAAAATAATATGATGTTTTTATAACATTAACATAACATAGAGATAACTGACAAATAAATTGTACTGTAATCTGCTGCTACCTAAAAACAAACAAACTTGATCTGTGTGCACAACATCGAAGTTTTGTTGTCTAATTTGGTAGCTTCGGAGATCCTGGTACTCATACGGACAACAAATTTGCCCTTTCATATCTCCTCTTTTTATTAACTTATCTGATGCAATTTTCAGCAGACGTCCTCTAATTATGTCTGTTAATAGCTATTGCTCTTGAATTACACTTGATATTCAATTGTTCTTCTGTTCAACTAGACGAAGTCGTAACTTTTTCGTATGTAATAGTTCATGTACCTTTTTAAGTTACCCAGCTAATTACGAAAACACACTTAAACTTTCAAAATTCTCCGTTTTTGTAGCACAACAAATACCTTTTTAACAAAATCTGTCTTGCCCATATATTAGGAAGTTTGAACTCCGGATTTACTGTACAAGATATTCTAGAGATATTATAATATAAGAAAGAAGATCTTTCGGCGTGTTTGTTCCTGTGCATTAATCTGTTTACATTAACATACATACATATATACGTGAGAACATTGTTGAGGTGAGTGTCCAAGTATCTTAGGGTCTTAACGTTTTGATTCGTTTTACATAATCAATTACTAAGTAACGTTTGGAAAAGACTTGATTAATTATTCGTGTTTATAAATAACCGATCATGTAGATGATAAAGTTATGCTAAATCTTGAATACATTTTGCATTAAGAATGCTTGATTACATATTTGAAAGTAAATTTTTATCACGATTGTGTTCAACGATGGCAAATTCAAAAAATGTGTTATTAACTGGGAACGGTAGTCCACGCTAGTGACGAAGGCAGGCACCAATTAGTAGGAAAAATTACAGTCAATTGGCTTTCAGTGCACAGCTTACCAATGTACTATATAGAGAATATTAAGATTTAGATGCGGATATTGATAGTAAAAGCGTCTAGTTGCTGTAATTAGTCATATTGTGGTAATTTTTTTTGATGGTCGACAGTGCAAAATTTTGGGAAATGAACATAGAAATGTTGTTTGACTAAAGATTTAATCCTTCTTTGCTCGCTCTTAAATTTTATTTTAATGCACTACATAAAAAGTTAATTGATATTAATTTTCAGGTTTTAGAGAATGGGTCAAAAATTGGTTAAAATCATTTATTCAGCAGACAGGTATTTATATACTTTAATTTAATTATTTATTCTCGGCTATTCATGATTGTATTAACAAAATAATAATATACATATGTACAAACTAACCATCTAACTGATAAATAGAAAAATTACAAATGACAATTAATTTGCTAGATTCGCCAACGCGATGTGTTGGGGTTGCTGTGAACACAACCATAGCCAGTTAATAAACAAACTCAATTTGCGGGAAATTCGTTGAAAATTTGCCGGGTTCTCTCTAATCATATTTTTACCCATTTCCGGCTGCTGACAAAACTTTTCACACACCTACACTCTCTTACTGAGACTCGCACACACACCATACCAAAAAACTCGGTGGCGCTCTGAATTGATCATTAAGTTATTAATTACCCGTCTATCTGAGAGATACAGATACAACGCTACAATTTTAGATACTTATAGTGTGCGCTTATATGTAAGTATGTCAGATTAAAAGCGGCAAATGTGCGACAAACATACGAAATTAAACAGTGCTTTAGTTCATGTCCAAATTGAAAATAATTAAATACAATTTGTTGGAAAAAAAGAAAACACAGTTACTTTACGCTTTATTTATGCGCAATTCAATGATAAAAACGAAGAGCTAAAAATAGTTAAACACACACAAGCACACAGCTAAAAATGAGTGTTTGAATAGACAACGCTTTATTTATGGGGCTTAAACAGTAGTCGCAAATTGCGGTAGTTCTGACAGGCGAAGTGTGCGACTGCGTAAACTGAACAAATTGAAAAAACCAAACCACTAATTTGGCAATGAAAAGCGAGAAGCAACACAAAAAAACATAAAGAAAAAATCCCCGAAAAACGATTAAAAATTTTAATTAAAGCAACACACACACAGAAGCACACACTTACACTTAAACAAATCAAAAAAAAAAATATATATAATAATTAGTGAAAAAACCGCAAAACTTTAAAAATGAATGTATGTAGTTAAGGGGCATAATAGAGAACTGAGAATAAAAAACAAAACCATAAATAAATGATATGTGTTTATGTAAATAAATATGAACAAAACGATAAGAACAACAAAAACAACAATAAAAAAATGCAAAAAAAAAAAGAATGGAATATGAGAACAATAAATAAATGTTATGAACGTGGACAATTTGTAGTAAGTAATTTGGTTGATGCCTCTGGCACGCAACAATAACAACTACGAACAACAATAACTATATGGTAAATTTTGTATTGTCAAACAAAAACACTCCCACATACATACATGTATGTATGTATTTGTATATGTAGATACACAGATATGCACAAACGAGCGCAAACAAATTTCACGACAAACGCGAATTTGATTTAATTTACATGTCTTTAATGAAATTAGTAGTAAAGCGCGCACACACACACATGCCAGTTCACAAGCACATATAGACGCACACACACATACGCGCTCACAGTAACTAAAACTAACGGTTAACTCACTCTAGTTAGCTATATATCTGTCAGTTAGTATCTTTGATATCCCTGATGCTTCTCGCCAGCCAAGTTGGAAGTTCTTTGAAGTGTTTCACAGTTTGATTATTAGGAGTTATTTTTTATTGTATTTTATTATTATATTTGTTGTTGCTGTAGATTCTACAACAATAACAGCATGTCGAGCGGTTGTAACAGTATAGTTGTATTGTTCTTGTTATTATTGTTATTGCTGTTATTGTCGTTTGTCGTTTGGCGTTGTTGTTTTTGTTGTCTATTAAAACGAGGCTTAGTTAACGAGCTTTGCCATGTACCTAAACCAGCGACGTTGAGCTAAACTCAGCGACTAAAATTTGTATTGAATTTGATGAGTGCCGTCGACTCGCCACACGGCAAACGCTGGCAGCTCCAACGCTGACGATCTCGACATCGCGACGCGACGCGACGCAACGCGCCGCGCCGCTGCCACAGCGCTATGCGGGCGGCAAGTGACGATCGCCCAGATCCAAGCTTGCAGTGCCAGCGGCAGCGACAGCGGTAGCGGCAGAGACGTCGACTGCAAGTGCGAAGTCTAAACAACTGCGCGCTGCGGCGCGGCGTCTGCGTTTGCGTGAGTCTGCTTATGTTTGTGTTTCATTTTCAGCGTGTCACAAGTGCCAAAAAAAAATTTTGTTTTATATAAATACATATATCATGATATACATACATATTTACATAAGTATAGTACATTCATCTTATTTGAATATCGCGAAAAGAGTCACACTCCACTTAAATTTCTCTGGCTCTATTGCTAAAAAATATATACGTACATGTACATATATTTAAACATTTAAATTAACGAAATAGACTAGGAAATACCCTGTGTTGACTATGTAAGTACTTGTTCGCAGTGCTGCCAGAGAAGGAAAAAAAATAGCTGAAAATATTCTAAAAAAAAAGGCAATTCACTTAGCTTTGCAGTAAATGTGGTCTTGCAGTAGCTGCATAGAATCTTTTCTTCTCCGTGTCATCCCTGCGAAGCCATGCCTTAAATTCCTCGCTCTTTCGCCAAGCATCACGGCATTTTCGTTTATACTATTTTGGCATAGCAAAATATGTGTAAATCACACATACGAGCATTTTTTATTTGTATAGTAAAGTTTGCCTTAAAGTAGTGGTGGTGGTATTAGCAAATATCGATAAAGCATATCGAGCCCTTTTTGCGGATATAACGTAAGCGACATTTTTCCGAAGTTTGTTTTTTAATGCAAATGTGTTCATTAATATTAATAGTATCTACACTCAAAATATTAAACTTTAATTGCTTATATTTCCGGAGATATTGGCCTGTCAACTATAACGTAAGCGACACATGACACGAATAAATCAACTTAACGAAACCTAAAAACCTTTCTCCTGTAAAATTTGCTTTTTGTCGCTTACGTTATATCCGCAAATAGGTTCGATATGATTAAGCTGCCACTCTTACACACATTTGGTATATTTCTACCAAAACTGGTATATGTACATATGTTTAGCGAGTTAGTTAACGTTTTTTTTTTACAGATTTTTTTAAAAACGATATTTTTTTGGTACCAAACTTGTTATCTTGCAAGTGACAACCGTACTGCTACATATTTTTATGAAATTGGTGGCAACATTAAAAAAAGCGGAAAAAAAACCAAATGCATTTCTTAAAAAGCCAGATTTTCCGCTTCCCGCAATCGATCTTCAAAAACAGTCAGATTTGACGGGAAAAAAGCTAAGTTGGCAGCACTGCTTGTTAGGGGTATATACAAGTAATTGTCAGGAATCACAGAAAACTGTAGTGCTTTTCAGCAAACTCCACCTTTTCAGATATTACAGCTCAATGTAGAGAAATTCAAAAAATAACATGAAATATGGGTTATCCCCGGCACTCCGACGAGTTGACACCCTTTCATAGTCATGTGTTTAATTTGTATAAAACAATACCAAAAGATAATCAGTGAAGCTGGTTACAATATCAATATCAAAAAACAACAAAAGCGGTCCGCTCGTTTCTATGACAGCTATTTGGTTTAGACCTGACTATTTCGAAAGGTCAAAGAACCTTCTGTATAACTTGTCCGACTGTTCAGCTTTATCTAATCAAACTAGTGCATCAGGCTTGATGGCTTGATCAAAGCTTGGTACAGGAGTCCATCTATTTCCTGGATAACAATATTTATGGTAAAGATTCCAAACTATTCGGCCGAAAATCAACTTTTAATTTTTTTGACAAGACGGAAAACTAAATTTGCATTATATTCCAATGGAACTAAAAAAACATTTTCAGGATACACAAATAACGGTAATGGAACATGGCAGGGAAGGAATCGAACTCAGTTAGTTAGGAAGCCATCGCGTCTCACAAATTTTGGATGAACATCACGACAAAATTTAATAAATATCAGTCCACTATACCATACAGATGTCATAGCAACGATCAGTCGAAAGCCGCGTACAGGGTTGTGGAAGAGTATCAAGTCTTCGACGTGTCAAATAAACCTTTTCTTCTTTACTAGCTCAATATGGTCCTAGCTCTAGATTGCCCAATTTTATTATACCCAGTTGTCTGTTTTTGGTGTAGAGGGAATAAAATCACAGCTAGTCTGTATGTCTATGGCTGTGTGTGAGTGTTTATGTGCAAACAATTGTGAATTGTGGGCTTAAGCCATTAATTGTGAGCACGTCAATGCTGCTGTTGAAGTTTTCAATCATTTTCGCCTTGTCACTTTTGGGTCTTTGCATTTGAACGACATCAACATCGTTAGCACTTTTTGGGCTAAGAGGAGCGAAAACGAGGCTTAAACTCAAGAGGCGGATGTATAGAGGGGAGACCAATGCAATTTGAAGTGAGCGCAACTCTTGTTGCAAGCTAGAAACTCTCACTCGGAAATCACGGATCAATTAAGACACTGAAGGAACATTTGGCACTTTACTTTAAATAAAAACTAATAGAAGAAACTGTAGAATCAAATGATGTCAGTAATGCGTTACGTTACGTAATGTACACACATACATACATATGATCATACATAATATCTTTTTTGAATACCTTCCAAGTCTACTATCCCATCGTAATGTGGCAAAACTTAAGACTGTGTATAACTTAATATAAATGTGTTCCACACTGTTCAAGATCAAGATCTGATCAAGAATAAAAATACTTTATGTAACTGTTACATTATTTGCTCAAAGTTGATGTATCCCTGGTACATGGTATCAACAAAATGCCAATATCAGGGATGCCACAGAAATCGCAAGCGGAATAGAATTCCCCGGAAAGCAATTCCGCACGGAAATTTCCGAGGTGCCACAGAACTTCCAGAGATTTAATTTGTTTTAGCATTTTCACCAGCCTATTCGAACAAGGCTGCTAACGGCTGACACCTTCTCAGATTAAATTACCCAAGGGTTTGATTAGCAACTTTTTCAAGTTTATCATTGCAGAGCAATAAGCTTTTATTTTTTTTCTTATTTAATTAACATAATTTAATTTATTTATGTAATAATTGATTTTGTTTAGCTAATAAAATTTAAAAGTAACTGGCGCGAGAAAATAAAAGTTACTCGACAACTCTAGCAATTGTATGCCATTAGTCTGGAAACTCTTCGTGAAAAATGTTTTCACAAATTGCACAATAAGCTAAAGGTTTTTTCAGAAATACTTGATTTACCTCAAAAGATAATGGTTAATTTAAAGAGAACTGAAGTGGCGCTGACTGACTTTGAAAGTCTAAATCGGACTAGGTGGCAGCATCGGACGCCAGCGGATTTAGCGCTAGTTCGTTCTACACAAAATTATTTTGCGAATTGACCTGTGGCACAGCGAAATGAAATTCAAGTGAAATCGATTTCTGTGGCACCCCTGTATATTAATAAAATATTGATTAACCGATAGATGAAATCCTTTTTTATTGTGGGGCCGGTGTGTGCTCATTGCCCTTCGGTAGGTCATAGACTGCTCTAAGGAAACCCTCTTGCCCCAAGCAAACTAACTCGCCCATCAACTGGCCTCAAACTAATTGTTGCTACTGTTGTTGCTGCTGCTGCTGCTGTTGGTATAACAATCAACACTTTTTCATTGTTGTGCTTTGATGATTGCAGTTTAAGAGGCTTTGGGCCACGCCCACCTGGCCCTGACTCACAAAGCCGCAATGCCGCAAAGACCACAGCTCAGTAGCTCATTGACTGATGCCGATGGATACTGTCGTCGCTGAGCTGTAACGCTGCAACGCTGCAACACCCCGTCTCCCCTTCCCTCTTCCCAGGTGCCCTTTGCCGATGCAGCTGTTGCCAAACATGATAAGTATCAATAATAAAAATAATAAAAAGATAACCCACGCCGAAGACTTAATGCCCTTCAATATTCAACTGATTGCTCCTACGACAGATAAATGAAATAGTAGTTTTAATTCACACAAATTTGTTCATACTAAAGATTGAATTTCGATCGATCGTTCTTTTGGCAGCTTTATGATACAATGATAAACGCTGTCCGGCTCTGACAAAATATAATATCTTCTGCTTTTGGGGGACTAGCTTGCATAGAAACAGAGAATTAAACATATGAACATATATTTTTTTTTATGTAATCCGCCCCGTCTAGTTAAATGGGTTTGCTTTTTGCGTGACAAAGTTACAATTCCCTCTGCAAGGGTATAATAATAATAATAATGCTTATTAAAATGTGAACATGTATGTGTGTCTGTGCACACAGTGGGCAGAAAAGATAATAAGTTGCATACAAATGCTGGGCCAATAATGGCGCGCACAATATATTGATCAATTTTATTTCAGAAAATGTATTATAGCTTTGCTAATTATTGTCAGATTTTAGAAAATAGACACATGTTTTACTCGTGAAAATGTATTCTTTTAAAATAATAATACAAGTTTAAAGGGTTTTAAATAAAATAGTTTTCATAAACATCACCAAAGTCAAACAATTTTATAAAAAAAAACACAAAAAATTGGTTTACTTAGGAAATGCTCTAATAAGGGAATTGAAACCTGCTAAGTCAAGTATGGCACGTTTAAATAACCAAGCTTCTTCTTTCGAAAACCGTTAAAAAAAATCAAAATCAGTGCATATTTGACGAAGCTATGGGTGTATAAGTGAGCGCATGAACGATAAAACTCTTTTTATTACCGTAATTTAAAATTTCGATGTGCGCAAAAAAATTCTAGTATGCCAAAAAAATGTTTTTAAATATACCTAAAACCTACGCTATGTCCCATCCCAGAAGTTTTATTTTGATTTTTTTTGAAGCACCGTGTAATCATCAACAAGTTAATCCCAGATTTTGTCAATATTTATATACAGACTATCATCGCTTTCTGCCCACTGTGTGCAAATATCAAACATTTGGTAACTCGATGCAAATATAAGAGAGGAATAAAATCTAATCGCAACGATACAGTCGAGCGCACGCAACAGTGTGATACCCTGTAAATAGTCCCCATAGAAAAATATTTTGATTGTTTATTAATATGTATACATATTACATACATACATAAGTGGATTTCTGTTTCTACATATGAACAAATAGAGTGTGTTTAAATAAAGTTTGTATACGTATAGTATACATAAACCTACATGCCAAATTTGTTGTTTCTTTTCTTATAATTATTAGAATCGATGACAGACAGACGGACACGGCCCGATCAGCGCGATTTGTTACTGATCCTGGGAATATGTATAAGGCTTTCCATATCGAAGTTGCGTGACGGTCCTAGGACAAAAAGTTTCAAAAAAATCAATCAATTCTTAACAAGTTCTTTTTATAGCAACCCTTGTAAATAGTAGCTGTCAGGTAATACTTATTATAAATAATTAAACATAAAATATGTACATATAGGAGTTTGTTTCGACCTAATAAATATATCAATTCATATTTAATTTTAATATTAATAATTGATTAAATAAGAAACTTTAATACGTGTCTGGAAGAATAGTTCACAAAATGTGGCTATTTGGTCATATTAATTTTTTTTTGACTCTTGCATACATTTGCGTCAAATTAATATGCCCGGGTACAGGGAATAAATATGTATGTAGTTGCCTTGCTTGGTCGCTTGGAACGATGCCGTTGCCGTTGACGTTGACGTTGCTATTGCAATTGCCGCCGCTGCTTATTAATTTCCAATTGTAATTATGTTTGCACACCGCCAACAAAGGTAGCAGCAACTCAAGTCGCACCAGTCGACAGTCTGTCCCAGACATCAACCCATCTTACCCATGCATACCCCACCCCCGTGCTCTTCGACTTGATTCAACAGCGATCGGCGGACAGCCGTTTTGCGATTGCTTTGTTGTAACTATTTAAGTTCAACGTGACCGAACACGAACGGCAAGCAGCTTTTCTTAGCATAATCAGTGGAAACATTAGACCAACATCAGCTCACCCAGCAATTGTTGTTTGACAACTGTCAAACAACTTATGTACTAGTTGGGGCATGAACTGAGGAGTGGGGAGGGGTTTCTCACATGACTCAAATCAAAGTCTTGCCAATAACTCAAACTTATCTGAGTAAGCTTTCACTTGGCGATTTGGGTCCTCGTAGTCGTTATATTATCCAGTTTATTGTTCATTTAACTAATCAATTTTATTCTCCAATTCGATTTGAAGTATTTTATTTGTCCGTCAAATCTTTATGTTGTCGTTTACTGCAGCAATTTGACACATTTTACGAGCATTCAATCACTTCAATCGTCCAGTTGATTAATTGACCACTCTAATTGACAAAGTCTTATAACATTTGTATATATATAATAAATATATTGTATGCAAAACAATTTTTAAAAATTTACATTTGTTGTTCATTAGCCATAGATACGCATCTAGTGCCTAGCCAAATTCGAAATCCCAACGACTTGCAGATTAAAATGAAGATGGAGATGAAAGATAAGATATTTTTGCTTTTTTATTAATACAGTCGAGCTTCCCTAACTTAAATCACTACTAGCCAAATAATAGGTAAGAGTTATGGAAACTTCGGCTTATGGAATTCTTTCTTTTAAGTTTATTGCCCTCCGATTTAGTTCGAGCTAGAAAATTCGAGTTATGGAAGTTCGACTGTATTATAGTCAACAATTTAATTTACTAATAATATTATGATATCATTATTAATTGCGCAGGGTAAACCTACTACTACCTACCTTTGTATAACTATAAATATTAAGAGATGAGATCGGAGACTTCGATGCGACTAGAAATATCGCCATATCGGCATGCAGTCAGTATAAAAAAAAAGCACTAGAAAACTGCGGGATTTACCAAATCTACTTCTTTTTGTAGATATGAAAAAAAAAGCCTTTTTCGTTCCTACACAGTCTTGAATTTAGGTAAATAGGTAAACAGATATACATTTTGAAATAAGAAAACTATGTTTTTGTGGGTTTCTTACTATACTTGTTTGTTTTTTTGTTACTTTATAATTTTGGTAAAATTCGGAAATATGAATTTTATCTTTTTCTCCTATATTATTATTAATATTTGTTTAGCATCGGCTGAGATATTAATAATTTAAATAAAAAAAACCTCTTTACGAGGTAAAAGTCTAGTGACGAAAGCATTTTCATGCCCCAAAATTTCTGATATCCAATTTTGTGACGAATAATATTAAGTTTTACACATGAATTATTTAAAAAAAAAAAAATGTTTGCCACAAATTTTGGGGCATGAAAATGCTTTCGTCAATAGACTTTTACCTCGTAAAGAGGTTTTTTTATAAGATCTCAGAAATTTTTGAATAAGACATCAGAAATTATGACAATTGCAATATTTTTTGACAGTGTAACTGGTTCCCTTTACAAACATGCCAACATGCCAAGCGTAAAATCTATCAGCACTCTCAAACTTTGGCTGCTATGACACTGTGTTGCTGCTGTCCTATTCCAATTTAAAGTAAAACGTATATATTCAGTTAATAGGTTATATCTTCCAAGCCCATCGGTAAAATTTTGTGTGTCAGATATCAAAAAACGCAAAATGATTTTTTGAAAATGGAAAAAAAGCCACTTTTTGTATGAAAAGTTGGAAAAATAAGTAAAAATGGGTAAAAATAGTCGTTTTTGCCATTTTCAAAAAATCATAAAAGAGATTTTTGAAAATTTTTTTTGCAGTCACTCTTAGAATTGCTTGAAGAATTTTTTTGCATCAAAAAAATTGTTTCCAATAATCGAGGATAAAAGTTGAAAAAATATGCTTTTACAAAAATTTAAATTACAAATATAAAATTTAACGGTAAATGATTTTTACGAAACTTAAAATATACTACTAACATCAATAACAATATTTAAAGACGAATTTACGATACCGTTATCGGCAATCATAGTTTTTAATGCGAAATTGAGGTGCCATTAATTAAATTTCGGTGAGTGTACATATGCTAGTTACGTTTCACACCCTTCGTGCTGCTTTCGTCACTAGCGCGGACTGCCGTCCGCAGTGATATCAAAAAACCTGATAGTTTGTATAGGTTGAGTTTCAGCCGATCATTCCCAAGGATGTTCCGAGCTATCCAAATGTCTATTGGGTACAGATTGCAGCTAAATATGTTAATGATGATTTAAGAAACAACAACATTTCTCTTGATTGATTGATCCCTTCCTTGGCAGCTGTATGAAAAAGTAGCAGTAAAATTTTTACATGAATCAGATTCACTCCACGTTCCCATAATTTTTTTTTTTTAATTTTTAAAAAGTTTGTTTTTTTTTTTTTTTTTTTGATTTTTTGTTTATTTCTGTACTACATACAGGGGTCGGCGTTCGAAGTGTTACCAATAAAAAATGCTATAATTTTGTCAATTGACAATTGATATTTTTCAGTTCAAAACTTCAGAGTATTGTGGAAAAACTTCAGAGTATTGTGAAGAGCAGTTTTCAAAGCGTTGACCGTCTCATATTTTTTAGTTGACACTTTGGCCTCCAGAATGGACCATATAGAAAAATCCATTGGATTTAAACCTGGGGAATATGACGGCCATTGCTGTGATAAAATGAAGCTGGGAACGTTGTCTTGTAAAAATCGTTGGGTTTGTCTGGCTTTATGAGATTGTGCCGAGCTTTGCTGAAATGTCCAATGGTTTGTACCGAATTGTTTACGTACCCAAGGTATCAAAGCATCTTTTAAGGTTTTTTCAAGGTAGATATGTTGGTTAACCTTTACGCCCTGCTCGAAGAAAACCAGTGGTGAGCGTCCTGTAGCAGTTACTGAGGCCCAAACCATCGCTGACGCAGGTGGTTGCTTTCGCAGAGCAATTCGTTGGTCTAAATCAGCGGTCGGCACGGCCCTATCCCGTAGGCATAGGAAACTTGCGTAGCTACTACGCTGTCGCTCACGTACGCTCACGTATGCGTCGCTGCTGCGATTTGTTTCTGTTACGTCGCTGTTATTCCGCTGTTAGGCGAACAAAAATGCACACTAACGCAATGCAAAAATATGAATGTGTTGGTGCCGACCACTGGTCTAAATTGTCGTCTGATTTGTCCTTTAACCAAACGCGATCGTTCTGCTTGTTTACAAATTTCTGAACTGTAAACATTTTTTCATCAGAAAATGCTATATTTTCAAGTTCGCCACTAACGTGCAAGTGTTGCACTGTTTCGTTTCAAGTCCATTTAGATTACTTTTTTCACGTCGACATATAGCGATATACTTTTGTAAGCTTGTAGACAATTCATCAGACAAACACTAGCCAAAACATGATCGCGCGCTCATTTGCCGTTTGGATGCTACAGCAGTGTACAGTTAGTAACACTTCGAGCGCCGACCCCTGTATATTAATAACTTTTTTTTTTAAATTAAACCAATTTGTTGATTTTTATCAAATAATTAAATGAAAACTCTTATTATTCTATCAAATAAAAAAAATTATAAATTAATAATTAAATTTCAATTTGTATTTCTAAATCAAAGCATAACTACATTTTTCAGTTTTTGTTATCAAAATTTAAAGTAAAAGTTATTTTTTTTCATTTTTATTAAAAAAAATTGAAAATAAAACTTATTATTTAATTTGTATTATGCTTTGATTCAAAAAGTTTGTCGGTTTTTTCGGTTTGAGTAACATCGGTTCTTCTGCTTAGGTATAATGAAAAAGTTTTGATTCGGTTACGGTTTCAGTTACGGTTACCAATTATAGTACAATCGGTTAATACCGGTTAACAGTGACAGTTTCGGTTACGGTCTTGTTCCCTGGTGCCCTGACTGTTCCATTTTTTTATTTATTTATATACAGTCGAACTTTCCTAACTCGAATCACCATTATCCGAGAAAAAAGTTCGAGTTAGGGAGACTTCGAGTTAGGGAATTTTTTCTTTTTAGTTTTTTAAATGAAACTACAGTTTCATTCATTCATAAGTACATTTCAAATTGCAAACTTTTCTTGTTATTTTTAACAACAAAAAATTTCAGTTTGTTCAAGACCTGTCGATATTCTTAAAAATAGGTTTTATCGTTCTTTTCCTATATCCAGAAGATGTTCCCGATTCAAATGACATAATTAATTTTCCATTTTTTAATATAATGAAAACTGTTTTCACTTCAATTTTTTTGGTCCACTTTTGAATTTCTTTACAAATAAGTTTAAAGATTTATTAAAGAGATAAACAATTTAACACACGTGCTGGATCTATGGTAAATAATATTGAGCTGATCCGCTGACAAATAAGTGCATTGCGAACATCTTTCCTAAAGTAATTTCACAAGCTTAAGTAATTTTTGGTGCAATATTCTATCATATACCATCACCATATGTTAATGTACATCAATATTACGTATCAAAACGAGCCGGTAACAAAAGCATTAAATAGAAACGAAAAAAAATTCAAACTTTATTGGGGATTTTCCCGAAAAATTCGACTTACAGAAGTACGGGCCACTATTTTTGTTCGAGTTAAGGAGAAATTCGTGTTAGGGAAGTTCGAGTTAGGGAAGCAGAATTGTATGAAATTTGCTCAGTAAACGCTATTGCCACTCAATTTGGTTCGAGTTAGAGAAAATTCGAGTTAGGGAAGTTCGACTGTACAACGTTTTGCGACAAAATTATCAAATATGTATAGAACTAGCGTCATTTTTTATTTCTATCCTAATTGTAGTGTGTTTAAGTCACACTGCCTTAATTAAATTATTTATTTACATTCCCATCACGGTTTTTAGTTTCGAATTCGATCTCTTTAGTCTCACATCGTCTCATATCGTCTATACCCTCTTCAAACTTCGGCTTATATTGTAGTCAAACAGTAACGTAATGGTAGCAAGAAATTGGCGACAAAAAACATTTCAAATAATTGAATCGGTAACACAATAATGTATAGAATAAATAATATGCATCTGAAACTGATTGTTTTTACGAACGATGAAAAGAGTTTTTTAACAAAAATTTAAATAACATGCTAAAAATAGGCTGATTTTTAGAAAAAAGCAGGTACTGATTACTGATCCATTACAAGCAAAGAAGTGATGACTGACTTAAAAACCTGCCCCAATGACTTTTCGGTATTTATAGATATTCATAAACGAAGAGTAAACCACTTAATTTGGTGCTCACTGTTTGCTTGTAATCTTGCTGGTCTAATTGCATTTGGTTTATGGATGCGACAGACTTGGACCTCCCACCTATGGCTTCCGATAAGCACGTAAGCCCCTTCCCCTTTGGTCCTTTGCCAGCTTTGGCTCATGCTGTGCAGTTCATGAATCTGGTCGCAAAACCGCACAATTTGCAGCAGCAACAGGTCAAGATGGAGAGATGCAGTGTTGGCTTGCGTTCTCTTTGAGGTTTTGCTGGTGGTCGAACTCACACACACACAGCACACACGCACGCACACACACACAAATAAATAAACAGCTGCCATTAAATGTAAATGGTAAAGTACTGTTAAATCACTTGATTTAAAACTGTTCAGGTAATTGCTTGATTCCTCTCTCCCACTGTGTTTCTCTATCATGAAAATTTTTACATCATTTAAGCTGTCAATTGAATTGAGCATGCAACCTGTCTAGTTGATTGATTGATGCATTAATGACCCAACTTCGAGCTCGATATCGGACTGTGGCATGCGATGCTCTCTCACCTATTGACCTATTGTGTCAACTGCACTCCTGGGACTCGCGCTTAATCTATATATATATAGGCTACTTATCCTCAAATACTTATATACATACACTGCCCGACAACCGATTAGCACACTCTCTAACCTATCAGTTTAAAGGCAAATAACTCAGAACTCTGAATATGTTTCATGCGCATTATTTTTTTTATTCTATTCTTCAACATTTCTACTCATTCTGAGAACAACTTTGAGTTCTGGAATGGTACCGTTATTTTGTTTTGCTGTTTTCTTTGAAGTGCGACAAAAATGCATGCATTTTTTTTGCGACAGCCGATTAGCACATTTTCGCATTTGTGTCAATTTTTGCGCGTTAGTTGTCGTGTTTGATTGATTAAAGGTATTATTTACTTTTTGTGATCGATTATCAATAAAATAAAGTAATAATGGGAAAAGCAAAACCGTTGGATGAGTCTGAAAAAGCCAAAATAAAGGCTTACAGGGAGTGTGGTCACTCGATTCTACAAATATCCAAAAATATTAAACGCAGCCGTAAAGTTATTACCTCATACTTAAACAATGAGGATACCTATGGAAAAAACATGAAAGGTCGGCCCTCATCAGTAATAACAGCAGCTGACAAGCGAATTATATTAAGGCACGCATCTAATTCTCACGACTCCGCCGCCAAAATAAAAGAAAAAACTGGTGTTAAAGCGTGCGTTCGGACCGTACAAAGAGTTATATCGAAAGCTGAACATATAAAGCGTCTAAAATTAAAAAAAAAAAAACCACTAAACCAACTTCGAAAGATGCAACGGCTCGATTTCTGTCGATCGAATATGACCTGAACCAAGGAGTGGGAGCGGGTAGTCTTTTCGGATGGAAAAAAGTTCAATTCGGAGGGTCCTGACGGCTATGCCTACTACTTTCATGATCTCAGAAAGGAAGAGCATACCTTAGATCGGTTGCACAGCCGTGCCGGTGGTGTCATGGTCTGGGGCGCTATCACTTACTTTGGCACCATAGAACTGCAATTTCTAACCAGCCGTATGAATGCCATTGCGTACAAAGGTGTACTGAAAACGGATTTTCCAGCAATCAAGGATATTTTTGGACCCTTGGAATGGAAGTTCCAGCAGGATAACGCACCTATTCACACAGCCAGGATCGTAAAATCCTGGGTTGAGGGTCAGAACGTGGAATTGCTAACTTGGCCGCCTTACTCGCCCGACCTGAATATTATAGAAAATGTTTGGGGATGGCTAGCACGCAAGGTGTACGAGTCCGGCAGACAATATTCAACTGAAGCTGAACTCATTGAAGGAATTAAAAGGTCCTGGGAGGCTATTTCACTCGACTACATTAAAAAATTATATGACTCTTTACCAAGTCGGATGTACGAAGTCATACTTAATCGTGGAGGCTCAACACATTATTAATTATTTTACAGAATACATCAAAAATGTTGAAACTAATTTTAAAAAATTATTTCAATGAAGTTTGAATCTATTTTCTTTTGTTATTTAAAGTTTTCAATTGACTGTGCTAATCAAATGTCGCAAAAATTAAAGTTAATTTTTTATGTTAAGTTTGTTTAAATTCATTTAAAATGTTATTAATAAAGTTAATATCATATTCTTCATTTTTCCTAGTGTATAATTTTGTATTCTTTTAATGGAAAAAAGATTCATCTTGAAAGTTTTATTCGTTTTCCTGATATTAAGCTTCTAAGACGCGGAGCATAGGGTGTGCTAATCGGTTGTCGGGCAGTGTATTTTGTGTCTTGTATAACCTCAAGTTGTTCAATTTATCTCACAACTGGACTGAACTAAGTGGCGCCCCAGGGACTAAGGCCGTTTGCTTAGTTTTTGGGGCATTCTTGATAAGAGCCGCAATGTGTTATTGTTACTGCTGCTGCTGCTGATACTGTTGTTGTTGTTCTTGTTGCTGTTGTTGTTGTTGTTGTTGCCTTTGTGGCCAGCATATGCCAAGTGCTTACCCGTCCCATTGGCTAAGCCTTTGTTTGCTTGGGCTACCAAGATGCTACTGTTTGCTTGCGGGTTTATTATTTTCTTTCATTCTTTTTGGTTTTATTTTTTTATGAGTTTATTAACGTTTATAGCTTCACCAAAAGAATGGCAGTCCCTCAAGAGGCGTGGCAACAACGTGGTAACAACGCTCTCCCCCAGGATTTTCTTAACTTCAGGGTTTGCCTACAGATGCCAAATGCCGTTGCGGCTTTATTATTGCATCATTATAACATGTTCTATGTTTTATGCGTGAGTGTGTGTGCTGGTATGTGTCGCTCTGTGTGTGTGTGTGTGTGTGTGCGTGTGCGTGTGTGTAGGCTGACAATGACGCACCAACAGCACTTTAAAGTGCCCTGAACTTGATTAATGAATGGCGACGCTGAAAAGTATGCTACGACATGCAGGGCACACATACACACATCCACACAGACACTCACACACACACACATGGCATATACGAACACTCGACATGTCAACGACACGTAGGACTCTCCTCTGACTTGGGTGTTGGTTGAGGTATCATATAAAAAAAAATAATAATAATAAAAATAATAATGTTGCCAGCGAGAGTACAAATTGGAATTGGCTCAAGACTTGGCAGCTAATTTAATATGATTATGTCAGACTAGATCCTTATGATTGCCACAGCCGTATATGAGCAGCAGCAGAACACAATTTCAAGCTATCATCTGGATTGCTAAGTATGTTTTTTCCATTTGCAAAAACTCTATTCAATTTGCAGAATTGTCGCTGTCATCAGCTTAAGAACTTTATCTAAACTTGCACTTTTTCTTCCGTCCAGCATTTGCCCCCAGTTGCTATCACAGTCATCTTAAGTGGCTTTCCAATTAGTTAACTACTTCCCTTCTATCAACTCCATCGGGTAGCTTCTGTTTTACGAGAAACTTGGGCCACAAAACTTTTGCATGTCCGTTTATAAATTGCTTTATGATTGCCTTTCGATAAACTTTACTTAAGTGATATGCTAATACACGCCGACTTTAAACGATTTTAAGCACAGAGTTTGAAAAGGGGAGAGAGGAGAGCGCAAAGCAACCTGATAGCCATATAAGTATACTATCTTCCACTTTTACCTCCATCTCCACCTTCACCTTCTGCTTCCTTCCACTTCCACTTCCACTTCCACTTCCTCTCGTATTCGTATCTTGGAAAAGAGTTGGCGCCGCGGACGTCGCTTCCTGGCAGCCACAATTTTTATGGCTTCCTGCGCTCTGCTTAAATAGATACTCGCATACACATAAACATACACATGTACATATACATATACACATGTACAATACATATGTATGTATTTACCTTGCCGATAATTTAAATTGTACTTTCTCCCACTGCCGTTGGCTCTTGGTCCTGAGTCCTCGGCTGCTGCTGCATTCTGTAATTTGCTATAATTGAATTTCAACGATTTGCAGCATACAATTTCCTTGAATTTCTGTTGCTTCACGACGATGAAGTCTATTTTGCGATCTAGAAGGCGATTCTGCATCAGAGTTTTTTACATCCCCACTGATTATCGATGGCTGCACAAATTGCGCATACGCTGCGTTGCCTCATTGAAATTCAATGCCACAAACGGAACAAGAAGTGCCCAGAGAAAACCCATCAGCCACCTTCAGCCAGAAATGGCAGCATTGGCAACATTGGCAACAACGTTGGCCGTAAGGATACGCACCGACATTCCGACGGGCTCATTTTCGATTTGTGCAACAAATGAAGTGAGAAATTATTATTATTATTATTATTTTTATTACGAATGCTGGTAACTAAAAACATTTTGCTGGCATAAGCAAATGGATGCCCCAGCTACAGTCAGAGCCTGTCGCCTCTCACCTCTCACCTACCACCTACCACCTTCCACCACTCTACCACCATCATACCCTTCGTCCTTGCATTTGCCTGCGCCTTCCATTACCCGAGGGCGCATCACGTATTCACAAAGCAAACAAACTTCGGCACACGCATAAATAAACAGACAAATAAGAAGGAGGACGGTGAATGGTGTGGGATGCGATGGGACGGATGAGGAACTTTGAATGGGGATGGGGTGACGAAATATGAAAAAATATCAAAACAAAAAGACAAAGAGAGTGAGAGAGAGAGAGAGCAGGGGTAAATTTCTGGTAAGCTCTCTCGCCCGTCAGTCACATCATTAAAATCGAGCGCGGTGCCCGTCGCCACCTAATTCCAATCCTTGCCGTAAGATGTGGATGTGATGAAACGCGTGGCAAGCAGGTTTACTGCTGAGCAATTGGTGGAGTGGCACACACAGCATACACACACACACACACACACAGCATACACACACACACACACACTCATATTGTCTGCGCGCGCACAGACAACGCACGGAGCAGGACAACAATTCTCTGGAGGCATTCATCAATATGCCAAACATGTTTTGTTATCATCAAATGGAAAATGCTTCATTTTCACGTACGACAGGCTGAAGCTAAAGCTGAAGCTGAAGCTGAAGTAGACCGACAGGGCTCATGGGTGCCCCAGGCGAATGCAGATGGAAATGGGAAAACGGTACGCGTTATCAGTCAGCGAGGCGCTGAGAACTTTGCAGGTGAATTTCGCCAGTTAACTTGTTGTGGCAGCGACCGGAAGAAGACAGCTGCTAGTCGATGGCTGTGGTTAGACCACAGAACTAATGGAGCCAAGAGCCCCAGTTAGAGATGAAGATGGCGATAGAGCAACGGAAGGCGGGACGGAACACATAAATTGATTACCAAAACATTTCATGACAAATTCGGCATGTAACAACAGTGACAGCGCACAGCCGACGACATTGGCTCGCAGAGCGGGGAATTTCTGTTTTGATTGGAGTTGGAGTTGGAGTTGGGAACGGGAACAGGAACGGAACGGTTATCGCGCAAATCGCAATGTTCAAGAGTTGCAAACAGCAATACGCATCTCTGTACGCAAATGCACTGCAAACAAATCGGAGAACAGACTTCATAAACTAGTCAACGGAATTTGAAGGCAATAAAACATCAAATAGGGCCATTGCACTGTGGTCGGACTTGTATGGAGACGCGATAGTTTTACGTGTCCTACGTATCCATAACTTAAACTGTAAGCTCATAACATTAATATTAAACTATTATGAAAATATTGGGAGATATTATACGCCCAAACGCCCACACCACCCATTTATGTATATAAATATTTAATAAAATTCGAATATGTCGTTTTTTTAAATAGTACTGAACAAAAAATGTATTAACAAAAGTCAAAATCATAAAACAATATTATAAAGAATATATTTAAATGCATTTTAAAGAAAAATAAAATAAATTAGTCCTCAAATAATGTAAATTCAAAAGAAAGGCCCATACCAATTTAAATGAACCAAAACTAACGTTAATTATAATTACTCATTATGTGTGTAATATCAAATAGTGTTGATTTAATAATATTGTGAAAATATATAAAAAAAATTTTTTTTGGATACCTGTATATTTTTTAATGGTGAATTTTTTACCATGATTTTTTTGCTAAAGCTACTTGGAATAACAGGATCTTCATTGTGGTATATGTATCAGATAGAAAAATTCGATTGCAGGACAACATGAACGAATAATCTTAAAAAACAAGTGGTAAAGATTTGATTTTGTTGACATATTGACCCATACACCACCAAAACAACCATTTAAGAGGCTTGATATGTTCCCAAAACTTGTAGCGTAAGCTATTTCAAGCAACTTTGTCGAAGAAATTTTGCAAAAAAAACCAAAACCTTACAAGTTAGAGACCGAAGAAGAATGTCCTATTTCCTTAAAAATGGCAAACTAGGTCAAAAACTTCGCGAAAAAATTTTGTATGAAACCATCATTGTAACTCAAAAAACTAATGATGCAGTTCGATTCGTAGGACCCGAAATAGGGGGAAACCGTTGAAAAAGGTCATGTCTTTTTTTTCGACTTGCACAGTGTTATAAAGAATAATATAAATTTGACTCGAAACTAAATTTTTACATCGATCGGAGTATGATAACCAGTGCCGACTTGCATCGAAAAATTTACAAAGTATATGGGACAAAAAATGTACAAAGTTATTATTTTTAATTTTGTTTGTTCATTTTCACCTCAATCCGAGTACGCTAAGCCATGCAAACTTGCATCGAAACATGAATAAACATCAAAAAATGTATAATCAGTGTTAAAACTTTAAATTTTCATTATTGCCAACTAGTTATAGTTAGGTAGTTTGGTCTGCTTTAAGGGGGTCCAAATTCTTTTTGGATTTTTTTGCATATTTCTTTAGCTTAGGAATTTAAAAATATTTTCTCAAAAGGATTTTTCAAAATTCAAAATAGTTTTGGAAATACAGCAATTTTTGTGAAGCAATGTTAATGTTAATACGTAGGCTGCTATATATATTTCTGGCCTAGGCAACAATAAGTGTTGCCAGGTGCAATCTGATATTTCCATTGGAAAGGTTGACATTTTTTAGCATAACATCACTCAGAACGTGTTGTCATTTAATCGTGAATTGTTAAACTTACAGAGCTTTGAACAATTCAATTCCGTTAAAAAAATGGAATTGACACGTGAGCATTTTCGTGCGATCATTTTTCACAACTTTCGACGTGGATTATCCAGACAAGAGTGCATCGATGAACTTAAGTCTTTGTATGGCGATCAAGCACCATCCTATAGCACCGTGAAAAACTGGTATAACGAATTTAATCGTGGTCGCAGTTCGCTCAACGACGAATTCCGTGAAGGTCGTCCAAAAACGTCCGTTGTGCCAGAGAACATTGATGCCGTGCGTGAACTAATAATGCAAGATCGTCATGTGACATACCGGGAGATAGAGGCATCCTTGGGCATTTCTCCCACCAGCATACATTCGATATTACATAAACACCTGACCGTAAAAAAGGTTTGTTGTCGTTGGATCCCGCACAATTTGACAATCGCTCAAAAAAAGGCTCGTGTCGATTGGTGCAAAGAAATGTTGAAAAAATACGATCGCGGTGCTTCAAAAGATGTTCATAAGATCGTCACAGGTGACGAATCTTGGATCTATGCGTATGAGCCCGAAACAAAACAACAATCGACCGTGTGGGTCTTCGAAGACGAGCCAAATCCAACGAAAGTTGTTCGTGGAAGAAGCACTTCGAAGCAAATGGTCGCCTGTTTCTTCGGCAAAACTGGTCATGTGGCGACTGTTCCGCTTGAGCAACGAAGGACGGTCAATTCTGAGTGGTACACCACAATTTGTTTGCCTGAAGTCTTCGGAGAAATTCGAAAAACAAACAAGAGAAGACGAATCATTCTTCACCATGACAACGCGAGCTCTCACACATCGGCTCAAACCAGCGCCTTTTTGACCGGCCAAAACGTCGAATTGATGGGTCATCCGCCGTACAGCCCTGACTTGGCACCCAATGACTTCTTTTTATTCCCGCACATCAAGAAAAAAATGCGTGGTCAACGATTTTCGTGCCCAGAAGATGCTGTTGAAGCGTTCAAAAACCATGTTTTGGAGGTGTCTCAATCGGAGTGGAAAAAGTGCTTCGACAATTGGTTTGAGCGCATGCAAAAGTGTATAAATCAGGCTGGAGAATACTTTGAAAAACAATAAAACAATTTTTGATGATAAATATTCGCATTTTCATTATTAGGCCAGAAATATATATAGCAGCCCTCGTACAAGTAAAATAAAAACTTAAAACGCGTTTTTCTCTGAAACCATGTTTTGCAAACATGTTTACCCGATTACTCAAGTTTTTCTGGACAGATTGATGAAATGAGTGCCGAACGACGCAAAATTAACTGCTCTATCGTGTTATCATCGATCAATACCAAAAACATTTTTTTCTTTTTTTTTGGTACACTGCACTGACTACAAAAAAAGGTGAAAAATAAATTTTTCATTTTTAAATGGCTGCCATTTCTACAATAAAATTTTTATTTTTTTTGGCGGCTCACACGATAATGACATTTATTCATAAAGGCTAACTAGTACCCCGTTTTTTTTCGGATGCAGTATACTCCCCAACTCGTGTGAACAATTGACGTACCTTTTATTTTGAATATCCTTCTTCGGAGGCCGAACATTTTCAGCCCCACTGTAAACTTAATTTTTTATTTTTATAATATTTTCAATAAGCTTCCCTACCAAATACAAAATACAGAATTACAAAATCTTTACGCGTTTTCCTTCCACAATTTTTTTAAAAAGTAGTTAAAATTCGGCCATCTAAGCAGAAATACCCCCATAAGTTTTAAAGCAACGCAAGCACCTAAAAGTATACACCAAATTTTACACCGCCGGAGCTCAAAATTCATTGCTAAAATAATGATACGTATATAATGTGAATGAATTTATATTAGAGGTCTGCATGAATGCACTCAAAATGACAAATGAAGCGTTCACACTCGAAATGAACGAGTGAATTTAAATTCGAACTCAAAAATCTTTGGCTGTATGAAGAGCTCGTGTGAGACTCAGTAGGCTAACATTCAAACGTAGAGGCCTGAATGTGAATGACAGAGAAGTTGAATTTGGTTTGAGTTCATTCGAATTAACCAGAAACATTTTATTTTGAAAAACGTTCTGCAATAATATGATGAACTATGAGCACTTCGTAAAAAGGAAAAAAATCCATTTATTTCTCAGAAATTAAAATAACTATAAAATATGTCTTAACATACATATATGTATGGGATTAATTCCCTTTTGAATGTAGAAACATTATTTTTTAACGTTGTCTAGTTTGGAGGCAATCACTCTTTTTCACTTACAAAATTTCGTGCGTCTGAAAATACTTTTTCGCGGTTTACTGGTATAGAAAGTATTTTGCAACTTGTTTTGTCTAAAAGCGGAAAAAAATCTTTATGCATGTGCTACCAAGTCATGCTTATTATTGGCTTGATCTTGTGCGTTAATTTTTGAATCCATTTTTGCCATAAGTCCTTAAAAAAAAGCTAAACTGAAATAATACATTCGAGTGATTCGAATTTGTTTGACAATGCCAAAGTCACCTATCGTTTTGACACCTTAGTTCATTCGAACTCATCTCATATGAATGCCGAACGTTTGGAACAAAACTTCACTCAAATACAAATAAACTTAATCATAGTATGCTTTGCATTCAACTCATTCAGAACCATTCAATTGCATTCAATGGGACTCACAATTTGAGTACATCCATGCAGACCTCTAATTTATATGTATGTATTTACCAAACAAAATAAATTATCCCTAGTCCATTTCATTTACATTCTAATACATTAATAAGGTATGTCATATTATAGATTTACTCGCCGCCTACTTTTAAAACTGATTAAATATTCTGCATCTTTTTTTTTTATCTTTAATATTGCTGCATTTTTTTCTCTAACTCGGACTAAATCGAATGGCAATAGCGAAATTCCCCAAGTCGAAGTCTCCAGAAGTCTCTTTGAATAATGGTGATTCGAGTTAGGGAACCTCGCCTAAATATTCTAAAAAAACGTAATAATTATTAACATTTTATTTTCTTTACTTTGAGTTAAACGTTCTATTTCCTTCTCATGGTATATTTTTTCACCAGAGCTGTATATACATATGTATCTAAATTCAGCAACGGATAATACATAGTCCATAGATGTTTTTATTTCATTTTTGGTCATTAAATCGTTTAACTTGTGGGACTCTAATTAGTCTTCTCAAATGACTTATTTGGAATCCTTGAAAGCTGCGAATTGATCAGTAGTTCAAGTTATTGACATCATAAACCTCATTGCTGCTGCACAAGAACTTGTAGCTGGGATTGACGCCAGTGGTGCACTTGCTAGCCGGAATGGAGCAGGAGTTGTACATCTTGACGCCAATGACATTTGTGGCTGCATAATTGCAGGCCATGAGGAAGGCCTTGTACGACTGGCCCTGGACCGAGTAGGTGGACACGGCACAGCCCACGTGAGTGTTGCGATCGGCGACCATAACGGTGAAGTGGCCAATGTCGGGTCCTTTGTAGTTAGCAGGATATGCATTGATATACTCCTGCTTGGTATTGGCCACCTCTTTGTACCACATGTCCACACCCTGGAGCACATTGGCCGTTGTGTTGAGCGGGTTGAAGTAGCCGATCCATGCCAGGTTCTGGCCAGCCCAGCTGAAAGCGTCCGTATTGCGGCAGGCATCGTGACGCATCTGGCAGCTCCGAACGTTGAGGGAGGCAAGATAGGCCAGCTCATCATTCCACTTCATGGTAGCCATGCGACAGGCGGCCTTCAGCTTATTATCTCCGCCTCCGGCAATAAAGTTGCGATGCTCATTGTGCCTGGCCACAATCACATTTTTTTCGGCCGTCGAAAGATTTACCAAAGCCTTATCGCTGGGACAGCTCGAAGCCCAGGCCTATAGCAAATATAAGTAAAAAGATGACTATGGATAGTATAGGTTCTGTTTACCCATGTGACTCATACTCACGCCATTGTTATTACAGCCAATGTTCTGACTACTGCCGCAGCTCTTCTTGCAGTAATCTGTGGCACAGACAATGCCCAATGCCAGTACGAGCACAATTACGGATAGGATGTTCCTCATTTCTATATCAAAGCTCGATTGATGTCTGTTTCCCCAATGGTTGTTGCTTTTATATCAACCGTGGCGCTCTCGCTTTTATCTAACTGCCTTTGTGATATGCGGGCGCAACAATTGATTAAATATTTACCTTCATGTTCGCTCGATTCCCAACAACAAGTTCAGCAGAAATTTCTTGATGATAATATTTCTGTAATAATAACCAAACAACGAATTTGAACTTGTATTGCTTTTTTTCTTATTTACGTTTTAGAAAAAAATCCCATCTTTTTATTTGTATTACACATTTATAATAACAATAATAAAAAGAAAATTCCGTATTATTGCTTTAGTCAGAATTGTACTCATCCACACATAAGGAAGATAAATATTTAACATGCTGTTTAAGTAGCTGTTGGTTCATCTTCTCTTCTCCTTACCTAATATTTTGTCTGAATGCTTCCATATCTAGGTCGATGAACTTATTTGTGCCTGAAGATCTTTAACACCCTACATTAGAATTTTCTCTCTATGTACCTAATCCTTTTAACACACCCGCACCTATATCCTCATCTATATCCACCGAGGTACTTTGCTCTGATCTCTGCAGCTGACGATGCAGTTGACACTGATATCGCTTTAAGCTCCTTCTATTTAATACTATATACATACTACTTATATTCTATTTAATACGAAATATTGAATCTAAATGTTTTAAAATGTTGAAGATGTCTGGCTCTATTCTTGATCTTTCTAAGAACTTTATCGCTAAATCTAACTTCTTCCTTCTCAACACTCAATGATTTACAGAATATACAAAAAGCCCGCTGTAAAAGAAACTTTTCTTAGATCCTAAGCTATTTTAACTCTTAACGTAATTCACACGTGTTTCTTCTTCGTTTTTCTTTGGATCTGAAAATGTACGCTTTGACTATGCTGCATCTATTTGCCCAATTATCATACTCTTCATATCCCCATAATATTTGTCCTTCTTCTATTATTTTCTATCCCAACACCTCCAAGTCTTCCCTATTATTTGGTATTCGGTCCGTGAAATTTTCCTACTCCCAATATTATCCCAGTTGTGGACTGAGAGAATGTAGCGCTTCTTTATTACAACCTTTACTTAAGCTCATGAGTCCTTTAACTACCACCGAAGTGTTTCCTACTCCTTGGAAAGAGTCTTTTATCTTACCTTTACATAAAAAAGTTGGTGAGCATTATATAGTTAATTATAAAGGGATCGCAAAGTTGTCTGCTATCCATTCCATTCAACATGGATTTAGAGTCTTCTACAACCAGCTTGTTGGAATTTTCGTGCCTTAATAATGATTCATTCCAAAGGCAATTGCAAACTGACGTCATATATACTAGTGATTTTGGTAAAGCATTTTAGCACTTTTACTTTTCCAGCTTGGACTTCCTTCTCTTTGTATACCCTGTGCGGGTGTATTAAGTTTCTTAAAAGTATGTAACGGGCAGAAGGAGGCGTGACAGACCCCTTAAAGTATTATATTCTTAATCAGCACCAACAGCCTAGTCGATATAGTCATGTCCGTCTGTCCGTATAAACGAAAGGATCTCGGAGATGGTAAGAACTAGAAATACCAAATTTTGGAATATAGACTCCCTATAATGTCAGGCAGGATCAGTTTATGTTGAAATGCGTTAATAAAAAAAAAACTGATATCATCTTTTATTTTTGGCGTTCAGTTAAATTTATATCCGTAATCCAATTTTGTAACACTTGGCGAACTTCAAACGACATATCCAGGAAACCGTTAAAAACGACGGAGGTAACGTCATTATTCTTAAATTTTAAGTTTTTGTGCGAGACTAAAGGCTAGGTTTGAGAACATGTACTATCTTTTGCTCCCCACTGTAGCTACCACAGAAACGATTAGTCGGTAATTAAAAATTTGAATGAACATTTTTTTATGAGCATCAAATCTTAGGCACCGGGTATATTAGTGTCGAGCTAACTTATTTTGATTTAGTTAACTTCGCAGTTTAATTTATATAAAATACATATATCGAGATATACTCTGAATATAATTTCGAAATTTTAAAGAGAACTGCATTCTAAACATTATTGAAAATTTTTTAAGAAATATGTCCAGCTCATCGGACGAAGCACTCAGTAGCGACGATTGCGAGTCCTCCAAAAGAGAACTCACAAAGAAAACGGCAAGTTTAAATATTTCCGAGAGCAAATCTTCCGGAACTTCCATAAGTGAAAGTGAGCCGAATCATATAATTTGTAGCTGTGCTTCGTGTTCAGCTCACAGGGAATCGGTGATCACGAAGGACACCGTCTTTATGGTAGAATTCGAAATCAAGCGTATCAAAACCGATGATTTTCCCAAAGCACTTCTGCAACGTTGTCAGGAAAATGCAATCGAAGGCTATGTGATGTATTCCGCGGACAGAACCACGGCCAGAGGCGTCATGGAGGGGGCCGTAAAAAACCTAAACGTGGTTAAGAACTGGATCGAACTTAACAAAAATAGTTTTGTGATGGAACCCTTCGAAATTAATATATATTTATCATGGTTCATGATCGCAATGAAGCCAACAAAATTAAAATTTAACGAAGTGCTGGAGGTGCCAAAAGCAATCTAATGACATCTCAACGAATTTCCGCTCAGTGTAATGGAGGCACAGGCTGGGCTCGTGCTGCTAATAACACGTACCATTGTTCAACACTATTTAAGGCTCAACTAACCGTAAGATTTGGATATTGAACTACACCGACAACAACAACAATAGCCACAATAATAGCAAACCAAAGATCGCCGTTTAGTGTCAAAATTGTTCGAGTTTTTTAATTTTTCTGATGTTGTTGCTGCTGTCTTACATTTAATTGTACCACCCGAACCGCAGGGCTAAATATATAGAAACGTAGATACATACCAATATATAAATGCTATCCACATTAAAATCATTGACATACAGAAATGTAATATAAAATACGTTTTAAGCTTTTAAAATGTTAAAGTAAACAAATAAATAACACTAACAAATGCTAAAATTACATAATTGAGTCTATAACATGTTCACATTAAACAAAAAAAGCATACGCCCATTCTGTGCTTAGGTTAAAAATTTGATAAAGTCGGGAACAGAAGTCTACGGTTGTCGACTGCCAATATGCTTTAATGTTATGATTACTGTCAACATCCCCATTGAAATTGAATAGGATAAAAATAAAGTGTGATGAATAGAGTGGGTCAATTTATATGGACTAAAAAAAATTAACCAAGCTGTTGTCAAAATCGTTATTTACGACGATATCCAATATGGTTGGCCCAAGAAACCATGAGTCTAAAATCAAATTCGAGCTTTCGATTTTTAACGAGAAGCTTTTCGTATTTTGGGTCATTTCAAACACGCTTGTATACCTAAGAAAGTGCAAAAAAAAAATGTTTTTTCACTCAAAATTTTTTGAAAAAATTTAAAAATTTTAAAGAATTTCAACAAAAAATCAATTTTATATTTATAATTATTTTAAAAATTTAAAAATAAGTGGTTTCTTGGGCAAACCTTCTTAGAATTCGTCGTAGATTAAGACTTTGACAACCGCTTGGTCGAGAAAAAATTTACCCACTCTAATGATAAGATAAGAGACGCAGCCCATTGAGCCAGAGATACAATTTCGTATCATTTGCTACATTGTAATTTTGTTTTGCGACTCAACTTTTAAATTGTGATTACTGCGACCTGTTGATCGGGGAGATTTGGTTTTGTAAAGTCTTCGGTCTTTATTTTCCGATCGCAATGAAATTTTCAGCAAACATCGTAGTCTACACCCAATCTAGAATCTCAATCTGCAGAATGCCAAACATTTTATTTTTGATAATAATTTAGATATCATAAATTGTGAAGCATGGAAATGTTTTAGTCACTAGTAGATGAACCTACCCACCAAAATTGGTGTCTTTAGCTCCTATAGTCTCTGAGATCTAGGACAGCGGATGGCTTCTATTTAAAAAAATGTTAATGTACAATTATTAAACGATTTTGGCAACTATTGCGTTCCAAACAAGCAGTGTCTGATAGGTAAACGAAAGAGAAAAGTATAATTTTCCCCACGCCTTGGTCATATTTACTTGGCCAGTGCCAATATTTAGCAAACTGAAATGCAATGCAAACAATAACAGAAATGTATTCACTCGCACACGTGAATAAATGTCACTTAAATGTTTAATTCTTGATAGCTCGTGATAGGTTATGCAAAAGTAGTCATTCCAATAGAATAATCAATTATATTGGCATCAAATTAATATCAATTGTGCTTTGCATTTGTGAAGTACACAGATGCAGGTATGTAAATAAATTAACCTTTGTGTATATTTATAAAAAAAAGGGTTCAGAATAAATATACTTCGAGAAGTCATGGAACGCTAAACTCCTCAAGTACAGGAAATAATTTGAATTGGTATTGGCGTAACGTGAGTTTCGAAGCAGATCGTCCGACACCAACTGAACAAACACTGACGAATCTCTTGATTTACCCGGGAAGATAATTCGATTTAGCAAGAAGTATTGTATATAGTATGCCCTGCAGGGAAACTAAGTAGTACAAAACTAGTTGGCGAAGGGTGAACAACTGGTTGCCTTTCAATCCCAAACCTGTTTGTTGAAGTCTTTTATTTAATACATGATTGTCAACTCACTTAGTCAAGTACATATCAAAATAGTTTTATACTTATTCACTAAGTCTTGGATATTATCACGGCTTTCTGTTTGCTTTCTCCGAAGATTTTTTTTGGCTTGATGAATTGCATGGTTCAGCATGGGTCCAGCCGGCAAACCTTAAACAAAATCTTCGTAAATGAAAACAAAAAAGATTTTAAAACTTATGCCTACTCGGATATTATTAGATTTTATTAATCAATTATGATTCGTATAATTTGAGAAGTTCAATAATTTGCGTACAAACTTCAGCTTGGTACCGACGTGAGATAAAAGGCCTATCGTAAGCCCAAACTCCATATAAAAAAAAAACACTGGCGTAAAGGGAAAAAGAAGAAGACGGAGGTAAACTAAAAACGGAGTTCCCAGATAAGAAACGGACGTTTTCCAGCACTGTTTGCGCTTAGCTGAGGCCTCGCGGAACATCGAACTGTTTAGAGTTTCGCTAGGTATATAGGAGATAAATGTCTGGCACAGAAGTGAAAACGATGAAGACTAATTGAATTTGGTCAATAACGACGACAATATTGGTAAATTATAAGCAAGAGCGAAAGCTAAAATTGTTTTTATAGACATAAATTAGATGATGTTGTCTTTTTTCATTAATATAAAAGTTTTAAAGCGATGGGTTCACTTACTATATACGCGCTGTGCCTTCGCATATATCTCCTATATTAACTTAAATTTGCATATTTGATTGCCTATTATCTCCTCTTTTTATCAAAATCAGTTCTGCATGTTCATATTCAAAATAAACCGCTGTTGACGCATAGAGTTACCATTCAAGTTTTTGTTATTTTTTCGTGTTGCGTTGGCAACACTGTCTTTACGCTCGTCGACAGCGAAATATTGAGCACTTTCCGCATCCAAAAATTTTTTCTGACGTCGCACAGTGGGGCCATTGCTCATTTTACTTTGCAAAAATCATAACTTTTGAACCAAATGAGATAATCGAATAATTTTAATAGCATATGATAGATAATTCTTCAACCTATGAAATAAGTGCTTAAGAAAAGTGCCACGCCCCCAAAATGCTTGTTATATTTTTAAGAATTTTATATTTAAAAATTAATTTCAAAAAATTTGAAAACAATTTTTGTATAAAAAAAAAATTATTTTGTTTTCCGGTGTGAATTATCAGAATTTCATATGTTCAGTTATGACTTTTGCAAAAGCAAAATGAGCAACGGCCCCACTGTGCGTCGGTACCAAGATTTATTTTGTAAGCACATTATTTTCATTCTTTCCCAACATTTTGCTTATTACAGTTACCCAAATTATTAATCAGATATTAAACCATTTGTGTTCCCACTTTTTAAAAATTTATTAATTCGTACGACATATTTGTGCTATGTAAATTATTTGAGACCCTCTTAAATCAGCATTAAATGCACTAGGAAGCAACCTCTAATGCTCTTCGAAGTATCGGAGATATCCTTACAGCTTTTTCGGAGCAGCTAGTTGTTACCCGTCAGATTGGTAAATCGTTATACACTAAGCACAAAATATAGATAATTCCTTTCTATGTATTTGTGGGCGCGCTTAAAATGTTTTATGGAGCAGCTATGACAGGAAATAAGGCCCCAATGAAATAAGGCCCTAAAAGTGAAGATTAAATAAGGTCCCAAAATTTGGGGTGTTATTTCATATAAAATAACACCCCAGAAGAATGAAATAAGGCCCCAAAAAATATGAAATAATGCCCCAAATTTGGGGTGTTATTTCATATGAAATAACAACGTAATTTGAAAAATGAAATAACACCCCAATTTTTATTCATTATTTTTTTTATTTTATTGCTTTTATATTAAATTTATTGTTTTATTAAGAAAAGACTTGCATGAATCTATCCACAGGTTTTCTGTTATAAGGGCAGTTGTAATGCTCGAAGTTTTTTGCAATTGCATCTGCTTCTACATAGCAAAAATAAAGTTTTAAAAGATAATACAAATTTTATATAAAAAATCGCGAGATTTTTTGTATACAATTTTCGCCTGCGGCGCTAAGATTTACACAATTATCATGTAATTACCTGGTCAAAATACTGAATATAGTTCGCTAGGAGCTGGTTAAAGCAACCTTTGGGGACTATTTTAAAAGTTCCGTCCATTAAATACCCTCGATTCGGCGGTGGTATATTTTCCTTTATTTCGCTAGACGAAAATATACAAAAAGCCTGTTTTTGGTCTTCAAAAATACAAACCGTGTAAAATGGCAGTGGATTTGCTTTATCCTTTGTAAGCATAAACGAAGTCCACTTAGATTCCAAATTGAAAGGCTCTATTACTTGAAGAGGATGGTCAGGCGAATTTATTGACGATATATTGTCAACCTCGCCATATAAAACATTAGAACCCTGTTTCAGAATAAACAGGTTTTGGGGTCTTATTTCATTTCTTCTTTTGGGGTCTTATTTCATATGAAATTTGATTAGAAATCGTTGTTGTTGTTTCCTATAGATTTTTTTGGGGCCTTATTTCATTGGGGCCTTATTTCGCAGAGCCGCTATGACAGCTGATCAACGAAATTGAAATAAAACAAGGGGGCTCTGCCCCCTGCTCGCTTCGCTCGCCTACCCCCGGCTCGCTTCGCTCGCGGGGAGGTGCGGCTACAGTCGAGTTTGCTCGACTGTTAGATACCCTGTGCCAGTCTCCATAAAATAGAATATAAGTTATAATAATATAATTAGTTATATGTATGAAAGCATATAAAACATAAATATTTTACGCCTCTCAACTGAATTTGGTAATGCCAAAGACCATCCCGTATGCATATTGTGTCAGTTTGGTTGAGATATCTCAAACAACAAAAAAGTTATCCATACTGAGACTTGATTTTCGACTGATCGTTCCTATGGAAGCTATATGATATAGTGGTCCGATCCAAATTTAAAAACAAACTTGATCTGCGTCCGGTATCCAGCAACCTACATACCAAATTTGATCTCTAGCTATTATAGTCTCTGAGATCGACGCGTTCAAACAGACGGACGGACGGACGGACAGACGGACAGACAGACGGACATGGCTCAATCAACTCGGCTGTTGATGCTGATCAAGAATATATATACTTTATGGGGTCGGAGATGCTTCCTTCTCCCTGTGACATATATCACACAAATCTAATATACCCTTTTTGACCATTTTCAATGGGCAGGAAACCTATGATTATTTTTTCATATACTTTTTTATAGACATTCCGACTTGCTTTATTATCTTCATATGTGAGTCGCAACTTAGACAGTAAAAGTCTCGGCAACATTGCACAAGCCGGGATAGTTGAGATTGACGCCAGTGTTGCAGCCGGCAGCCGTGGGTCCGCGGACATAGACAGCTCGACCAATGATGTTGGTGGTGGCATAGTTGCAGGCTAGAAGAAAGTTCTTGGCTCCATATCTGGCAGCGGCACAGCCGAGGGCATAATTGGGCTGCTGAGCCATGGCCGTGAAGTGGCCAATTACACTGCATATCAAAATTAAATGGCGTTAAGTTAGGAGTTAGTTAAAGGCCATAGCGAAAGACAAATCAGTGCTGTTACTAACCCTTTGGACCAGGTGCTTGGGTAACTGTTGATAGCTGCCATGCTTGCATTTTTGTTCTCATTCCACCACATGTTGATGCAGGCAGTCAGAAGCTGCTCGTTCGTCTGGCTCGTGCCGGAAATTAAGGCCAAGTTCTGTCCGCTGGACTTGAACTTGTTAGTGTTGTGGCATGCGTCGTGCTTCATCTGGCACTGATGCACATTCAGCTCCGCTAGCTTGGCTAGCTCTGGACTCCAGCGAATTGTGGCCATTCTCCTTGCACTATTGTACCCGGCTACCTTCCCTAGGGCCAAGTTATTACGTCTGACATTGTGCAGACGCACCAAGTGTTGTCTCAAGGTCAGATTCATGTCAATGGTGACAGGTGCCGGAATTTTCGGGCAAGTTGAGGACCAGGCCTAGAATACCAAGAGTTTATTATTTAGCCACAACTGTAAGTAGATGCACATACTCCTTTGTTGTTGCATGCAATATGTGTCGCGGTGCCGCAAAGGCCCTTGGCACAGTAGTCCGTCTGTCCAGAGACCAGATACACCGCCAAGCTGACTGAGAGTAGTGCCAAACTGATTCGCAACATTTTGAAAAAATTAAGTAACTGGCAAGTTGGTCTAGAATCTGGAGCTTATATAGTCTCAGACATCATTAGCCGAATACGTGGCAAGACATTTATTTTAATTTAATATTTGATTATTAAATAAGAATATAAAAAGCTATGTCAATATCTTAAAAGTTTACCCGGAACACACCAAACGAAATATGCCCAACTGTGTTTGTCCGTCGTCGGGTACCTGCAATAGAAAGAAATGTGCTTGACTCCCTAAAACATATTTTCTATTATTAAATTATATGCCTAAAATAACAATCAAATGTATCTCAAAGAAGATAATAAATAATGCCAAATCTATTTAATCTTTAATACGTTAACTTAATCTTTGCATAAAGCTGCACTGAAAAAAAAGACCACTTTCTAAAATCAAGAACATTCATCTTAAATATTTTGTTCTTGAAATAAGAACATTTTAAGACCAAATTACTAAGACTAAGAATATTAATCTTGGAAATCGTAGGTTCTTAATATAAGAATAAAATTCTCGAATTTAAATATTTTGTTTTTAATATAAGACCATTTTAAGACCAAATTACAAAGACTAAGAATATTATTCTAAAAATCTTAAGTTCTTAAAATAAGAATAAAATTCTTAGATCTAAGATCTTTATCTCTAAAAATAAGAACAAAAATCTTAACGTTTTGTCACTTTTTGAGACCTAGAATTCCCAACTGGTTCTGGCTTCTCAAAGATGACATTAGGTTTGGATCGCTGGTCAATTCAGCACAACGGTACTGATGATAGAGATTGGCATCTCTTGAAACAGCCGTATACCGAGCCAAGCTCCTTGCGTTCTGCAAGAGTTTTTTGTGTTGTTGGTTAGTGTCATATTGACATAACTAGACCTCAAGTTAACTAAAATTACTTCATTCTTCTTATAATGTTAAGAAGCTAAATCTTTATTTGAGATTTTTTGTCTTGAGTATTCAAAACTTTTTGGTCTATAAATAAGAACATATAATCTTAAAAAAATAATAAGTTTTATTCTTATACTAAGACTTGTGGTCTTGAAAATATAAGAATTTATGATCTTAAAAATAAGAACTTGGTCTTAATTGAAATGTTCTTGGAATCAAGATGTGTTTTCTTACTTCAAGATTTTCATGTTGTCGACGCATTTTTTAGACCAATGTTCTTCGTTCTGAGACCAAAATCTTGATTTTAGATCCTTTCTTTTATCAGTGTGGAGCAGAGCTCGCAAATAACAATTAACACTTATTTCTTATTCAATCTGCTCACTGAAAAAACAGAAAAAAACAAAAACCCAGAAGATTTCTTACTGAGAGAAACACTTACTTCTTTTCGTTTCTGCTCTCTGCTCAGTATTTTCCATTTAGAAAATAAATTCTTTCTGTATATTAATAACAGTTAAAAAAATACTTTTTAGCTAGTGCTCCCGGAATAACTGTTAGCAAATGAGCAAAACACAAAAGTGTTAGTCAAAAGTGTCTTTCAAGTTGTTGTTGTTGTTTTAGGTGCGCAAAAATCGACACGAACTCCCGAAAAAACAACATACCCACAGAGATCAAGATAACTTTTTTTGGTAACTATTTTTATTTACATTAATAATTGTTATTTAGAATTAAGCCTTATAATTAAAAGAGAATTAATATTTTCCGCACTTAAAGAGCTACGTTTTTCGGTTAGGATAAAATTAAGCGCTGAAAAGGCTTTTTCAACCGAGACTTGTGTTGCCGGTGTAGCCAGCACCTGAGCGCACTTAAATGCGGTGATTTTAGTTTAATATCGTCAAAAAACTGTAGAATGTTCGAATTCAATGGCAACCGGCCATAAGTCATTAGTTGCATAGGAAATTTTTCGCTTTTCTGCAACTTGTACCACATCGGTGCTGTGCTGTCCTCCAAGTATCCAAAAACTTCTGAATATTTCGCCTTCAAACGACGTCTTACATTTGTAATATGAGTTCCAGTTAATTTTTTGCCACACACGTTGCATTCCGAATTATTTAATTTGCTATCACATTTAAAAAAAAAATGAGTTTTGGTTTTTGGACGTCCCATTTTACGCAAAATTGTAGCAACATAAAAGACCTTTTAAATTTTCAGAAGGCACTTTCGATGTTTTCTGCATACGAAACAGTTTTTGAATGACACAACCCTAAGGAAACAAAATTAAATGTTATTTCTTGACTGATGTGCCTACTGAGAAAAAAACATAAATTAATGTTTTGTTCTGATCCCTTTTATCGTTCTGTCAGCTAATAACTGTTGATTTCTGACACACTGAAAGTGTTGACTGTTATTTGCGAGCTCTGGTGTGGAGGCATTAAATTTGCGTCATAGACAGATCTAGTTTATTATCAATTTTCTATGCCTCTTCAATACTGGACATAAGCTGGAAAAAGATATGTAATGTCATCAATTCAAATCGAATTGTTCTAAAATAAAAAGTTCACAAATTTATTCCTTCTCGTTCTAAAATTTACTGAGTTTTCCAGATGCTCATCACTGTTTCGTGTATGTAGTACTTACATACATACTATATGTATAATAATAGATTATACAAAATACAAAAAAAGGCACCCGGGGTAATTAATGCCTAATTGACACTTGTTTTTTGTTGTTACTTAATAATATTTGCTCAACTACAGATTAAATGAGTAATAACGGTTAATGAGAGTAGAACTGAGAAATTTTGACAAAAACTTGTTTATAGTATTATTTGTTTATTTAAAGCACTACGCAATACCTTTGTGGAAGTTTATTTGCTAATTCTGTTCAACTAGCAACAAAACAAGTCAACAATCAAAATAAATGTAAAAATAAAAATGGTGTAAACAAAATAGTTGATTGTTTGTAAAACACTGATAACAAGTTAGAATCCACTGGTCGAAAGGGCATGAGTACGAGATACCCTGTGCCTTTCTGGTCAGGTATTTAAATACGTTATTGCAAAGTCGTCCATGCACATTTAAATTTCTTGTTCTTCCCTTGGCCCGATTCCATGTGAATTTGTATCTTCAATAACTTCCAAATTGATTATATCAGCGTAATGGACAGATCTGAAACGGATTATGTTTTTCTGGGGAGGAGGAAGGTATTCAAAATTTTAAATAAACTTGATGATAAACTTATACAATATTTGTTTATGGTTTCTTGTAGTTTCTGAGGTCGACGCGTTCTTAAAGACAGACAAGCAGGGTTAAATAATGCGTGCTGAGCTTAGAATTCGAACCTGATCCCTGAAGTTTTACCCAAATCTAACGTATTTATTCTAAGATTCAATTTAAATACATATTTAAGCAATACAAAGAATTATAGCATTGGTTTTGCAAAAAAAAATGCACAAACACAACTGACGGACGGCAGTCCACGCAAGTGACGAAAGCATCGCGAAAGTTGCGAAAAGCGACTAGCAATATTTACAGAAAGAATGGAAAATTACTACGACTGTCTGATAGGATCGAGTTATATACCGATCAAAATGTATTGTTTTAACTAACAAAAGTGCATATGTTACTTAGATAAGATTATTAAAAATAAAAAAAAGGTTGGCACTTGGCACTGCGACAAAAAGTTATTGTAATAAGGTATGAAGAATTGGGACTTTTCTGAGCATTGTGCCGAGTGCAACACTTATATTTTTAATAATTAATGTGATACATTAAATATTGATCGTCACAAAATTGGAGTTCAGAAATTTTGGGGCATGAAAATGTTTTCGTCACTAGACTTTTACCCCGTGAAGAGGTTTTTTATTAGTTATGTTTTATAAGCACTCTGCTCAAATTCAAAACTAAATTTTCAGTGTAAAAAATGTTCAATGCTCTAACGAAAATTACACTTTATAACATATCCTCTGAATATTATTTCGAATTTATAAAGAAAACTATTCCAAACATATTTTCAAATCTCTTTAACAACATGTACAACTCATCTGACGAAGCACTCAGTAGCGACGATGGCGAGTCCTCCAAAAGAGAACTCACAAAGAAAACGGCAAGTTTAAATCTTTCCGAGAGCAAATCTTCCAGGACTTCCATAAGTGAAAGTGAGCCGAATCATATAATTTGTAGCTGTGCTTCGTGTTCAGCTCACAGGGAATCGGTGATCACGAAGGACACCGTCTTTATGGTAGAATTCGAAATCAAGCGTATCAAAACCGATGATTTTCCTAAAGCACTTCTACAACGTTGTCGGGAAAATGCAATCGAAGGCTATGTGATGTATTCCGCGGACAGAACCACGGCCAGAGGCGTCATGGAGGGGGCCGTAAAAAACCTAAACGTGGTTAAGAACTGGATCGAACTTAACAAAAATAGTTTTGTGATGGAGCCCTTCGAAATTAATATATATTTATCATGGTTCATGATCGCAATGAAGCCAACAAAATTAAAATTCAACGAAGTGCTGGAGGTGCCAAAAGCAATCTAATGACATCTCAACGAATTTCCGCTCAGTGTAATGGAGGCAGAGGCTGGGCTCGTGCTGCTAATAACACGTACCATTGTTCAACACTATTTAACGCTCAATCTCTGAATTAAATGGGGGCGTAACTTGAAAAAAACTGAGATCTCCATTATTTTTATACCTCAAGCGAATACATTTTTTTTAGCGCTAAATTTTGTATACTGACTTTGGTATTGATAGTGCATTGATCTTGTACAAGCCGTTTTAAGTCAACCTATTTTTTTGCTTATTTTATTATTTTTACTTTTAATAAATTTTCTAAACTTGAAAGATATTGTGCAGCCTACAGGTCAATAATTAATGAGATGCTTTAATCGAACTGACAGCGTTTTGCAAATGCATCAAATCTTTCTATATTCTTTTTAATTCATTTACGATTATTTTATTATACTTATATTTTGTCTTTTGAAATTTTACTTCAGAATAGATCTTAAGCACTGTTTAGCACTGTACTGAGACTTTTCATATTATGTACACAGAAAAAAAAATGCCATTCTAAAATCAAGCTTAAAATACTTAATTTAAGCCCGCATTTTGTAAGTATGTATTCAGGATTAAGCTGAATAATCAAGCCTGTATCGGGATTAAAATGGGAAAATACACATTTGCTGAGCGCGAGAGAAAATTCTCTCGCGGCCTCTCTCATTTCAACCGGTCCCGTGGCTCAATGGTTAGAGTCGTCGACTCTGGTTTGAAAAAAATCTGGGTTCGATTCCCCCCGTCAATTAAAAAAAAAATAAAATAATGTTAAAAAAACAAATTTAAAAAAAATATCTATAAAAAAAAAATTAAAAAACGTTAAAAAAAATCTTAAAAAAGAATATTAAAAAAAAAACCTTAAAAGAAAATATTAAAAAAAAAAATGTTTAATAAAAAAACATTTAAAAAAAAAAATCTAAAAAAAAAATTGAAAAAAAAGTTTAAATGTAACGAAAAACATTATAATTAATATTATTTTTTAGCCTGAATTTAAGAATTTCAGGATTGAATTCGGGATTGAAAAAATCAAGTATTTCATACTTGGTTTAAGAAAATCCGAGATTACCCCACTTCTGACATCGTTTCGGATTGAATTCGGGCTAAATATCCCGGATTTTTTTTTCTGTGTAATGCTTGTTTTTATTTAAAAGAAAAGAAAATCCTAACATATCGCTCATTTACTAGAAGAGTGACATAGGTCGAAAAACACGATTTTTGAGTTAATGATGCAGAAATGTAACAATATGTTGTGTACAAATTTCATCATCCTATCTTTAATACCGAGAGTGTGAGAAGAGTATATGTCGTTCTTTCATTTCCAACGATTCGACTTTATTAACTCAAAAGAACGATATATCTCATATATATATATATCGTTGACTAGAAAACAGGGATTAAAACCGAAACGAATATCGATTTCAGTTACGGTTTCGGTAATATTCGCATTTAGGTTTTCGGTTATCGGTTACGGTAAATCTTTGAATAAAGGTTTCGTAGCGGTGAACCGGTTTTTGTGTATTTCGGTTTTGAAATACCGGTATGGTATCGGTTCACAAAAAAAAAAGTTCTTTGCAATAATACTAAAAGCGCATTACTTTCTCAGTGTTGCTAAAAATGACTATTTTAACCCCATTTTCCTATTTTTCATATAAAATGTGGCTTTTTAGCTATTTTTTTTTTGCAGTTGCTATTAGAATTGTTAAAAAAAATTTTTTACATCAAAATATTTTTTTGAAAAAATCAAGGAAAAAACTTGAAAAATTTACTTTTTCTAAAATTCAAAATTTTCCAAGGGTACTTAATAGGTTAAAGAAATTTTTGTATCATTCGAACGGAATTTAAGTGATTAAAAGATTAATATTAACAACCCGCATCAAACCATCTTTATTATACCCAAATTTGACAAATTTATGCTGTATGAAGACATTAGTGGCACACTGTATGTGTGTACATTAGGGTGTCCCTTATTTGGTCAAAGTCAATATTTTTAAACGCATACGGGCTAGTTTTGTTCATTAGGTCCTAAAGGACTCAGAAATAAATTTTCACCTCAATCGGAGTATGATAACCCGTGCCGACTTGGATCGGAAAATTTAAAAATTATATAGGAAAAAAAAAATTTTTTTTTAATTTTTTTAATTTTTTATTTTTATATTTTGTTCATTTGGTCCTAAAAAACTCAAAACCAAGTTTTCACCTTAATCGGAGTACGATAACCCATTCAAATTTGCATCGAAACATGCAAAAACAGTGTTTTAACACTGATTATGCATTTTTCGATGATTTTTCATGTTTCGATGCAAATTTGAATGGGTTATCGTACTCCGATTAAGGTGAAAACTTGGTTTTGAGTTTTTTAGGACCAAATGAACAAAATAAAAAAATAAAAAATTAAAAAAATTAAAAAAAAATTTTTTGTTTCCTATATAATTTTTAAATTTTCCGATCCAAGTCGGCACGGGTTATCATACTCCGATTGAGGTGAAAATTTATTTCTGAGTCCTTTAGGACCTAATGAACAAAACTAGCCCGTATGCGTTTAAAAATATTGACTTTGACCAAATAAGGGACACCCTAGTGTACATGCATAAGATAATGAAATGCAGACAATTTTTGCATCTTGCTTTTATTTGTTTTTTTTTTTGCCTTTATGGAAAACCGAAATTAACCCTTATAAATGAAACGGTTACGATACGGTTATTTCGGTTTACAGAGTTCCGGTTTAAAGGTTTCGGTCAGATGAAAATATTTTTTTTCGAGTTACGGTTTCAAATTTTAATCGGTTTTTACCGGTTAAAGGTTACTGTTTCGGTTAGGGTTTTAATCCCTGCTAGAAAAGATTCTTTATGTTTCATAAAGCGCAGTTGTTTTTTTCTCAAATTTACAAGTTTGGCCGCTTTTCAAAAAACACAGGCGACACTTGATAACTTTAAATGCGTTTATCTCGAAACGCCATTTTTTGAGATATGTCACTCTTCTAGTAAATGAGCGATATGTATAACTTTGCACATACTGTACCCAACCGAGTAAAAAACTAATTTTTAAATAAGCGCTATTTAAACTTGAAAATTAACTTAGCAAAATTCTTTATGCGATTTAATCACATACACTGTTCTGAACACCTGCATATACTTACAAAAAGAGCAACAACAAATAAGGGTTGTTGTTATTTTTCATTGTTATAATTTGTTTTTTGTATTTTTTAAAAGCATGATTTTTTAGTTCCCCATGTTCATTCTACTAAACTACAAATTTTTGGTTTAAACACTCATGGTGCTTGGAAGTACTGAACAGTAGTGAAGTCGACTTTTAAAATATTTTGTGCAGCTCTCAAGAAAAAATATCAATAATTATTATTTATTTATGAGCAACGTAACAGTAAAAAGTTCTGAATAGTACAGGGTGGTCCATTTAAAAATTGGAATTTAATTTTGCTATAAAAAAAAAACGGCTCGATATTTTTCAAATGTTGAACATTTATTGGAAAGGTTGGTTCATGTCATTTATTTATGAAAAACAATGTCGGTCAAATGACCACCACGGCTGACTTGGCAGTAGCCCATTCACATCTCCATATTTGCTGATTATTCGATTTTCGAAGATAGGGCGCAGAAGATCGATTGTGGCGTGCGCTGTGTGGCACGTAGCGCCGTCTTGTTGAAACCAAATATCGTCCAAGTCTTCCGCTTCAATTTCCTCGAAGAACCAATCACCAAAACCAATTGAGTTTTCGGAACATTTTTTTTGTTAAATGTTTTTTTTCAAATTTCGCACAGTTTGAGTCGAGGACTCACCACTTTGGAAATATGTTTTTAATATTTCCCAACTTTCTTCAAGCGAATAGCGACCCATTTCGTAAATGTCAAAGTTTTTACTAAATATTAGTCGCTTTCCGAATGACATTTGACGTTTTTAAAGTCAAATTATGAATATTTCAAATTCCAAACACTAGATGGACCACCCTTTATGTTAAGTTAGATTGAAACAACCGAGGAAACCTTTAATCCAAACCCCAATCCCACAATAAAGCAATCTTCACATTTCGCAACATATTTTAATTGCTGCAGTTTGGTTATAAGTACGTGTGAGTTTTTATTATGGATCTTTAATTGTTGCCGTACTCAGCTATATAAATCTATAGCTCTAAGTATCTTTTTGCTCTTCCAATCTTCATCATCTTTATTTGAACATACATATATTAATATATACATATATGTAAATATGTATGCTATTACATCATTTTATATTTTTAGATACATAGATATCATACAATTTGATATCGGTACAGAAAAATAAATATCATGCCTTAGGCTTGCATCTCTCTTTATCTCTCTCTCTCCCTATCTTGCTTATTAACTTCCTCTGGTTCTGTTTACTATTTATATATGTATACTTTATAGGTATTAGGTATTTATCGTGAATATACTTCTGAGTAATTTCATTATCATATAATATTTTATGGTCAGCATATGTATTAGTAAATCTGTGGGCTTTTTTGTATTTGCTTTTCTTGGTTTAAAGTTCTTTGTTGTTAAATGGTACACAGAAAATATGTTTATTTTTGTTCATTTACATATGTTTTACAATCATTCTTATTTGTTTTGCTGCTCTGTTCTTTATGTATTGTTTAGTATGCTTAATTGTTTTGTTTTACGATTATAAGGGGCATCACAAGACACTTATTAACAATTGGGACATTCAGCAATTAATTCAGATAGTTAATCAAGATACCCGATTACATTTTCAACAATCAATTCAACAATACCTGATATCAGAACCGGTACGTACCGGTATCCAACAATACACATAAAAATGTATTACGTACATGCAATACATGTGACATTTATCTTCATAAACGTTACTTAAATTTCAAAAAACAATTTTTGATATTATATAGTATATATAGGGACCATACCGGTACGAAGGTTTCTGAAATAGAATTTCTTTCGGTTTCAGTTCCCGTGTCGGTACTTCAAATGAAACGGTTTATTTCGGTTAACGTTTCCGGTTCTGGTATTATTCCCTGATAAAAAGGAACCATATAGTAGGCGAATTTGTGAAAAGCAGGTAAAAAGTACTGAACAGTAACAAGCAAATCAACGATTACTGATTGAAATTGTAGCTGAATGTTCCCAACATTTTTGCATTTCCCTTACAGTTGCTAGTAAGTGTGAGTCATATTACGCGTACCTATATATGTATGTACCTATATATGTATGTACCTATATATGTACATTAGGGTGTCCCTTATTTGGTCAAAGTCAATATTTTTAAACGCATACGGGCTAGTTTTGTTTATTAGGTCCTAAAGGACTCAGAAATAAATTTTCACCTCAATCGGAGTATGATAACCCGTGCCGACTTGGATCGGAAAATTTAAAAATTATATAGGAAAAAAAAAATTTTTTTATTTTTTTTTATTTTTTATTTTTTTATTTTGTTCATTTGGCCCTAAAGAACTCAAAACCAAGTTTTCACCTTAATCGGAGTACGATAACCCATTCAAATTTGCATCGAAACATGAAAAATCATCGAAAAATGTATAATCAGTGTTAAAACACTGTTTTTGCATGTTTCGATGCAAATTTGAATGGGTTATCGTACTCCGATTAAGGTGAAAACTTGGTTTTGAGTTCTTTAGGACCAAATGAACAAAATAAAAAAATAAAAAATTAAAAAAATTAAAAAAATTTTTTTTGTTTCCTATATAGTTTTTAAATTTTCCGATCCAAGTCGGCACGGGTTATCATACTCCGATTGAGGTGAAAATTTATTTCTGAGTCCTTTAGGACCTAATGAACAGAACTAGCCCGTATGCGTTTAAAAATATTGACTTTGACCAAATAAGGGACACCCTAATGTACATATGTTGGGTACTCAAAAAGTCAATTTTTCAAATTTGTGTAATATACAATGTATGTCTTAATTCTTAGTACTCGCTTTGAAACAAACATAAGTATTATATTTTATTTCATATATTATATGTATATTCGATTACACATTACACAAATTATGTATCCTATTACAAAGCAATTGAGATAAGCTTTGCGTGGAAATTCGAAAATTGTGCACAAGTCAACAAAAAATTGACTTAAAGCCTTTTCGACCTGTTTTTCAATGGATTCTTCAAATATAACTAAGTTAGTACATAAGACTAAGTATACAATTTTGTAAGCATGCATAAGGTAAGTACGTATCGTGTGTGTGTTTTATATTTACAATAAGTGTGCGAGCGGCTCCTCAAAGTAGGCAGCGCTTTAAAGCAGCAACTGAAAGTAGGCTACAATAGAAAATGGCACATGACGCTTGGCGTTAAGACTGGTAGTTAGACAAAGTAAGGTAATAAACACATAAAATTAAAGTTGTTCTATTTTCTATTTTATTTACAAAGAAAATACGAACATTTTCCTTGTTGAGTGTTGGCGACTGGTCCAAGCGTAAGTACAAGGTATAATGTAAGATTTTAATATTTATAATATTTCGCTTTATTTACAACGTGTCATGCTTTTGTTGTAGTTCACTATCGACTTACTTATTCGATTATTAAATAATATATAGGCATACAGGTATAAGTATATATATATTAAACTATGTATGTTCTACATAAGTATTACAAATGAGCAAATTATATCTTAAAGAGGCTCAGCGCACAAATGAATTCGAATAATCCACATATCGTTTATAATGATAACTGTGATGATTTGTCTAAGCCTAAACAAACATACATGCATTTTTATATAATATATTTGTGTATATCAAGCTGCAATTAGTTTTGGGTTTTGCTGGGTTAACTGGAACGTTCAACTGGGCCAATTTGCATAAGATAACCAATGTTAATATTTATATATATATATAGATATTCTTAAATATATATAATACCTAAAAGCGGGCTAGACCACAAAAAAAAAAACATTTTCTTACATGTTAAGAGAGTGCCGTTGGCTACACAAGTAGTAGAAACGGGAAGCAACCGTGAGAACTTGTACAAAAGCAAAGTATCTCGATTCAGTTTTCATTCCTGTACAATAGATACGTAAATATCTGTATCTGTGTATGTGTGTGTGAGTGTGTGTGTGAATATGTTCCTAACAACTAAGTTTTCTTGCAGTTATATTGTAAATTAATAGACACCATTTGCATATAGCAGTAACAACGTTTGAGTGCGGGTTTCCTGTTTGCTTCTTTACGTTTGCTCACATTCCTTATTAAGTACATTCCCTTAACTTTGCAATTGTTGTTGATGTTGCTGCTGTTGTGGATGTTGCTGCTGTTGTTGCTGCTGTGACGACTGCATTGCTGGCTGAGTCGCTACAGCTGCTGATGGCAACTGCTGCTGTGCCGGCGATGACGGAGGACCAAACTTGCTGGTTATCTTGTGCGAGGCATTCACAATGGCCAGTTCATGCTTGGAGTCTAGATCACAATCGTAGAGACCACTCAGCGAGTCCAGACTAAGCAGCCGCGAGCTGGCCCGACTCGACACTGAGGTGTCATCCACATCCGGTGCATTGTACAGCGAGTTGACATCCGACAAGGCGCCCTCGGCGTCCGTAAGACCCGCCTCGTTCAGCAAAGAGATATTCTCCAGGCCAGGCTCATCGGTTATATAACCTGTCGACTCCGCGCCACCTGCGAAACAAATTCAAAAAGATTAATAAAAAAGGTAACTTTGGTTATCCCAATATACATACAGTATATTAAAGCACTTACCTGTGGCCTCCTCACGGCAATCGTCGTCCGACCACTCCGATTGGCTCTCCAATGGATTGGAGTCCATGGACTGGTGGTTGTGATGTGCCCCATATTTCAACTCATCGTTTATCACATTCGCCTCTAGACGCATGCTGCCATTGGCCAGCGGCGCCTCCCTTTCCTGCTCTAGCTCCAATTGTGGGTGCTCCTCATCATCTAGTTCTTCGCTCTGTGAGAGCTGTTGTTTGTCATTCCTCTGCTTGTTGTGCTCTGTGCTTTGCCCAACTCGTTTCTGACGTACATCGTGGCTAACCTCGTCGTCTTCAAACTCTTCATCGGCCAGGTTATCCTCTGTGTCATCACGCTCCTCCTGTTCCACGTGATTGTAGCGTGTCTGCTGTTGTCGCTGCTGATGTTGATGTTGATGCTGATGATGATGGTGATGACGTTGCCGCTGCGACTGCGACTGCAACTGTTGCTGCTGTTGTGGCAGGCCGCTGTCCAATCTGTCCAAGCTTTCATAGCTGCGCTGTAGCTCCTTGGAGCGCGGACGCTGGCGATGGGATCGTTGCTGAGGCTCCTTGTGCTCCTTGGTCGCATGCAGCTCCAGCATGGCCAACGCATGCATCTGGCTGCGATTCTCGTGAAGAATCTCGCACGATTCCGTGTCCGATGTTTGCCTGAAACGAATACAACAACACATTAGTTGAGGTTGTCACTTTTATTCTTGGTTAATCCTCTGCAAATGTACTTAGTTTGATATTTATAAGGTAAGGGGATTACTCGGCAACAGGATAATGCAATTAGATACCATAACATGTATTTGCACTCATGTACATATCACAAAAGAGTAATAGACACAAATTTTGGAATATTCATAATATACAAAAATATATTGTGCTTTTCTATGGGAGTCCATACAATGAGAAGAGAAATAACTGATAAATTGCAGCAGCACAAAAAAATATACCCATCTCTTTTGTGATGGCAGCTTAGTGCAAAAACTCAAAAGTTACGAAAATTATTCACACTATGGAGAAAACCATAATCAGAAAATCGATGAAATTCGAATGATTATTCTGGTGAACGGCAGTGATGAGCAATCATGATTTTAAATTTTGTGAATATGTTGACTGAAAATTCATCACCAAAATAGTACGCTGAAATTCTGTGATTGTGATGCTTTGTTATCGATACAACAAACCGTAATCAACAAAACACAAGATTTGAAAATAAAAAGGACAAAATTTATAAGGAAACCACATTATTAATACTAATTTGGTCTTCTTAAAAAAAATGCAAAGAAGACGTTGGAATCTGCGTATTTTTAAGGAATATGGTTAGGAAAAGTGCTTTAAACTTTCTCATATAAAATATTAAAGGCGCATACAATATACGCTTAATTATTTAAAAAATGAAATATATCAACTATTATACTAAATCTGGCCATTTGCTGTGTTGATTCCCATTTCATTAGGCATTTTGCGCCAAATTTGTTTTGAATTTTTTAAATAAATATTAACACCTTTGACAAAAAAAAGAAACAACTTTGATTTTGCCTCAAAGTTTCATCAAAGCGTTCACCAGAATCCCATCAAAAATTGTTTGATTTGTGATATATGATTACGGACTGATTAATTCTGGTGAACGCGGCCAATAACTTTTGATAACTTCGATCTTGATGAATTTTCACATTTGTGTAACAAACTTGAAGTTAGTGTACACAGGGTATAGTAATTACAACTAATTCAAATAAAGAAAACGTTGAAAAATGTAGTTAAAGGAATTTAAAGTTGACTTTATAGTAAATCAAATTGAGCTGACATTTATGAAAAGAAGGCGCAGAAATGATAATTAAGATGAAGATTATGCAAAATATACTTATAAAGTTTAAGATCAGATAGATAAAAATAGCACAGCAATGTTGATGATATTAGATACAGATGAGCTATGGGTTTAATGGTAGCTCCCAGATTGGTTTTGAAGCAGATGGCAGGTTGATCTACTACTTACATTTGACTGGACTCTGAGGGATTCTTGTGGCGCGTTATTTCCTTGATGGCTTCCAGGCCGACGGGATGCTTGGATATCATAAAGCTGTTGCTCATGGGCAGCTTGTTGTTGGTCCCGTGCATGGCCATGGCGAGCAGCTCCTGTTCCTGCTGCTTCTCCTTGGAATGGTTGTTGTTGTTGCCACTATTCGAGTTGCTGCCGCCGCTAAGATTACCATTGCTGCTGGATCCACCTTCAGCCGCCTGTCCATTGCCCAGACTCTGTCCGTGGCCATTGACAGAGCTCAACTTGCTGTTGCTGGCCGAGTAGCTCAGGTCCACATTGTGGCGACTGCTACAGTTGCTGGTGGTGCAGTGCTCCGAGTTGGTGTTGGTCGCTGCCGTCGATACTGCAGACACTGCGCCCAGACAGCGACCTCGCGATGATTCGTTGAGCAGTCTTTGCAGTTCCCTCTCGAATGGTGACTTGGTTGCAGCTGTTGCCCCCGTAAGCCCCGTGACTCCCCCAGCTATATTCATTGCTCCCATTGACGCCGTCACAGCAGCTGGTGTCTTCTGGTAGTCAAAGCTATTGCAGCTGTCACCCTTGTGCTGTGTGGCGTTGCTCGTCGTATTGCTGGTCGTATGTGGGCCATGGCTCTCGGTCGTCGAGCTGAGGTCAAAGTCACGCAGTTGCGCCATGTCCACAACTGGCGAGGTGGGATCCACTTGTATGTCGCAGGGGTAGAGCCATTGCAGCGGATTCACGCGCCCAGCGTGCACGTTGTAGCCCACGCCTATAACATTGCCGTGTCCGTGTCCGTTGCGCTGCAGGTGGCGGCTCCCATTGATACGTGGCGAGTCCTCGTCGCCGTCGTCGCCATCGCCGTCGCCCTCACCTTCGGTGGTCTTCGAATAGCTCTCATCCGAGCTGCTCATCGAGGGCGAATGCGGTCGCGAGCTGAGATCATCTGTTGAAGACATTTCGCGACTCTCCTCAATGTCCGTTGGCAGCTTGGGCAGCGGCTTCAGGTAGTTCCTCAGTGCCGGTTTTGGCGGCAGCTGCGGCAGCGGCGGCTGCTGCGAGTAAAGTGCATATTGACGTTGCTGCTGTTGCTGTGTTGCTGCTGCCAGCTCGAGTTGCTGTTGCTGTTGTTGCTGCTGCTGCTGCTGATGTTGCTGCTGCAGTGACAACACGGAGTTGGGACAGGTGTAACGTGGTGGCTCGTACTTTTGCGCATGCTGCATGGGCATGATCTAGGTGTTAGTCGTGAAGGTGGGCGAGGAGGAGAGTGACATCATGCAAAGAGTGGAATACGGTTAGAGACACACATATTTATATTGTAATATTGAGATATACTTAGATACATACACACATACAGGCATACATAACACATAAGTATTCACACAGATGTGAGCAATAACTAAATTATTTAGATAACAATTGTCACTGTGTATAAGTGTGTGTGTGAAGGAGAGAATATCAGAGTCCTCTAAATTGGTAGAAAACTCTACTACGCTCAGATCCCTAGATCTAGATACCTAGATACGCATTTTTTATAAAGTATAAGGGCATATCTTTATCGTTACAATATATTTAAGAGAAAGATGAAGCCATTTCCGATCCCATTAAGCATATATATTCTTGATCAACAGCCTAGTCGATATAGCCATGTACTTCTGTCTGTATGAGCTTATAGCTTCACTTTAAAAAAGGGATAAGAGATCTAAAATATGTGAATATATTTTTTATATGATCGAATATGTCTTATTTTGCATAGCACGTAAATTCCCCCCCTCAGGTTGCAACCTTCCGACATACGAGTATATTAAGGGGTTACATAGGTTTCACGGTTTTTAAAAATCAATCGATTTTTATTGTCTTATTAAAATCCGTAACATCTGTTGAATATTGTCCCAAAAGTCCCAAGTCGATCCGAGTAATAGTTTTGGAGATACAGTCCCCAGGGTAGCTGGCTAATCGCAGACAACTTTACTATAAACGCGTTTTTCACAAAACTTGAACGAATTATTTTATTTTTTCAATTACAACCATAAATAAAAAAAAAATACCGCGAAATTGTAGCCAAATTTTTTATTTGTTTGTAAAAGTTTTTGCAGAAAATCCTATTTTCCTTTTTTATTTTTTCCTTCGTCCTAGTTCTAGTTTTAAGTCTTAACTAAACACGTAATTTTTTATTTTCACTTCGGATGATCCTGTTAGGATTTAGTTCCGAAGGCTCGCCGGAAATGACTTCACAGTGGCGAAGTTTTCAATATTTTTTCTCAACATTTTCAGTAATCCCTTTATTAAATGTGTATCCGTAAGGCAATGAAAAGTATGAGCTTAATAACTCATTTTTTATATTAAAAATAGTATTGAAAATAGACCGTTTTTTCCCGGACGAAACCCATGTAACCTCTTAATTCAAATGAGAGTGTTATACGACTTTAAGGGCTCACGCACACTATAGAGGATGCTTCTGATTTCCACAGGTTTATCCGATTTGCAGTGAATTTGTTTTGCGCTCCCGAGCTTTGTCGCAATTAGTCCTTTTCATATTTAAGCGCGAATAAGGCATAGTCAGGATTACAATTTCTACTACTTATGTAGTTTGACAAGTCCGAATCATAGATTTCTTTCCACTACATTTAAAAGACAGAAAAACAGGCCAAACTTGTTTTCCTATTTTTGTTTTTAATTTAAAAGTGTTAAAGCATTTTCAATGATTTTTTTTCGGCATTTTCTTTGTCATTGAACTTTGCCCATGGTGCCTATCATCTTTAGGTAATTGCCAGGCAATTTATTCGTATGGCAACAAGTTTTGTGTCGACGCAAACCGTATTTGCAGAAGATAAAATATACATATGCATATAATTGAAAAATGTTATAATATATTGTACATTTCCCTAATTGTCAAAATATCATTAAACGTGTCTATTTCTAGACGGTTCCTTTATTTAGTTTTTACCAAACTAACTTGGCTAAAAACCCTCTCTACTTCTTCATTCGACCATGGCAACGATAGGAGTCAGAGCGAAAGTGACCACTTCCGAAAAAGGGTTAATGCCTGCAGAGTCTCGATATTTGTTTTCTAGGGACCAAAATTTTGACGTATTTTCAACATTCTCCCATTTTAAGAGGTGAACTTTGGTCTTCGCCATTATATCGTTTCCATTTTCAAAAAGTTCCAAAACTGGCAGTATAGAATCGTTTTTGGATTCAATATAATTGCATCTAAAAAAAAATCCAGATTTTCGGATAGAAGCTTGAGATTTTTGCCGGCTGAAGCAGCTAAAAATCTATCCGAAAAAAGGCCAAATTGGCATCACTGATCATCACATTGTGATGGTATTCAGACGACGCACACACACACACACACACACACACATATGAAAACACAAACAGACGTGTTGTGCATATGTACATATATACATAAATATCTTGGATTAGTTACAATTGGATGGGGCGTCGGTTGGTTGGTTGTGCTTGTTAGGTGTTTGTGTTTTGAGCGGCTGGTTGCCTGCAATTTTGATGGGAGCTGGAGCTTCTACATTCAAAGAAGTATCTCCTTGCTCCAAATCATGAGGTCAACATTTTCACTCACCTTGGCAACCGGCGCGACGACGCTGCTGGCATGCAATAGCGGCTCGCTCTCACGGCAGTTGCCATAGCCCAAACTGGAGGACGATGGCTGATTCATATGCTGATTCATATGCTGATTCTGATTCTGATGCTGGTGATAGAGATGATGCAGTGGATGACCATGCTGACCATGCTGGTTAAGGGGCAGCGCCGGCGGCGGCGCATAGCTGCGCAGCTGATCACGCCCACGCGGCACAATGAAGCAGTCGCCGCCGAGCACACCGACCACGCCGACGCCTCCATCAAGACTGGCGGCATGGTGTGACCGTTGCGCCAGCGGCAACTGCTCCAGCTGCTGCTGCTGATGCTGCTCCTGCTGCTGCAGCTGTTGATGCCTGCCACCGGTATTCGGATTCTCAATTATATTAAACTCGCGCAACATTACCGAAGGAATGGGCTGGTGCTGATGCTGGTGCTGGAGCTGGATCTGGAGCTGGTGCTGGAGTTGGAGCTGCTGTTGGTGGTGTTGTTGTTGTTGCTGTTGTTGGAGCAGTTGCTGATGCTGTTGTTGCTGCTGCTGTTGGTGTGCTACAGTTGTAACCGTTGCCGCAATCGCAGCGGATGTCAAATTCTGCGACACGTAATGCATATCGCCCGCGCCATTGTGCCCGTTCTCCCGGATATTGGGCAGTCCACCATTGGCCATGAAATTGGGTTGCTTCTGCAACTTGCTGTTGAGACGCTGCTGCTGCTGTTGATGCAAATGATGGTGCGTAGTTGGCGGTGCTGGCAACGGCAACGGCAACGGCTGTGGATGCTGATGATGTTGCAGCAGATGCTGCTGCTCCTCACCACCCACCACATTGTACAAATGGCCATTGTCCTTCTTACTGTAGGTGTCCGTGTTGAGGCGATTCTCCTGGAACTGGGACGCCTTCTGATAGTAATCGGCGGAGTGAGGATGCGCTTGCGATTCATTGCTTGTAGCTGAGGGCCGGCTGCTGATCATGGCGTTCCGCACCTCGCCATTGAGTGCATTGCTGCTGCTGTCGCACAGGAAATAGGTGACCATGTCTCCCTTGCCCTTCACCTTAATGGTGCCCCGGCAGCGAAACTCAAAATGCGAGCCGACCAAACTGTCCACAACCTCCTGGGTGACCTGGGAGTAGCCGGGCACGCCGGTAGAGTCCATGCGACTGGCCACATTCACAGTGTTGCCCCAAATGTCATACTGAGGCTTTCGCGCCCCTATCACGCCAGCGACGACGGGTCCAATATTAATGCCTGAGGAATGAGGAATGAGGAAGATCAGCTTGGATTAAAATGCTGCAGCTAGATATAAAGTGTGATTCTATATACGAATGTCGAAAAATATTACTCAGAATGCGAAAATTCGAAAAAAAAAAAAAAAAAAAAAAACAAATTTGGAATCGAATAATTAGGAATCCAAAATTACGAATCCGAAATTATGAATGCAGTTATTAGGAATCCAAAATATGGAAGACAAAAATTGGGAAAGCCCCATGTTTATATTGTGTGCCACCTTATAAAAAAAATCAACAATTCTTTCATCTTTGTGTTGGTCGTATGTATTGCGTAGTGATTTAAGACGGTTGTCTACACTTTCATATTTAGAGTGTTTTTTTTTTCGGGCCTATCTCCAATGCACTATGGGCGAAAAGTCAGTTTTTTCGGCGTTTATTACAATTTCAAAGCTCGAGTTTTCAAATTTGGCATGAGCCTTAGTTGAACTAAAATAGAATTATGCATTTTTTTTTTAATTTGGACCACGCCTTAACTTTCCCCTCCTCATCCGACTAAGAGAAAAATTTGGCATGAATCTTAGATGGGCTAAAGTAGTATTTATATATTTTTTTGTTTTTTAATTGGACCTTTTTTTCATTATAGATTGAAAATTATAGATTGACCATGTGTTCACCTCCATTCCCATCTGACTCCGGGAAAAATCTGATTTTTCTACCATATTTTAGCATACATTTTATCGATATTGCGCAAGAATGCGCAAAAGAAATGAATAACACTATATACTAGAGACTTTAATTAATAACTTGCCATATTTAGTTACTTGCGCCATCATGCACTTTATAAGTATTACTCCACGGAAAACAACTACATTTGATATTTTGTTTGCTAAAAACACATTAAACAGAACAGTAGACAACAACAACTAGACACAAATTTTATTACATATTACAACAACAAATTATTTTATATACCGTGAGCATCGTTTTCTATATTCAATTTGATTTCTTTATTAAAGCTGTGCTTAATAATTTACGCTTGAAACACAACGAACTAACGGGAAAATTTTCAAAAGCATGTGCTTTTACAAAACAGCTGACTTTAGAGAGTTGCCACAAGAGAAGGGTTGCCGCCCAGCCCAAAAAAGAATATGTTTTAATCTAACTGAAGTATTTACATTCAATAAATAAAGTCACATTTTGAAAATAATACCATCAATTTTTTGACTTTATGCCAGAAAAATTGTCAAATCGCCCAATTTGCATTGACAGGAAAACCTTATATTTTTCCATATTTTTTTTTCCTAATTTTTGCACATTGAATATTTTTCTTAGTTGAAATTCCTAATTTATGATTTCTAATTTTTTGTTCCCAATTTTGGATTCCTTAAATTTTATTCTTGGTTTATTTTCTTCTTTTTTAAAATTCCCTAAAAAAGTTTCGGAATTCGTATGAGGTACTATAAAGTGTATCGATAGAGATGAAGTGTTGTGTACTGACCTACACGCAGCATGAAGTTGTTGTACGAGTGACTGTTGATCTCCTGAAGCGAGAGGCGCATCGCCTTGACGTACTCGATCAGTGCGGTCATGTGACGACGCACGGAGTTGGGATCGTTGGGTTGGATTTTGTACTCGGGTATAAGGCCAACTACTGCCATATAGGTACTGCCAACGGTTTTGATCTTGTCGATGCCCCGAAAGCGATCCTCCTTGAGCAGCTCATCGAAATCGGCAATGATCTCATTAAGCAGACGCAGACACTCCAATCCCTGATCAGATCCATCCATTTCCGTGTAAAACTCATTAAAGTTGGGCACACTGGCGAAAATAACGCCCACTTTGGCGTAACTCTGATGGTAGAGCTCCTAAACGAATTAAATGTAGAGTAGAGGTGGAATCAGGTGGTTAGAGAGTCAGAGTGCCGTGTTAGAAGAAGACCCCTACCATATTGTTCCGAAATTGTGCATCGAGGAAATGTGCAGCCACATGAGCGGGCAGCAAATTGTGCAAAATGCGCTTGTTCGACTCCTGCAACACATCCATCTCCTTCTTCTCCTGCGATGCCTGCAGCTGCCAGAGAAAGTCGAGGCGGGCGGTGCCCTCCACCAGGCGGCCGTGCACCAATATCGCAATCATAAAGATGACAATGCGCGCCAATGAGATCAAATGAAGCGGAATGGATGCTCTGCAAAATGTTGTGATTAATAGGTTAGAAATATGTATACGAATAAGTTTGTTGCTGTACTAAGTATATAAGTTGATGGGTCAGGTCAATCAATATTTTTAAATGACTCCGGGCTACCTACTTGACGATTGTATCGTAGCATTCAAAGATGTTCTGGTGCGACAGCTCAATAAATAGTGCATAGATGGTGCCCATTCCAATCACGAGCAGCGACTTAAATATAATCGGCAATCTGCATGAGAATCAGAGCATCAGCAGCAGTTATTGTTTATTCTTACCTAGACAGACAGATGGACTCACCTAAGAAACACGGAGACGGAGAGAAAGGCGAAGGCTGCCGACAAGGACACGTATTGTGGCAAAGAGCATTTGCGGTGGGCATCGTTCTGTTTGCTGATTACGGGAGTCATATCCATGTCCAAGCCCTGAAAGTCTAAAGTGCTCACGTTGCTCGAGCAGGGATGATCCGTGACACATGTAAACTAATATAAAGAAAAAAACCAAAATAAAGACAATGAAGTTGATCCGAAAATTATAAGCCACTGACGCCCCCATCCAGGGTATCAAACCCAAACAAATATCGGGTTCAGTTACGTTCGCATTTCGGCTTTCGAATTTCGGTTTCGCAAAATTGTTGTATATCGGTTACGTAAAGGTTACCGGTTTAAAAAAAAAAAAACAAAAGATTAAAAATGTTAAGGATATGTAAATTTGAAACAAATATTCGTAAAAATCGAAAAGATCTTTTTATTGAGATCAATATATAAATTAGAAATAAAAATTAAATTTTGTTTTAAAAAACGATTATTAACAACAACCTTAACACAATTTAATTTTTTACTTGACAGAGCCGAAATTTATCTCTATGCATGAAATGGTTTCTTAACGGTTATCTCGGTTAAAATAAATTCGGTTGTTCGGTATCGTTATAATAAATAAAGCTTTGTTTCGGTTATGGTTTCAGTCACGGTTACCAATTCGAATCGGTTAATACCGGTTACCGATTAACAAGTACGATTTTATATCCGAATGTCGAAAAATATTACTCAAAATACGAAAATTCGGAAAAAAAAATTAGGAATCGAAAAATGACGAATCCGAAATTAGGAATACAGTTATTAAGACAAAAATTGGGATAACAAAAATTTGGAAGGCAAAAATTGGGAAAACAAAAATTAGGAAAAGCCGAAAACAAAAATATTTTATAAAAAATCGCGCGATTTGTATTAAACTATTCGAATGAATTTAACCAATTCCAGGAAAACCAAAGATACTTTGCCCAATTGTTTTTTTTTTCCTAATTTTTGTACTCTGAATATTTTTCTTACTTGAAATTCATAATTTATGATTTCCAATTTTTTCTTCCCAATTTTGGATTCCTAAAATTTTATTCCTGGTTTTTTTTCACATTTTTTAAAATTCCTTAAAAAAGTTTCGGAATTCGTATGAGGTACCACGGGTACAGTTATGGTTACGGTTCTAATCCCTGCCCACAACTTACCACATTCACCTGGCCCACTGAGTAGATAAGTATAATTGTGAATATGGTGATGGCCATACGGAGTGAGAAACTTTCGGAAATGTCCCAGATGATCCATTTGAGGCGCACGGCCAGCAACAGCATCAGAATGGCGCTGACCCAGATGAAGGCCGTGAGGAAGAGCAGCAGCAGGATTAGGGTTCGTGGCAGGGCTGTCACTTGAAGAGCTGCGCCAAGGATCAACAGCAACAGGGAGCAGCCCATGGCCGTGGTGAATCCCAAATCAAAGTCCTTGTGATATTCACGTTCCTTGTCATTCTGCCGGAAACGCAGTGTCAGTCGGTCCACATGCTCCGACTTGTCGCAGTCCACGGATCGAGCATTAATGGCCTGGGAGAGGAAGCGGTTAACCCGATTTGTCGGCTGATGATGGGCGGCCACCGAATGGCGCTTGCGGAACGGTCGCTTAAACTTGTCCGCGACTTTCGACTGTGACTGTAGATTGGGATATGCGGGGAAGACCAAAAAAAGAAAATGGGTTTATCAATTAATTGCTCATCATTGATCTCGCTGTTTGGTGGATTTAATTGGATTTAATTGGCTATTGCATTTGCTGGCTAGATTAGATAGAGAGTACTAAGTTCTTATGTATCCATGTGTACACTAAATGGAGCTGGAGCTGGAGCTGGGCATGCAGTTGGGAGCAGAGCTGTGTGCATGAGTGCGAGTGTGATGGCATGCTGTATGAGACTGACGATCAAACTTAACGAAACATGACGAAATGAGTGCGTCACGACTGGACATTCCATTAAACTGAACGAAGCATTAGTGAGGATTGCAACCCGCCCAAATTTAAATACAAATACGAGTACAAACACAAAAGCATAACAGTTAGTTAAAAGAAAAACAACAGTAACATAAACTTAATAACAAGAGCAACATAAAACTGAACATTGTATTGTATGTATTAAAAAATTGATGAGATTTTATTAACAAAGTACAGTGGCGGACAAAGAAGTTTTGGAGTTTTTTTTTTTAAGTTTTTATTTATTTGACCATAGGAAAAACTTATGAGGCCTAGGAACCGTTTGAATGATACAAAACTTTCCGTAACCCATTAAATATCCATTGAAAATTTCGAAATTTTGTAAAAGTCTACTTTTTAAACTTTTTTTTAAGCAATTTTAAAAAAATCATATAAAAAATACAAGTGAGGAGATTTTTGAAATTGTTTTTTGCAGTCACTATTAGAGTTGTTTGGAGAAACTTTTTGCATCCAAACATTTTTTGTTTGAGCTCGAGGAAAAAAGTTAAAAAAGTAGACTTTTACAAAAATTCAAAATCTTCAATGGGCACTTAATGGATTAAGGAAAGTTTTATATCATTTAAACGGTTCCTAGGCCTCATACGTTTTTCCTATGGTCTAATAAATAAACAGTTTAAAAAAACTCCAAAAACCGCTCTTTTATGGTGTTCGGTTTTCTTTGTCCGCCACTGTATGTACATATGAACGAAAACGTACAACACAATACGATACGATACACGATACGATACGAACACAAGGTTGAACGATTGAACGATTGAACGACTATACGACTGAACGATTGAACGACTGAACGAATGTGAACGAAAATTAAAGAGATTTGTTTTAGCTGCTGCTCTGCTCACTTTATTATTCTTGTGATTGTGCCTATGTATGCGACTAATCGTACTCGCTGTTGAATTGGGACTTGTGCCTACGGTCACTTGAACACTGCCCCCCCCACCGCAACCGCTACCGCTACCGCCACCGCCACTGCCACTGCCGCCGCCACCGCTGCCGACGACGCTGCCATAGCCGATGCCGTGCGGTGGCGGGGTAGCATGCAAGATTTTTTGTAGACGTATTACCTAGATCAGAGAAGTATACACAGTATTCAAATATATATATAGTTTGTATACGTATGATGTATGTATATATATTGTACTTATATCGATAGAGAGAGTAAATTAAAATATATAGCAAAATATGCAAGGTAACAATTATCATAAGCGATAATCATTGTTAAGGAAGTTAACGATTATGATATAGATTAAGGATAATAGATAATAATTAAAGAAGAGGATATAGTAAGTAGTATGTGTATATAGAAAACCAAACAAAGGGAAAAATAGTATTAAGTATTGAAGGGTAAACAATACAAGTCGAATGACTTAACAATACTGAAACAGAACTAATAGATACAATATGTACCCGATAGCAGTACGTTTATGTGTGTGTGCGTGTGTGTATGTATAGCGTATAGTGTGAATCGAAGTAAGTATGTATATGTTTCGGTATTTTTAGTATATTTGGCACAGCAATCGCTTCAGAACAGGGGCGGGCACACATGGGCTCCGGGAGCAGCTCCCAACTTTATTTCTGCCTATTCGTCTCCGTGAAGTCGCACAAAAGACTCGAGGGCAAAAAAGCAACAACGCACACAAGACTCGCGAGCAAGCTAACAACAACAATATAGGAGCTGCATGTGTCGAGGCATTTTTGACACTTACAATTTAATACCGTCATAACAATTAACAACAAAGAACAGACTCTAATAGGGTTGTTGTTGTAGGGCGCCCGAGCTCAGATTTTGTGCCCACCGCTGCTTTAGAATATTGTGAGAGCCACCCGATCCTAGTGCGAGTAAGATCAGTGTAATCCCTTGATCTTTCATTCAGATTGAGAGTAATAGTATTGTGAAATTGCTTGGTCGAAAAGGATGGAATCGAAGGTCGCATCCGATGTTATAGTATCAATTGATCAATCTTATCAATATATCCAGTACATGACTTTTACTCTTTACACAAAGTACGCACAACATTAACACAAACGCAATTATATGTTTTAAAATGCTTTAGACTAGTTTTAGTAAATATTATGTAGATACTAGAGTACGAATTACGCATTATTGATAACGATTACTAATCCTACTGTTCTACACATATTACAATTATAAACATATATATGTATATACACAAAAATATATTGATAAGTCAGTATTTTGTATTTTCTAAGCAAGATAATAATATTGCGTCTACGAAACGATAGAGCCCACAAAATCAACAAAAATAAAATTGTATATTATTAATGTTAAGAATAATCAACATGAGACAGGATTTGGGAATAATTTGGGAATTTTATATATTTAGAAGTAAGGTGAACTTACCGCATCCTGAAAGTAAACGAAAAGAAAGAAATCAACGAAAGAAATCATAAAGATTCGTCGCTGCTTACAGCAAGCCGGCGATCGCACATTGATTGAGAGTATCTGCGAGATACTTTGAGAGACGGATCAAATCAAAAGCACAGAGAACGAACGACAAATGAAAACACAACAGTGGACGACCCATAATCAAGGCCCCAGATCAACCCTGACATGCACGGAATTGAGCAACGACTACGGAGATACAACGAGTCTCTAACTCTTAACAATGGACTATGGTAAATATACGAACTATGGACTATGAACTATGAATTATAAACTATGGAGTATGGACTATGGACAATGAACAGGGGTCAGTGGACACTTACCTTTCGCGAACCCTTCTCCGACACTTGGACGCTCGCAGTGGCGGCATCTGCGCTGCTGCCACGAGCCACGCCCCCGCCAAGGGCGGCGGCAGCCGAGGGAAACGAGCCGGTGGCAATGTTGGAGAACGGCACGGGCTCAGAGAACTTGATGGTGTGCAGCAGCTGCATGACCACATTGGATACATTTCTAAACGACAATTTGCGCCGACTACCGATCGCCGAGCGTACACCAAGCGTGTTTAGCATAAGGGGCTGCAATAGAGACACCAAGACAGAATATGGCAGAATGATGAATTGACATTTGAATATGATTGCTGGGCAAAGAGAGAGAGTGCTACAAGCAGCATCTATGGTAATTGGAATTGAATTGATGACTGACGGACTTACCTTACGTCGATGCGGCGGTGGCACAATGAAGAACGTATCGACACCGTGATCCCGCAGATACGAGGAACGCTCATCACCGTGGCCCGCCTCAACCTCATACTCGCCCGACAGTGAATCGAGTGTGGCCCGTGTCACGTGCACCCGACCCGGCTCGCCGCCCGACTCCATGTGATTGGCCAGCGTCACGTCATTGGACCACACATCAAATTGCCACTTACGCAGGCCGAGAACACCGCAAAGCACGCGGCCAGTGTGAATGCCCACGCGCATGTTAAGGATAACATCGGTGGCCTCCACAACCGTGCTGAAAGATGAGATGGGAGATGTAAAATGTGAAATGCGAAAGGGGCAGGTAAGGCAGTGTTTCAATTGAACACAAGAGTCTCTACTTTGGTGGCAAAGTCAACAAAATAATCGGTAATCTGTAACCTGTACTTACGCAATGGCATCGATCATATCGAGTCCCATTTCCACGGCACATTTGGCATGATCCTTACGTGGCTCGGGCAGTCCGGAGACGCAGTAATAGCAGTCACCCAAAATCTTGATACGCAAACAGTGGTTATCCTGAAATGAAAGTAATTCCAATGAAATTAGAGCACGGAAGATAGCGACAATGGACAGTGCTAGGGACTCACATGGGCCAGCTGATCGAAGCGTCCAAAGAGCTCGTTGAGCAGACGCACCAGCTCCTGGGCGCTGCACTGCGAGGATAGAACTGTGAAGCCAACGATGTCCGCAAACAGGATGCTGACGTTTTCATGCTTCTGAATGTAGATGCGATGGAACTGACCAGCCACCGGCGACAGGATGTCATTCTTCATTTGCATGGCCACGTGTTGCGGCAGCACCGAGAGAAGAAGTCGCTCCAGCTTCTCATTCTCATCCTGGATCTCAAGGCGGGCGGCGATGCAGTTCCGTGTGTCTAGAAAGGCTCGACGTTGGGCTCGCTCCATCATGATGTTAACCACCAAGCCAGCTACATTGACTCCAATAAAGATGACAATGTTGGCTATAAGCTGATTATACTCCAAATACTGCAGCGCATCCGTGAAGATCTTATAGACCGTAAGGCTGATGTGCACCGAGGGTAGGGCAATGCCGAAGGCCACCGCCTCCCAGATCTGCAGCGGGATCATAGCGTATGCCAGAAAGACCACAAAGACAATCTGCCAGACGCCCTCGGCCATCACCTCCTTGGTGTCAACTGGGAAAACGCTACCCAGCGTCGGCATGGACACTATGCAAATACTGGCCATGAACAACAGAATGCCATAGCATAATGTTGGCAAATGGTGATCCTTGATCACCGAGCATTGCAGGAGCACCAGCACGATGGCAAACAGAACGCATACTATTGAGTTGAAGATGTTCTGAAAAGAGTTCCGTATTCAAATATATATAAGCATATTCAATATATTAATCAATCAGATTTACTACAATTTATAGCTAGAGTCTGGAGCATCGGCACACACTATAATTATTTATGATACTTCCCAGCAAACATTTGGGCGATTGTACAATCGTCCATCGCCGAAAAGAGTCTTTTGCGAGTCGCGCAGGAGATTAATAGAAGATGAATCTTCCAGGCGATTGTTTAGCGATAGAAAGCTGTCAATCGAAAAAAAAAAATTAATGTGAAAGAGTCTTCTGCGAGTCGCGCACGAGTCTTTTGGACGATGAATCTTCCAGGCGATTGTTTAGCACAAACAAACACAAAAATGAGCTCCACGTCTAAAGCAATTTAATTCACACGTTTTCTACTACTCCAAAGTGTTGGTCCCGTAGCTCACTAGTTAGAGTTGCCGACCTGTCTTGCTCCGAACTTTAAATTTTGAGGTCCGATTGCCCCTGTTGTGCTAAAACTGTTGTTACATAATCTGCTTTTTGGCTAGCATTTTGTGAATTAAACATTTTTTTTTTTTTTAAAGTGAGACACTAAAACTTTTCTTAGAAGAGTCGAGGAAAAGTGTTTTGGAAGACTCGCAAAAGAGTTTTTCCGAAGTGTCGCGGAAGTGGCTCACTCTAACAAAAGAAGATCAAAAAGCGATGAGAAGGCGATGTCGCCTAAGACTCTCTGGCGATTAAAAATGTTTGCTGGGTTATTGAGGCCAGTTGGCGGTAGGGAAGGTAGTTCAAGGTAGGGAAGGTAGTTAAGACCGAGCTAAGAACTGATTCCAAAACTCTTTCCTTAAATAAAATGACCAAAAGACTTAACATAAAAATGTCCGTCAGATGTCAAATGTCGTTTTTAGGACTAGAAAGATCTTGTTCATTGCAATTTTGGAAGCCGAAATGGCCATTCTACAACACAGAGCTAAAAAATCAACAAGTAAAGGTAAGCGAATTTGAAATACAACTGAAATCAGAGATAATACTAAAATTCGGTCCCGCAACCATAAACCGAAATTAATATTTCATATTGAGCACCGGGACTGGAACTCAAATTTTTCAAGAGTCCCGAACTGAAAACTGAAAAGTTTGAGCCGGCACGGTTTTAATACATTAACCCAAACACGGTTTGCTGTGTTTGCCAATTGCAAAATCTATCAGCAGTCTCAAACTCTGGCTGCTATGACACTTTGTTGCTGCTGTCCTATTCCAATTCAAAGTAAAACGTATATATTCAGTTAATAGGTTATATCTTCCAAACCCATCGGTACAATTCTTTTTGTCATATATATATTGACATAAAACGCGAAATTTTACAAACTACATCATAATTAAAAATTAAAAAAAAACGTTAGCGGCGTTTTCTCAAAAACCGCTAAATTTACTTAAAAAAAACTTTGAAGGTATGCCTAAGAGCCCTTCGAAATACCTTTTCAACAATATATAGATCACATCTGTAGCTTCTATAGTTTGGATGCTATGGGGTTTCAATTTTGGCGGTTTTTAGCGAGTTCCCGCTAAATTAGCGATTTTTTCGAGAAAGTCGTAGAACAAATGTTTCTAGATTTTTGATCGGGAACAAGTTCTCAGTTCTTCCCCTCCCACTTACACCTGTTTATCTCACGAGCCAGGGGAGTTTCCAAAAGTCTTGCACATTTGTTAGTTAAATTGATACCTTTCGATCGGACAGTCATAGAATATTTTCCATTCTTCCTGTATATATTGCTAGTCGTCTTTCGCACCCTTCGTGCTGCTTTCGTCACTAGCGCGGACTGCCGTCCGCAGTGATATCTTAAACAACAAAAAAGTTTTTGTACGAAAACTTGATTTCGACTCATTATTCCTATTGCAGCTATACGATATAGTGGTCCGATCCAAATTTAAAAACAAACTTGATCTGCGCCATTTTCAATGCACTCAGGGTATACAAAATACTCAGTATCCATGGGGTTTCAGCATTTTTTAAAGGTTTATATTTTTTGTATTCGACTCAAATATATTTATATGTACTTACATGAAAGGTGGCGGCATTGTTAAAGGCCAGCGAGAGGGCGGCCATTACACCACAAAGAACCACCACCAGTGCGACAACGCCCAGCACCGAGAAGCGCTGCAGCTTCAGAGTGTACCGCTGGTAGAGGCATTCCAGTTCGTCGTTCTCGAAGCGCAACGTGTTGAGCGGGCGGCCGCGCGTCGCCTTGACGGCATGATCCATGCGGCTGCCGTCGCCGCTGCCGCCAAGCGGCTGCTCTCCAACGGTGTGCCAAGTTCAAGGGCTGAAATATAAAAAAAAGATGTGGAAGTTTCGTTAGGTGAAGTGCCTTATTTGGTTTAGTATGCTATGGCTTTAGCTTTGGGTTGGTTGCGTTGACGACCTTGAAACGTTGCATGTCCGTTGGGCAAAATGTTTTGGCATTTTTCGTGGCACGCAATCATTGGGTAGGAAATTGTGAATGTGAATATGCTGCCCGCCCGCGTGTCTGCCACCCTCCTCCTCTGTCACACCACCTAAAATAACATTTTAGGTACCCGTGCCCTTACCCCACCGGGCGCCTCTTAAAAATATCCGCTAAAAATAAACACATAGCAGCCGCAGAGGCTGAGTTGGCTGGCGTGAAATCAATCAATGTTCATGTTCGTTCGGTCAGTTTTCCGTGTGTCTTGGCGTGGCGTTCATATTTGCGTACACGAACATGGCCAGGCCCCCGCAAAAAAAGTGTCCAAAGCGCCCACTTTTGTGGTGACAGTCAACCAGACAAGATAAATGGCGATTAGTGCGCGACAATCCTTTAAATTCATACAAATATTATGCACAAAATCATTTTTCGCCGCTTTCAAAGATGCTCATACAATTAGATGGTATCTGCAGAAGCAAAATGAACTACCTATATAAAACCAATCGAGTATTATAAATAATTTGTTTTTCATATTTTCTATGAATTAAATTTGAGAAAATTCGGATTGTTGCATCATCATTTGATAGAGCTTCACTTGAAAAAGAAAAAAAAAACTACAGATCTACTTAAGGGAAAACGGAATTAGTTATTTAAATTCTGTTTTTGGTATTGTATTAAGAACATATTGAATGGAATAAAAAAATATGTTTTTTCTCTTTGTACGAGGGCTGTTCAAAAAGTTGTCGGCCTTCAAAGTTGGACGTCGAAAAAAAGGTATGCTGCTGGTGGCACGGATAACTCCACTTCGGATCATCAGAAATGGAAAAAGTAAACGGCGCACAGTGGGGCCTTTGCTCATTTTACTTTGCAAAAATCATAACTTTTAAACCAAATTAGATTAGTGTTTAAGAAAAGTGCTACGCCCCCTAGATACTTACTTAGGGGCTATCAAAGTTGAAATTTGTGAAATTTTCGAAAAAAATAAATTTTATGGCACCTAAAAAATAATATTTTTTAAAATTTTGTACTTTTTTTGTTTTATTTTTACGGTTTTTATATTTAAAAATTATTTTCAAAAAATTTAAAAACAATTTTTTTTTTTTCAAAAAATTATTTTTTATTTTCCGGTGTGAATTATTAGAATTGCATAATTCGACCTAATTCCTATGACATCTATATGATATAGTAGTCCGATTTAAACCATTTTAACATAATATGAACCTGGGGTAGTCTTCTACATCTAGACCAAATTTGGTTCAAATCGGACCACGATATCGTATAGCTGCCATAGCAACAATCGATCGAGCTTTTTAATTATGCCTTTCTTTTTATTGTGAGGCTGCATTAGTTTTTTTAGATTTTGAGTATTTAGGCGGATCCGGGCGGGTATAAAACCATATATATTTACTTAAATAATTGAATTCTGAAGCGTTTTAAAGTAAATCTACTGCGGGACTTTATGGGACACGAGAGTTATCGTCTACCAAAGTTCAAAAATAGTCCGCGGCGTTAGACTCAGTACAGATGTAATTCGGGCCCCTACCTCAATCACAATTTTTTTTTTTTAAAAATGGCGGCCATTGAAAAATTTAAAATCGATTTTGGGCAAATTTTCTGTAGTTTAGTGTAAAAATAAAAATTAGTAAAAAAATTTTAAAATTATGATTGAGGTGGGGGCCATAAAGGTGACAATTCTGCGTCGATTGCACTTTGTTTCTTTAAAATCGGTTCAGAACTACGGGCGCAATCTGTAAAAACGTGGTTTCGAGATAAACGCGTTTAAAGTTTGAAGTTATTTTTTTGCATCAAAACATTTTGATGCATTTTGGCGAAAACATTGCTAGACAAAAGTATTATGAATTTCAAAAAACCCTTTTAGGACGATATTCTCAAATATCCAAGCTATAAAAATATGACAAAAAAAAATCTAAAACAAATTTTTGCCAACCAGCAGTACCCCCTTAAAGTACAATATCCATTAAATTGTATTTAAAATGAAACATCATATTTACTACACGTAAAATTATAAATGCAGTGCCAATTATTTACACTTGCATAACTTAGAAAAAAGATCGAAAAAACTATGCAATTCGGGCATTTGGCGTGCCGCAAATAGAATATTTTGGATAAGCCCACACACACCGACTTACCCATACACTAAGCGGGGTTGGGGACGGTGTTTAACATTAAAAATGTGCATAATAATTAAAAATGCTCACGTCTCATAATTATAATTATTAATGTCGTTGCGAAATGCAAAATGCGCACATCAAAACTATTAAAGCTGCCAAATAGGCAAAGAATCAGTCAGTGAGACAGTCAGGCAAAAAAACTAAAGAAACTGGCAAAAAGTCATCATGCTACATCGTATCGTATCGTTCCGTTCACTTCTGACAGGGTTGAGGAAGGGGTACAATATCTGTTGACAGAATGTTTGCGATCAATTTTGACACCAGATCTGCGCAACTGTGCAAACATCAACAAACATGTGGCGATAAATATGGCGAATAACTACAGTTGTACTCCAAGGGGTTTCACAAAATTAGCTGTCCCAATATACATATGTACTTATTATTGTTGGTAAATGTACGCAAAAATAAAAAAGTCAAAATTCAAAGGGAAAAATGCCTCTGTATGTTCAAATTGGAGTGCCTTTACATTGAACTTTGTTTTTTTGGCCGCTATTAATAGAGAAAGCTCTCAGTGAATTTGCAAGAATGGATAAAAGTGGGAATCGGTATGTGATACAGTTCTTTTGTTTGACAGGTCTTAAATCCAAAGAATATTCTACTTTATTTATTATTACAACAAAATATTATATGACCCTCGATTGAATATTGGTAAACTAGTTGAATGTGTAGACATTAAACAAGCTGTATGCAAAATGTGTGATGCATTTGCTGACAATGAAACACAAACAATTTACGGAAGATTTATAGTTATTAAAGAAGTAAATTGAAATAACTCCCTGGCACACCATATACGCCAAATTCGGTCCCCACTGACTGAATTGGTTTTCAAAACCTGCAAAAATGGCTCGGTAGTTTAAGGAACTAAACGGGTTTTACTTTAAAAAGGGTATCCAGTATATTAAGGTGTATATTGAAAGTGTATTCTTCTATATATTCTTGATCTGTATCAACAGTCGATTCGATTTAGTCTATTCTATCAGTCTGTCCGTCCGTCTGTATGTCCGCGCCAATCTAAGATACTATAAGAGCCAAAAACTTAAAATTTCGTATGCCATATCAAGTTTATTTTAAGTGTTGGATTCGAAAACCCCAATATTATAATAAATTTTTAAACTTATAAGTTTTGAGTCACATGGACGGTACGTAGTCTCGATGTGCCCGGAGAATTTCATCTGATCTGGGAGTTGATTAATATATAATAATTGGAAATATATATTTGAACTTTATGAAGACAGGAGAGTTATCTATTTATTTTGTGCCGATAATTGCATCTGCGAAATAATCGTAAAAATACGTCACCGACGACAATAATACAAAAAAACGGCAATTGGGCAAAGTAGTCTGTTTACTCGTCTTGATAAATTACGTCATGTGTTAATTGTTAAATTTATTAACATTAATAAGCTTCTGAAAGATAATTTAAAAAAATATAAATAAAAATTGTTGGTCCCGGTTGACCTTTTCCTGGAAATGCCCATATGTGCATTTTGATTGATTTTAACGAACCCTAAATGTCAATGGGGTAACTTTGATAAGGAAGAGAAATGACGAGAAGGACATCGTCGAGAAACGAGGGAAGAGGCAAAGCAGGACTTAAACAAAAACATTAGCAAAAATAGACCGAGACGCAACAGAGTGTGAAACAGTCAAAAAAAAATAAGCGAAAAGCAAATAACAACGTTAAAAAATGTACGAGGTGTTAAAAGTGTAGTAAATCTGGAAATGCAACGCGAGAGGTAAATCAACAAACAATGCCGGTGACGGAGTAAACTCAAAGAAACTGGTGACAAATAAATCTAGAAGCGAGCGAAATGTATGTTAAAGCAAAAAGTTTGAAAATTAAACCAAGCGAAAGGCGACTTAATAGGCGCAGCGTTGAGCTCAATTGATTACAGCATCGAAGCGAGAAGAGCTATGAGAAGCTGTTTCAGCTGAACTCTTGCTAATGCTTTTCTTAAGTTAGACTCTTTTTTCACACCTAAAATCTAGTTTTTACTTGACGTGAGATTCCACGTCCAACAAAATGTCTACTGTTTTTAATGGAATATTAGTATTATTAGTATCGATATTCATACGTATTTAAGCGACCCCGGTTTGATGCCCTACTCGAAAGACATGTCGATAATAAACTTTTGAAGTACCGAAACATATGTAAGCTGCCAGGCAACAAAGATTACCTAATAAATATTGCTCATAGTTTCTCACACAAAATTATAGCTGCTTTCGCGATTTAAATGTTAACTGGAACTTGCCCATCTAAAAGTAAATTATCTAGCAAACCGCTTAGGCAACTCAAAATTTTGAATAGACTTCCGAATGTCGTCATTTAGCGATTGTGACTGCTTAGAGCATCATTACGAAATGATGTGAGTTGCCAATTCTGGCAAATTGAATCTTATAACGGGCCATATAACCGTGTGCCTATATAACAGCGTTTACCCAACGCAAATCTCGAAGACACGCGCAATTTGGCTGCTCATTCGATTATCAGCATCTCACTCGACCATCCACCCACACATCAACCACAGCAGCGGCAACAACAAAAGCAATTTAAAATTTTGGTTTGATTTTTCTGTCACCATGAAAAAAACACAAAAATATTCTTGTGATTTTCCATGTTTCCTCTTAACAGATGCATGCGGCCCATTGACGAGCGGACAGTGTCTACAGTGATTCCAATGAGTTCAGTGCCAACAAACGAGGCGGTGGCGAAGGAGGCAGGTACTCAATTAATGACCACACCCTCGTTGTTTGCGACCCATTGTCAATCAGCGGCGACAAAATTTCTATTGCGGCTAAAGCAACTGAAAGGCTTCAATTAGAATTTATCTAAATTGTGACTTCTGATTTTAGATTTCTCGTTAGACTTGTAAATGTTTGCAATGACCCATTTTGAACTGCATCAATTGGCAGCCAACAAGATTCACACTGCAGACTGCTGAGCTGCATTAATCATCATCATTGTCAGTTTGGGACCTTGGCAGGGACATAGATAACACTATGCAACAGCCAGATTCTAACATTTACCAAACCCTTTTTTTTTTTTTTAATTTTATTCTTTAGCAGTTTTCATAATGTCATATCCGACTCCAATTACACCAGTTTACAAAATTAAACTTTATTTTTGCAAAGTAAATAAAAGTATTTCTTTCTAATGGACTTTGGTCCGCTAAACACGAAAATGGCACTTAAAATTTTTTTTGGAACCGTTTTCGAAATATTCAAATATTTTCGAATTTTCGAGGTTACTCCAACACTTTTGAGTATATTTTCATTTCTATTTTTCCGATTTGGCCAAGCAAACACTTATATTAAAGGTTAGTCAATTCTCTTTAACTTTCTGTCATACAGTATTAAGATCGGTTCAGCGGTTCAGGTGCTAGCGATTTAAATAGGTTCGAAAATGGGCGTTTTTTGTGACTTTGAGTTCGAAAGCTAACATATCGTCGTTACAGTTTTATCGTACAGCTAATACTGTTCTTAAGAAAATATGGTGTTGCTTACGAGAATTCATGGATAAGCGGCGGAGTAATACGCTTTTCAGTGATAGAATTAAAATAATCTTTTCAACGATTTTTAAGTTTGGTTTGTATGACAGCTATATGATATAGTAGACCGATTTAAACCAAATTTGGTGAGGATGTATAAGACCATCCCAAATGCTGATTCTGCAAGTTTGGTTGAGGTATCTCCAAAAACAACAAAAACTTGTATTTTAAATCTTTATTTTGGATCAATAGTTCCAATGGCAGCTGTTTTGTGCGAAAAACTTTTTGTTTTAGAACATATTTGAAAAAGTAAGATTACTATATCATATAGCTGCCATAGGAACAATCGGATGCAAATAAACCTTTAGTATGAAGAACTTTTTTGTTTCTTGAGATATCTCAACTCAATTCATAGAGTATGTTTGGGACTGTCTCGTACATCCTGACCAAATTTGGTCAAAGTCGGATTACTATATCATATAGCTGTCATTGGAACAATTAGATGAAATTTAACCTTTAGAATCAAAAATTTTGATGTTGTATGAGATATCCTAACAAAACTCACAGATTAACAGATTAACACAGTTCAAATAAGGACTATTCGAAAAATATAGCTTTTTCCCGCCAAATTCAGCTTTTACCGCTACTATTTCCACTATTTCCCGAGAAATCACAATAAATTTTTCCTTTTTTTTTATCAAAATTGTTATACCTATTATACAGGGGTCGGCGCTCGAAGTGTTACCAATAAAAAATGCTGAGTATTTTATCATTTCAAAACTTCAGAGTATTGTGAAAACATTTCAAGTTTTAGAAAAAATGTATTTATTGTTCGATATAGCCACCCTTAGCGTGGATTACAGCATCGAGTTTGTTCGGGAAGGCTTCACACGCAGCACGAATGTGGTCTGATGTTATTGTGTTCGGAGCAGTTTTCAAAGCGTTGACCTTCTCATATTTTGTTAGTTGACACTTTGGCCTCCAGAATGAACCATATGGAAAGGTCCATTGGGTTTAAATCTGGGAATATGGCGGCCATTGCAGTGATGAAACGAAGCTGAGAACGTTGTCTTGTAAAAATCGTTGGGTTTGTCTGGCTTTATGAGATGGTGCCGAGTCTCGTTGAAATGTCCAATGGTTTCTACCGAATTGTTTACGTGCCCAAGGTAGCAAAGCATCTTTTAAGATCTTTTCAAGGTAGATATGTTGGTTAACCTTTACGCCCTGCTCGAAGAAAACCAGTGGTGAGCGTCCTGTGGCAGTTACTGCGGCTCAAACCAAACCAAAACAATTCGCTGGTCTAAATTGTCGTCTGATTTGTCCTTTAACCATACGCGATCGTTCTGCTTGTTAATAAATTGCTGAACTGTAAAAATGTTTTCATTTAGATAACTTTTTTTCATTGCGACATATATCGATGTAGTTTTGTAAGCTTGTAGACAATTAATCAGACAAACACAAGCCAAAACATGAGCGCGCGGTTATTTGCCGTTTGGATTCCGACCCCTGTATAAATTCACTAAACCGGACAACTAAAGAACATACTAATCAACAATGAACCTGGTGTGCTCAGCCAGGAAGCTCTGGCAACAAATTAAGCACCAGTCGTACAAATGCCAAAAATAATAGAAACAACATATGCACAACAAACAAAATGACGCACAAGGCAAAATATTGAAATGCATTTGAAAAACGAAATCAAAAAATGTCCATCACAAGTGCTGCCCAACAAATACAGTAAATATCTAAAAGAATTTTTAGGGTTTTATGAATTCATTTGGATTATGTTATAAGTAAACAATACTGCAAGTTATTTTATTAATTTAATTGTTTCCCAATTTAATTCGATAAAACGAAGTATATCAGAATCATAACAATCAAACTTCTGGGATTCTAGATGAAATACTGAAATTCTATAGTCCCCAACATACTTACAACCCAATTTCCCTACACACCATCCACAGGCCCAACATTCCCACAGTCCCCTAATCGAACTTGTATTCGCACTCAAACGCCATGTGGTTCCGTAAATATTTATAATTAAGGCAGCTCTTGTTTGCTTTGTTCTTGGTCAGCCTAAGAAAATTCAATCAGATAATAGATTTCGATTGCAATATGACGATAGACACATATATTCGGTACACATACACGGACACATGTACGCTCACTTTATTAATTATAAAAGTTTATATTGAACCTTGTACTATACTCTTTGCCAATAAGTTAATTAAACAGCGATCTTCACCCGGTTCAGTATTTAGTCCGTGAATTTTGGTCCTTTTTTCGGTTTTGTAAAATGACAAAGACAATAAAATCAATTAGTGAACATGAAACTGGGCTCAAAGGCAACACAAAATAATTTTATTAGTGACGAAATTTTTATGGTTGCCTTTAGTGCAGGTCACTCCAAAGACTCGACAATCTTTTGGCCACTTGGATGGACATATATGTATTTATGTATCATCTCAATTTATCGATTCACTGGGCATTTTTATTTTGCATGTGTTAAATTCGAGTTTCATTACGAGCAAGTACATATGTAGATACTTCATGTATTTGTATTAATGTATGCATAAATACATATATTTATTTAGTTTCTCGTATTTGAGTGTGCATATGTGTGTTATTGTCGCTCGATTAGTTGTTTGTTCTTCTTCTGATGTCAGCATCTGCTTAGCTAGGATTATTTATGAGCATACACACAATGAGATTGCTATTACTTTTGTACATGATAATTTAAAATGTGAAAGATTTCTACTTATGTATGTGCCAATGAGTCATTGTCAGTCCAGCGTTTTCTAGTAATATCTTTTTAACTTAAAACAATATTGATTCGTCTCACTATAAAATTGGCGTAAATTTATTGAAATGGTTTGAATATAATTGAATTTTATCGACAAATATGACATTTATTTTAATAAATCGCTGGATTGAGTTTCATTCCGCAGTTATAAAGAGAAAATTTGCAATTCCTGCTTTTATTATGTACATAAAGAAGTCGAGAGCTTTTGAAATAGCATAACTCTTGGAAATATGTTTTACAAAAATCATAAAGATATTTAGGGAATTTCTAAAGAATCAAGATCGGGAGTAGCCTTCCTTCGTTAAGAATGTTCTCGCACATAATTCAAGGTCATACAGTGTCAAGTAATTGTTTTGACACAGATAAATAAATCATAGAACTTCTTCTTTTTCTCACTTAATCTAAGAACCAGAAAGAACTATAATAAAATAAGAAAATTTAATTTTATTGTGTTATAGCAATTAAATTATGTACTCTTTGTATGTACATTCTCTTAACATATTAAAGATATCGCGACAAGTATTTTGCATACTTATCGGTAAGAACTCTATATACCACATAATAGACTTTCATACCTTACGTATCAAGACACAGATAAAATAAACTTATCGATAAGTACTTAACATACTCTAACTACTCAAAAGCACTTCTGCACCTCCTTAACTAATCAAGTTGTAGAGTACAAAATCAGTTAAACTTATCGATAGCGGATGCTATCGATAGTACTTAGCATCTGCAATTGTTTTAAACTTCAATCTGGAAATTATTTGTATACTCGTACAAGCAAATAAGTGAGTACTTCTTGAATATAACGCTTATCAGTCAGAGCTTGCCGGGTTGTCATTCAGTGCGAGTTCAGTGCGGGGTTGAGGGACGCCACGATGCGTCGTACCCGCAGTGTTTGTTTACCGTTGGCTTCAGCGGCAGCGTCTCTATTTGCACGCTCTTTATGTGCGATGGGAATGCGGTGCAATGCACCGGCCGCCAGCTGATACAACAGAGACAGTAGTCACCTTAGATGCCAGCACTATTAGTACTACCTGGTGCTTCCTCAACCCACCCACCTTTTCAGCACCTGTCCCCATCTCATGTCAATTTACATGCATGGCAAGGCATTGTCATACACTGAAAAAAAAAAATCATTCTAAAATTCCGTTCGAATGATACAAAAATTTCTTTAACCCATTAAGTACCCATGGAAAATTTCAATTTTTAAAAAATGACAATTTTTCAACTTTGTTCCTCGATTTAAAAAAAAAAATATTTTAATGCAGAAAAATTCTTCAAACAATTTTTTTTTTGCAGTTTTTCTGCATCAAAATATTTTTTTTTTTAAATCGAGGAAAAAAATTGACAAATCGACCTTTTTTTAAAAATTTAAAATTTTGAATGTGTACTTAATGGGTTAAAGAAATTTTTGTATCATTCGAACGGAATTTCAGTGAACAAAATATTAATATAAGAAACCCGCATCAAAACATCTTTATTATACGCATATTTGTATGAAGACATTAGTGGCACACTGTATGTATTCAGAATATTATTGTTGAATTGACACAATATGCGTATAAAATTGCAACCACTTAGCATGAAATTTATTTAATTTCACTGAAAAAATGCTTATAGTGTACTGATAGTCAAAATATTTGCAGAGAAGGAATTAAAAAATGATTACGGATTCCGCGCTGCCGCAGAAGGCGTAACTGCTTGATCCCGCATATAATTAAGAGTCTACTTAGCTGTGGGAAATTTAAGTGGTAATTTCCCAAGAAGTTAAATTAAGAATCAGAAACTGACTCTATGCAGGGCTCTCACTATTAAAAAGTCTGAATAAAGTATGGCGAATTGTTCGCAGCAACATCCCAATGGTTGTTGGTATGTGATCCCTACTAGATATATAGTTTACATATTCTCACGAAAATGGTATACCAATATGTTTACTCCACGCCATCAAGGTCCGACAGGCTATTAGTCGATAAGGCGGGGCAGGCGATCTTCAGTTGTGCAGCGTTTTCCACAGCGTAATAAAAACCAACTCGAGGGGGCAACAACAATGATAAGCACATGTGAAAAATGTGCATTGGGATTTTAGCTTGTGGAATGTGGATTGTATATTGTGAATTGTGGAATAGGAGAATTTGTAACGCTATCGGCGTTGATTGCCATTTTGTTTTTATGGCGAATATTTTGTGCCTAATTAAACGCAATCGAAAACGCAAATGCAAACGCATTGAGCATACATATCATATGTACAATATGTATGTAAAGCTGTCTGACGAAAGACGCCTCGGAACGTGGCTTTTGTCAAGGAGACGAGACAAGACGAGGGGGGGCATGCCGATTGGATTGGATTGGATTGGCAAACACACAGTCGACACAAGGCAAGGGCATGCAAATTACCCAGAAAGGCCATAGCAGCACATCACAACACGAAATAAAATCAATAAAAATGTATTTTTAACAGCCCATTCTGTTTCTCTTTTGAAAATTATGTTGTGGTAGCACCGGGCGAGAAATGGTTGCGATAGCTGGATAGATTTGGCGTTAATCGCGTGTGAATGCATCCCTTTCGCTTTTTACTGCCCCATACCCATCCGCCACATCTCCTCGGATCGTTGTTGGCTGTTGGGTCAGGCGAAGTGAATAAAAATATAAATAAAATTTATGAATAGTCAAGCAACATGAGGTGACCAGATGGACAGCAGCAGCAGAACACAAGTGATGTGTGATACGAGTGGGTTTGGTTGTGGGCGAAGGGGAGGGCGACGGTGTTGTGGTTCCCTTCTTCGCAGAGAAAGTCGCTCCAGAGTCCGGACACTTTTAATCCGTTTAAAAAAAATGTGTACTCGTATATACGTGCGTTACTGTCAAATTGATTTTGCAGTCACATGTGACGAATATATATGAATATTCTACATATTTCGAATACGAGCACGGGTACAAATATCCGCTTAGAAAATTGTTCATTATTTATTATTTGCTATTTGCAAAGTGTTTTTTTACAAAAATGCAAATTTGAGGCGAATCAACGTTTCGATTCCCTCGAATTTCTTGTAGTACAAAATTTGTAACAAAATGTAATACACAATTTTAAGGGATCCTCTTGTCTATTGAAAAGTGTATTACAAAACGTCAAATATTGTAGTTATTAATATTATTTTTGTTTTGTTTTTTTTTTTGCTTTCTTTTGTGGTTTTTTGACGTTTTGGCAAAAGTACAAGCGACTTGCACGAGCGCACGTTTCTGCCTGAATTCTGAGATGTTTCTAATTAGACATGAGATTGACGGCCAACATTCACAATGATGCCCCACGGCCCACACCACCCCATGTCCCATGCTTTGGAGGAGACTGACAACTGTTAGTGGCGGGCGAAAGTAAAGTGCTCGGTGCAAGATGTGTTGTTGGTGACTGGGTGACTGGATGACTGGCTGACTGGCTGTGGCTGGTGGCCTGACAAGCTGCTCTCTGCTCATGGAAACTGTCACGTCAATGTTTGAGGTGCTCATCCTCCCACTCTCATAATCATAATCTGTGAAAGCGCTGTCAAAGTGGTAGAACGATCTGACAAAGGCCATTGCAGCTCCGCATTCGCAATCTTTAAACTGTTTCTAGACGAATCCGAGTGTGGGAGTCTGTCCGCACTATTCAGCAGATTCATATTTTTTACAATGTCTTGAGAATTGAAGATCACTCGAGTGCATTTATCAGTTTATCAGATTCACAAGATTAGGTGCCTCTCTTTACAATTTATTATTTACAATTCCATAATCCTCTATTGCAAAATAGATTTACCCTGTATCAGGGGTGCTACAGAAATCGCAGCGTTTTAGCGTTTAGCGTATTCAATAAACTTTTTGAACATGGCTGCTAAGAGTTGACACCTTTAAGATTAGGTTTGTTATTGCAAAACAATAAGATTTTAATTTTTTTTCCGTTTTAATTTACATAACTTAATTTATTTATATATTATTTGATTTTATTTAGCTGAAAAAAATTTAAAAGTAATTGGCGCGAGAAAATAAAAAATACTCGACAACTCTAGCAATTGTCTGCCATTAGTCTGGCAACTCTTCGTTAACATTTTTTTCACAAAATAATTAAATTATATAAATTGAAACGGAAAAAAATTAAAATCTTATTGTTCTGCATTAACAAACCTAAAAGAGTTGCTAAACAAACCCCTGGATAATATAATCTGAGAAGGTGTCAACTCTTAGCCTAGTTCGAAGAGGTTATTGAAAACGCTTAACGCTAAAACGCTGCGATTTCTGTGGCACCCCTGATATTTTAACTTGCTTGAGATTATTTAAAATCGCTTTAGCTTAATGATTATTTCTATGCAAGATTAATATGTAAGCAGAACTTGGAGAACAGTTGGTAATTAAAGTAATCACAAATCTAATGTAGAGCCTTGTATTCTTCTAGAATCTGTGATATACATACATTTATCCAATACTAGTTATTATTTTAAGTGCGATCAATCAAAAACTGAACTTAAGACCCCTTTGCCGAGTCTGTGTGTGTGTGTGTGTGTGATTGTTTGTGTACAACAAATTGATAACTTCATAGCTAGACAATGGACTGGGAAATGCATACCTGGCACGCGAGTCTCGCCGCACTTGGAGGCTGCCGTAGGTCTTATGCGCTCGACGACAATCGACGTCAAATGTCTATAATTTTGTGGCCATTTGTATAAAGAGAAGTGCGGGCAACAGGAACAGAAACGGCAAGGGTGTTCAGTTGTTTGTGTAAGAGCTTTCTGTCATCACAATGTGCGAGTGTGCGTTTGTGTGTGTGCTAAACATTACTTGAACTGCCCTCGTTTCAAGGAGAAATCGAGTAGCAGGGTCGGCACTTTGGTGGCCCTGTTGACTACACCACAGTCGATGATGACATAACGAGGCAAGTTAAATGGCATCACTTAACGACGACAGTGATTATCAGCTATCTATGTATTTACCGCTAACTGCAGCATTTGATTACGTAAGATGAAAACGAGAGGAGAGCACAGAGGAGAGAGGGTAGAGAGCAGAATCTTTCTCCTCTTTGCCGTGCGCTTTGATCATCAGGGTCTTGCATCTAATGTCTCATGCAGGGCACGAAATCGCGACGCAATCCATAAAAGCGCAATTGACAGATAGTGACCGGACTTAACCAGTGGCTAACCATTATGAATTTCAAATATTTGGACATTGTGAGTGAAAAAGCGCGTAACAAGTGGCTAACAGTGAACGGCCCAAAAGGCAATGTCTGACAGTTGTCTGTCAAGACAAACATTTAAAACGGCACGAAGCGACGCGAAAACGCCCAAAAATAATAAAAACAATAACACCAACAACAGATTCAACCTAGTGCGTGTGTATGGATTTGTGTACGTGTGTACGTCTCCACGCATGCCATCAAAGCGACCGCAAAACAAAAAAAAAAAAAAATGGCCCAGCAATCAGATTGGCAGGCAATTGCCAATGTCACCCAATCGGGTGCCAAAATAACTATTGAGTCACGCTTGCAACACTTGAAGTCCCATGGACATTTGAACATATGTATGTTAGTTTGTATATGGTCAATTAGAACTCGAAATTGGATTTCTGGAATTCCGCAAAGTGCAGACAGCGACAGTCGATATGTAAATACATCATGCAAATCTAATTAAATTATCGCGATGTGACGACAACCAATCAAACCGAACAATATTTTCCAAATTAAATTGTAGTATAAATCAAGTCAATATTACTCAGTTAATTCTATTTATATTTCTATTATATTTCATTTTGCCCTTTTGCACACTTTCTCCCTAGCAACAATATAGTCGCAATTCTTTTCCCGTCTGTCAATCTTATGTTGTTGATGCGATTCACTTAAAATCGCTTAAAGTGTTGAAAAATAAATAGGCAGTAAAACAGTTGAAAACAAGACAAACACACAAAATAATATTTGAAGAGCCAAAAAACTGCAGATTGTCATTAAATTTTGCCCTTAGAAATGTCTACTAAAAATACACACAAATATATAAACAGAGGAAAACTAAAGTACAGAAATGACGTTGATCATAATAATAAAACTGCAAATGACAAGTGAGTGCTTTTGGGTTATCCTTGTCCGTTTCCGAACTCGCGTTTGGATGAAGGACCAGAGCAGGTAGAAGGAGCAAGGAGACAAGCAAATGAGAGAAGGATTACATGAAAAGGATTTGCAGAAATTTGCAGTTGACAGCGTTGCTGTTTGGCCGACTGCATTACTGTTGTCTGTTTCCAGTTCCTGGTCCTTGAATTAAAATACATTTGTATCTCTTAGACATACTTATCTATGTGTGTACGAGTTTAAGTAAAATATGAATATAAAACTATACCTAGACTGTGTCGCAGATGCCACTCAGCAAATGAATTGGCCACAAAAGCTCGACAATTGTTCGTCGGTGTCCAATGCTCAGTATCCTGTATCCAAAGTGCCACTCCGATAATGGCCACAACTTTGCAACGGGTTGTTGAACCAAATAGTACGCCAAATGAATGAATTGCATTCACTGTGCGAATCATTAGGGGCAGCGACCCACGCACCGGAATCAGTTGCAGCTTGTGCCAACAAATGTGTCCACGTTGTTTGCCCGCCGGCGAGGGAGATCCCAGTGTCCCCAACTGCCACTTTCAGCAACTTGGCAACTCGTACACAGAACAGGTGACATTTAATATCTCTGAGGGAGGTGCGACGAGTGGAGAGTACTCGAATAAGCGGCAGTTACTATTTTCCCGTTGAGCGTTATTGTACTTACTGTCATTGTTTTCTCATTTATTGGTTATAAAATAAAAATGCTAAAATTTCGTTCATGACACGAATACGAGTACACTAACAAAAACGTTTGCCTCTTCTGATACAACTAGTGATGTAAATTTAACATGAACATCGAATTTAAATTGGATTTTTAATATAGCCAATAAAAACATCGAATTATCGATATTATTTATATGCAATATTCGGTTTAATTGCTCTTAAGGAATAACAGAAGTCTTTAACATTAACCAGGGATTAAAACTGAAAAGAATATCGGTTTCAGTTACGGCTTCGGTTATGTTCGCATTTAGGTTTTTGGTTATCGGTTACGCAAAATCTTTGAATAAAGGTTTCGTAACGGTGAACCGGTTTTTGTATGTTTTGGTTTTGAAATATCAGTATTGTTTCGGTTCACAGAAAAAAAAAACAATTACAAAAAAACTTTTTTTTAATTTTTATCATAAAAATTGAAAATAAGTTTTTCTTTTTTTTTGGATGTATGAAAAACCGAAATTAGCTCTTATAAATGAAACGGTTACTAAACGGTTATTTCTGTTTACAGAGTTTCGGTAGTAAGGTTTCGGTCAAAAGAAAATTTTTTTTCAATTACGGTTTCAGTTACGGTTTAAAATTTCAATCGGTTTTTAGCGGTTAGGGTTTTAATCCCTGACAATAACATAAACGAGAGGATTTGTTTCATATAGATAATTGTAAACTTGCCAGAATAAAGTGTATGGCATCACAAAGAACCCATTTTTTTTGCATTTAGGGCAAGCTGTTGACCTTCACATGCCCTCAGTTCGTCTCCTGTTTCGTCATGGTCGTCAATCTTCAGCTAATTATCATTTTTTCTATATGACGGAGTATACTCGTTTAACAATATATCTATTTAGACTTACAAATATAATATTATATATGTTTGCACATTGTCTCAGTGATGTCAGTCAGATAAATCGATAAAAGGTTCTCTATTTGGCGACCATAAAGAAGACAACGAATATAATAATGACGACAGCAACTACAAGCTGAGGGAGATGGGTGGCGAGAGGAGGTTCAACATGAATGGCAAAGAGTTTGGCAAATGTTTACCTGGCACGCTGCAGCACTGGGACCGGGGGCGAACTGATAAATATGCAATGTAAAGGAACAAGCAAATCCAAGTCAATCATTGAGACATTGATAATGAAAAAAGTTCTTTATACTACATATACTTAGTACAATAGCAGTCCAATACTCAAACCACTTAAGATTTATCAACGCCACTTGAGAACTGATTACACCGTTCTCAGCCTGACTGCCAGTATTACTGCCGACAATTCAATCAACGGAACTGATTCTTATGGGCATACGGCACAGCATTGTTTGTCTTCTCGTTACCCTCTTATTATTTATTATCGGTCACCCATCATACACGCTATGAATTTGTACAGCTTTGTTATCATTGCCATTATGCATGTATTTTATATTATCTCATCTTTAAAACAACTATCCTGAATATGCATTAGATTCAAGAAAATCGGAGTCCAGAACTGTAAGGAATATTTTGGTTTCAATCGAGGCAAGACACCCTATGAAAGATACATATGGGCTAGTCCGAAAGAACTTCATGTTTTTTAAAAAGTGTAAAAAGTGTGTGTGTAAAAAGTGTAACGTCCGCAACAGACATAAACTAAGATTCTTAATTAACGAGACTACTTATCTACATTTTTGATGCTGGATTGATATGGTCATATATTCCACTTCATTTTTTGTTTATTATGCAAATCAACTTCCATTCTTTGTAACGGCCGCAACGGAACTTTCAGCAAGCCCAATTTTATTTCAAAAAGGAATTTCAGGAAGGCGTTTATCTCCCAATGAATTGCATTTTCCAGAAAATTGCATTGAAATTCACCAATCTGAACCCGAGCTGTATCAGTTTAAACATGAAAATTTGCGTGCACATGTAACGTCCGCAACTCAGGATTAGCCCATATGTATGTGCCAATGAATTTAAAACTCAATATGTCGATTAGGCATGGAGCTTCCCACCGGTAGTTGATACACCGATAACGGTCAGCAGTTACTGGAAGACACTTTGCATAGAGCTGACAACTCAGGGCATTATGGGGGTGACAGGTGGATGAGGGTTTACAGCAAGTTGTTTATGCATGTCCGTGTCTCCAGCAACGGTCATTTTGCGTCATGGCACTGCAGTGTTATTAATTTACTCAGACACACACATGTACATATATAGTATATACTCTCATAGCACATGCATAAGGCATGAATATTTGCTGTGGCATACAGTTTACACAAATTCCTATGGATCAGAAGTCGGGACAAGCAGAGGCAATGATTTCAGCTCAGCCGGAAGTCAACCGGCTGCCATTTTGATGCCAATGGGTTCACTGACATTGTCCAATCGATCGATCCAAGACCTATGTCGTAGCCACATTAAGGGTTGCCACAGAAATTCAAAGTAACCAAACTTCTTAAGGTAAAATAAATAACACCAAGAAATATTAAGGAATCCAATCAAAATGTTAAGGCTGACGTCGAAAGTATTCAACTAGACCTATGTCGTTAGGAAACAGAGATGATAATTAAGGCAAAAAAAAAAAAATAAATATAATAATTTTTTTATTTGTCAAAATAGTTAAGCTTAAAAGAAGTCGGATTTTTTTTTACTTGTTTTAAGGACTATAACCAACGTCAAAAAAAAAAGAAAAACACTTTACTTAAAATATTTTAAACATAAATTTTATTTCTTTTTGTAGCTATGGAGTTCACAACTATTTTATGGACTGTAAAGCAAGAACAGAATGCTTAGCGTTTTTTCTGGAAAACTTCAACAAGTTTACGAGGCAGACAGAAATAAGACACGTACTTTAAAAAATTATTTTGGAGATATCAAGTCAAAACAAATGCCTAATAATTCACATATATGCATATACACGTTTTGAAATGCATTCAAATAGGATAATTTAAAAAAAGTAAAAATTAGACTTTAAATATCTATTATTTAAGTCACTTATAAACATTGATTTTATCACAATTGTGCATATCTCCATTGATTTAAGGTGTAGGTGGTAATATTGGATCCAGGTCTGCACTTGGCCGTCAAGCCAATTTATGTCAATAACTAAGTTTCGATTCTCCACACTGGATTTGAATTGAATTAATATCAAAAAACTGTCATGGTAATGAATAAACCAACCGGATACGGTGGTGGTGAATGAAGTTGCTAGCTTATGGGCATTTTTTCCACATTATTCGGTAATCTATATATATGAAACTCTTTGTCCTGACTGACTGACACATAAACGTGTAGCCCAAACGGTTAAAGATAGAAAGCTGAAATTTTTACACAGTAAGAAAAAAAACTTAGTAAGAAAAACATTTTTGGTCCTAATGATATTCCAAACAATTTTGCAGATTGTATATTTGGGACTGTCTTCTACATCCTGACCAAATTTGGTGCAATTTGGAACACTATATCATATAGCTGCCACAGGAACAATCGGATGAAATTAACCTTTAGTACGAAAAACTTGTTTGTTTCTTAGGATATCCCAACCAAACTCACAGATTGTATGTTTGGGACTGTCTCTAGCATCCTGACCAAAATTGGTCAAAATCGGTCCACTATATCATATAGCTGCCATATGAACGATTGATCGAAAATTAAGATTTAGTATGAAAGTTTACGTTGTTTTTGGAGATACTTACTTAATATCACAAAATTGGATATCAGAAATTTTGGGGCATGAAAATGTTTTCGTCACTAGTCTTTTACCGCGAAGAGGTTTTTTTATGGGATATCAGAAATTTTTGAAAAGAAATTTTGAAAATTTTAATATTTTTTGACAATATAAATTGTTAAATTTTTATGGCATGCCAAGCGCAAAAGCTATCAGCATTCTCAAACTCTGGCTGCAATGAAACTTTGTTGCTGAATTCACCACTTGCAAGCAGTATACTTCCGCAGCAAGCAAGCAGTGTACATACTGCATATGTACATGCAGTAGTGTAAAGGAAAATGGTATATATGGTATATGGTACAGTTAATAGGTTATATCTTGCCCAAACGAATTTTGACAGATATGTGTTGTATGTCATATTTAAAAGTGATTTGAAATACAGATTTTTCTTAAATCGCCAAAATGTGAGAAAAAATACCTTTTTTTACCTGTAGCTTTTTACCTGTGTTCTTCAGCAAAAAAGTTTACAGCTATGCTTAAAAGCCCTTCGCAATACCTTTTCAACGATATATAGGGTACATCTGTAGCTTCTATCGTTTGGATGCTATGCTATGTTAATTTTAGCGGTTTTTAGCGATTTCCCGCTAAACTTGCGATTTTTCAAAAAAGGCGTAGAACAAACGTTTCTAAATTTTTGATCGGGAACAAGTCCTCATTCACCGATTTAAGATATTTCAACGCTTTCATACAAACAGACAAACTGACTTTTCATCTCATTTTCGGAAAGCGACTAAAAATTTTAAAATTAATTATCTTTTGAACCAGTAGTCGGATTTTGATGATTGAGGTGTCATTCGCGTATTTTTTATTAGAATACTAAAAAATTTAAAAACAATTCATAAAGGCTCCAACGGCCCCATTAGCTCCAATAATTTAAATTTTTTTCCTCCCACTTACACCTGATTATCTCACGAACCAGGTGAGTTTCCAAAAGTCTTAGTATGCACATTTGTAAGTTAAGTTAATACCTTTCGATCGGTATATAACTCGACTTGATCGGACAGTCATAGCAAATTTTCCATTCTTCCTGTGTATATATGCTAGTCGCCTTCGCATCCTTCGTGCTGCTTTCGTCACTAGCGCGGACTGCCGTCCGCAGTGATAGATGTAAACAAACAATTAGTGGCTCTCACAGTGCCTGGGCACAGGGTATCCTACATTCGACTGTAGCCGCACCTCCCCGCTCCCTTGTTTTATTTGAAATTGTTAATAAACTTATTTACAGACTAATATTTAACATAATTTGGTATTTTACACAACAAGTACAGGGTCTTCCACAGTGGACCTAACTCGACTATAGCCTTTCCTACTAGTTTTTTTTTCTCATCACTGTCGCTAATTTGTTGCTCATACAGAGTTCCCCGTATAACCCCAACTGACACCCCTGTCGATGCCCATACGATATATTCCCCTCTGCGTAGATCATTAAAAAAAAATACGTGAGAGGAGAACGGAACTCATTTTAATTAATCAATTTGTATGTGTCGTTAAGTGCGAAGTTCGACGTGCTGATGTTGTTTGTTTATTATTTGCTTACTTCATAAACGCAATAAATTGACAACGATTCTTGTCAAAAAACGATCTTTAGCTAAATTAAATGTCATAATTGTCATTACTTTGCTGGATTAGACTCGCAAATTGTCGCTAAATTTGAGACAGACTGCCTTAAAAAACAACTTCCAAAATGTTTTTTTTTTTTCATTTTTATAAAGGAACATTTTTTGTTTGTTTTAGAATAATATATGTTTGTATGTAGTAAGCGATTAAATATAAGTGGATTTGAAAATTTTACGAACATTCACAGTAAGAGTTATTGTGTCACAAATAAAAAAAAGTCTAAATACCGAATGTGTCCTGGAATTTTCATTACGATCGCATAACAAACTATAAAGCTATAAATGAAAAAATTTTGCACTGCGCTTTGGCAATCTTTGGATCCAAAAACTAATTTGTGATTTGGGCAGAATTTAGAGATGTGAAAAAACTTAGTGATACTTATTGAAATGCTATATTAATTACCTTTCGATTTATGTATAAAATATGAAATAATATTTGAATGTATGTATGCCAATCAGCTGCAGCTTCTGAATTGTTGTAAATGCATGATTAAATAAATGATAAATTCGAATTTAACAATTAGTAGGAAATTCAGAGAGCTAGAATTTTAATTGTTAAATTAAATCAATGTTCCCAATTTTATATAACATTTTTAATGGTCAACTTCTCTTACTTCAAGTAAAATAAATAAATATCTTCTCGCTCAGTACCTCAATAAGATGTGAAACCGAAATAGTTAGCAGTTTAGTTAGTTAGTTAGTTTTTAGTAATAATGATATTCAGTAAGAAAAAGTGATATACACTTAATTTTAAGTGAGATATAAGTTGCGGGGTTAGTAAAACCAATAAGCCCACGAAATATGAGTTTTTAATGACTTAGCTGTGAATCAGGCAGTCAATCAATCATATACAGTATCGATTGTGATGCAAATTCTAATGCATTTATCAAGCTTTTTATTAGCATTTGTGCACGTTCAAAGCCCTAAATCCTCAATTTATTTGGCTGCCGCAATTCATAGCTGGAGTAACCTATTTACAAACTTAACATTGCTTATATAGTAAATGACGCACAGTGCGGAAATGACAGTCCAACAAGTGGCTGGTTACCAAAACTGGTCCCTGATCAAACGCACGTCATCGAACCTTTGATAGTTCCACAATGTAGAGTGTTTAACAAACAGCAACAAAAGGGCAACCGCTAACAGGCTCAAGTATGAGCAAAGCACAGCCGTCAGACAGTCGGCCAATTGCTTGATGAAGTACAGAAAAGTGGACACTGGAGTGGCCTCCGGGCAAGAGAGACGACTATAAGAGTGAACAATAGCTGGGCGGCAGTTGAGGGCTACTTCATAACGCAAATTGCGTGTTAATTGTTTGTCTGCGAGCTGCTTTTATTTGACATCTATCTGAGATGGATGGAGAATCACACGGAATAAGTTTGTTACATATGTCGGAGATGGAGAGGCAATAGAGGTTGTACACTTGTATGTAGGGAACCACTACCATGGTGGTATCGTCGACAGACACTTGCTGTTGCGATGTTGCTAATTGAGGCATTAACAAATACAATTTCTCTGCGTATGTCTGTCAAATGCCTCAAACGGCTGTCAGTCCGTCTCCTGCCTCCTCTCTCTCTCTCTCTCTCTCTGTATCCACAAAAGTTGTATGCATGATGATTGATTGAGTGCTTTGATTGAGCGCTGATCATACGGGGCAAGTTCAGTGCATTGTGGTGCGATGAGAAAACGCGACGATTAAGCGCTTTCAATTTCCACCAGGCTAGAATGAGTATGATCATTATCCTCAGATGATGATGATGATGATGTTGTCAGTCCCACCATCACAAAGAGTAAAATACGCATACACACACACACATGATTAAGCGGCATACAAAGACTGCGAAAGGTTGAAAGATATTAAAGTAATTGAAATATAGTTGTCAAAACAAACTCAAAAGCACTTGAAAAATCTTTGCTTAAGTTTTGACAAACACTTGACAAGTGAAATTCTTGACTGAAGTGAACTTGGCCCGAGAAATACCTACCAATCAAACTGGCTTCTATAGGCTACTCAAAGATTACACAAGAAAAAACATGTTGTATTCACAACTTATCACAGTTTGCAAACTGTTCTATACTTAACAAAAAAAAAAATAAAAATAGTAATAATATTAAAGACAAGTGGGCAAGGCTACAGTCGAGCTCCCGACTAAAGGATACCCGTTACTTATTTAGATAATTTTAAAATATTTTTTATTGCATGCTTTTAGGCACTTGCATTGCTTAAAAACTTTAATCAGCCATTACCACCTTTATATTTGTCCGGTTTTGTTTTAATTTAGTAGGATGAAAGGTGATAATAGTAGTTAACGTTAATTAGTAAAAAAAAATATTAATCAGGGGTGATATAGAAATCGCTTTCGTTTGAATTTCACTTAAATTTCATACAAATTTAGGTGAAATTCAAGCGAATACGATTTCAGTGGCACCACTGAATATCTTGAAAACTGTGCGTGTGGTGGCTTTTCGCGATTTACGGATGCGGAAAGGGACATGGCTAAAATTTGAAACAAACATGATCTGCGTCGGGTTTATAGAAGTCTGTGTGCCAAATTTGGGTTCTCTAGCTTTTATAGTCTCTGAGACGGACATGGCTATATCGACTCGGCTGTTGATGCTGATCAATAATATATACACTTTATAGGGTCGGAGATGCTTCCTTCTCCCTGTTACATACATTGCAACGAATACAATATCCCCTTTTACCTTTTTTTTGAGTAACGGGCTTAAAATCGATAGTTGTGTGTTGATTTGTTCTTTCTTAGAGTGTATTTTGGGAGTCGACTTTGTGGTATTCGCTTTTCTTAGAGTCGTTTCAGTCACAACAATCCAAGTTTCGTCAACGGCGCGAACTTTACAAATTTGTTACGCGTGCGCAACACTGATGTTAACGTCGCGTCGCTGCCTACGTCGACGCCGACGTCAACTGCGCACATTTTTAAATCGAAGCGCGCGCTTTGGTTGTTCGGCTGCTTAAGTCAGCGGTTTTCTATTTCACTTTTAATTTTCATGTCGTCGACTTCGTTGCTGTTGTTACTCTTAACAGTTGCAGTTGCATTTTGAGTCCGTCGGTTTGTCTATCTGGCGGCACGTCTTTGTCAGGGTTGCCAGCGTGAGTTCATTTTAATTGCCAGCGCATTCCGCTGGAGTTGAGCTACGTTTAGTTGAATTGAATTGAGCCTGGCCCAAGGGGCATTCAAACTTTGTTACGTTGTTTGCAACAGGCAGCTGAAGGTCTGTTCTATCTATCTATCTATTTGTGTATCAGCTGGACTTTTTTCTCAGCTAAGTCTATCGTTACTTTTGATAATTGAAACATTAACCTAATACAAAACAATTATAAGCAGGGCTTAAAACCGTAACAGGAACCATATTCGTTAACCGGTATTGACCGATTGAAATTGGCAACCGTAACAGAAACCGTAAGCGATAGAAACTGTTTTACGGTAACCAGCGATTATCCGAAATTATTTAAACCAAAATAACCGATTGGTAACCGATTCATGTTTAATGGCTAGTTTCGGTTCAATTAAACTTTAAAATAAATTATGCTTCTGATGTGTAATCGTCGTTTTTCAAACGAACTTTAATTTTAATTTTTTATTTGAATATTGATCTTTTTAAACATATATTCTGTTTTAAAATTAAAATATTTTGGCTGACATGTACATACGTACATATATTTCTAACATTTTTGCAAATAATTTTTTTATTTTTTTTAACTGAAATCATGCCGGCATTACAAAACTGAAGCAACAAAAAGCCGGTAACCGTTAGGTAACCGATATACATAATTTTAACGTAGCCAATAACCGAAAACCAAAATACGAACATAACCGAAACCGTAACTGAAACCGATATTCGTTACAGTTCGACTTCTTTATGTGTCCTGATTAACACGATGGATTTTAAACAGAATAAATGCACTCCCTCTCACAGGCGGGTCTTAAATATTTTCTGGAAAACAAATGTTTTGTGTCCCATACAAAATTAAACTTCCTACGTCGTTTTTGTTGTTTTTGCATTTGAAAAACCCATCTTTTGGAACACCAATCGGTCGATTGATGTTTTGTTTATAGTGTGAATAGAGCTATAAATTGTCATAAGCGTATATTGATCTCAAATCAATCTCGAATGTAATTTTCTTCAACAATCGACATGAGCCATTTGTTGGGCATCGATTGCTTATTCAAAATTGAATGTACATATGAAAGTCCCCCTAATGCCTAAGGATGCCTGAATCTCACACTATGTCTCGTGTCGATAATTGTCTCAGTTTTTGAACACAATCTAGGCAACCTTCTCGGGATTCGAGCCGCCTCAAAATAAACGGCCAAGAGTTAAATGATTGTACGAGCATTTTATAATGGCTAAGAATGGTGCCAGTGTTGCCAGAAATTTAACCGATAAATTAACTAAGTTGATCAAATCATGTAGCTATGTCATAAGAAAAAATAATAAAAGTGATCAGAAATTTATTTTGCGTATCTATCTCTATATATAAAACTCTTTGTCCTGACTGACTGACACATCAACGTGTAGCCCAAACGGTAAAAGATAGAAAGCTGACATTTTTACACAGCATAGCTGAGACAATTTTATCGTGTAAATGGGTCAAATTCAGGGTCAGAATTCATGGAATTGCTTAGTAAGAAAAACTTTATTTCTAAAAAAAAATCCCAACCAAAGTTGCAGATTATATGATTGTCTCCTACAGTATGGTAATAAAAATATAACATTTTCATCTTTCTTTTGCAAAAATTCAAAGTTAATTCATATCATCAACATCATCGATATAATCATTATATTTGTTGAATTTCGATTCAATACACATTCTGCTTCTTAGTAGTTCGTAGCTATAAAATTACGTATTCATATACAACCCAAATTAGCATTTAGCCTTTTGTAATGCATTCTGTTCAATTGATTCTAGCGAGCTGCTTTCGGCTCTTTCAAAACTTCTGCTGTAATTTACAAAGTATACATATATTGCATTTACTAACTATTATGAAGTTATTTAATAATGTGAAAAAGCATTCTATTCATTGCATTTTTAATTTCCTAAAATACCTATAATTCTTGCATTCCAACCCTTGTAATGAAAGTATCCAATCGGACCTGGTAACAGAAGAAGTATTCAAAGAATATAAAAGTTGTTTCACGTAGAAACTATTTTAATGTTCGCGGGAAATAATCAATAAGTTTATGTTTATGCATTTTAGAAGATTACTTTAGGATCGTAGTGAGAATAGGAAAGAAAAAGGGCATTTAAGATTCGCTGTAAATAATAAATGTCTTGTTTCTTTTATTTGTACAGCTGTTTAAATGATTTTCGAAGCGCTGTTAGCTTTTTTGCAAATGTATGTGTGTATATACACACATACTATATGTCTATGCTTAATTTTTTCTCCGATTTTCTGGTTTGCCTATTTGCAGCCACTCTACCACATTTGGCGGCAAACAAATTAATTTTTGCGCCTACATAAAGCTAATTGACTTGAATGGGCGTCCGCCCGTCTACGTGTCTCTCAATCTATATTTTTCTCTGTCTCTGTCTCTATCTGTTAGCGGCACTTAATTGTGGCCGCAATTAATAAAGCCAAAGCTGAATAGGCAGCTCAACACTATCTACATCTGGGAAACGCATACTGGCGCCACCTACAACAGCAATGAAAGCCGACGACAAAACGACGTTTGACCTACAAAATTCCGTGGCTATATGCAAAGCTGAACAAAGGAGGTGGAAGAGAAAGAATACTTATACATACATACATACATATGTACATAGCTGGGCCCACGTCCACGTGAGGCACGATAGATTGGGTCAACTGAGTTGGCACCTTCAGCGGAAGCGGATCAAGTGCATGCCACACACAGACACGTGCAACGTTGGGCGTGTTTGGTACGTCCGTCCGACGGAGAGGACAAAACTATGCCAAATGCTTTGGTTAATTAGAAATCAATTGAAACGCATAGAACGTATGAGTAACTTGCCAGCAAGAACAACAACATCAGCAACGTCAGCAACAACAGCAAATGCAACTGCAGCAACAATCTGGCGACCCAAATAAGTTTTCAATTGCCCCCGCTGCGCCTTCGTCATTGTTGCTGCTGCTGTTGTTGTTGTTGTCGTTGTCGTTGTTGCCCCTGTCGTCGTCTTTGGGTGGCATGCAAACCAAACTGAGTACAGAGAACCAGTCTGCCTGCCCCTGTCCCTGGCCCCTATTTACCTCTTGCCCCTCTCTCGCTCGATCGCTCGCTGTGTCAACTTGGCTATCTTAAAATTGCTTAATTGCTCGACTTGCATACAGAATTGATAGCCGAAAGCACAAGCGGATGAAATGCTATACCATTCTTATCACAGGTAGTAACATACTCAGCTGCCACAGACACCGCAAGTGACTTCACGCTGCACATTCTGTAGCACCGCAATTGATGATGTGTCATCGTTAAAATCATTATAAATAAAAAAACGTTATGGACCCACAATTTTTTAACCTATTCTTAAAGTTTAAGTTGAATGGGTAATCCAACAAAATCCTGATTATCGTAATCATTGTAAAGGGTGTTTTGTTTAGAGTTGTGGTTTTCAAGAGTTAAAATGCATTTAATTTAATGTTATGACCAAGAAATTAGCTTTATTATAAAGATAGGGGTTTGCCATTTTGTTTCTAAAATGATTTCGGGCAAGTGGCCAGCTGGCTGGGACGTCAAAAATTCCAGCCGAGAGGCTCAATTTTCGACCATTTTTTGCAACAATTGGAGCCGTATGTCAGCAATAACGCGCCGAATATTCTCTTCAAAGGCCTCAATCGTCTCAGGCTTATCTGCGTAGACAAGCTACTTCACAAAATTTCACAAAAATTAGTCTAACTGCGTTAAATCGCACGATCTAGGCGGCCAATCGACCAGACCCAAGCGTAAAATAAACATTTCACCGAAATCGCCGCTCAATTGGGCCATTGTGTTCCGTGCTGTGTGGCATGTGGAGCCGTCTTGCTGAAACCACATGTATGCCAAGTCTAGCTCTTCCATTTTGGGCAAAAAAAAGGTTTGAATTCATTCCGAATAAGCGCCTCAGAAGTCGACTAAACTGATCATAAAATGGAAAAAATGCAATTTCTTAAATTTTGATGATAAAATTCAATAATTTGCAAACGTTGTTGAGAAGTGAGTCTATTCATTATGAAATGGCAAACCAAACTGAGCATAAATCAAGTGACAACTGTCAAAAAGACATACTCAGAAAAAAGTGTTGCCCGAATAAAAACCACAAGACTAAAAAAAACACCCTTTATTAAAAAAAAGATACATTACGGGACACTTTGAATTCACTATACGAATCTATAGGAATCTAAGGTCCCATGCACTTAAAACATGATTTTATGGCGTAATATTCCATTACAATTTAACTGTTTATTTTTTAAATTAATTTAAAGTTTATTGGGATTAATCAGACTTTTTCTTTCGATCTGATCATTTTTGCCACCCAACTGTGCGTGTAACTGATCAAATGTGTATCGGTTCAATTTAAACAATCCTTAAAATAGAAATTTGGAGAAAAAAAAGGTTTCACACTTTCAGAGATTGTTCCTTCACCTCGTTTTATGGAAATTTTCGGCTGTTTAGCAGTTATTTGATCATAAAGTTAAACTGCAGGCAATATTTTGTGAGCCCTTGTTGCCTCCTTATAATCAAATCCTTTTTACCACTTTTTAATGAACACTGAATATAAAAACAACCCATAAACTACAATAGCTCTTTATCTGGCTCTTTTGTAAATTGTCAACATTTTCTTGCTTTTTTTAAGCATTGAAATCATTGTTGACAGCAAATCGATCGGTTACGGGCTTCATAGAATAGCAAATTGTGAGGAATTCGAGAAATTGACTGATGAACTGTAGGGATATTCAGTAAGTTTACAAATGTATATTTAAACTGTCTTAAGCGTAACAAAATAAATAAATACAAAAGAAGACTTGAAAAATGTTTTCCTATTGAGAACCGAGAGAAATGCGAGAAATTTCTTTGTGATTCAATTGGCGCAAGTGACACGGACACCCTTCCCAGAACACCCACACACTCACACACACACTCACACACACTCACTCACACGCAGACAGTCATTTTAGTTAACTTCAAGTTGCAGTTCAGGTGTTTCAATCATTGCTTCCAATTTGCATGCATGTCACGTTCGTCGACTTTGACTTCGACTCCATCACCTGTGGCCAAAGTCCCTCTCTACCCGTCTTGAAAGTTACTAAAACGCCCCCACCTCATAGCTGAGAGAAACAGATGAGAAAAATCAATTAACCGCAAAGTCGATAAAGATCTTTGGCCATAATTCGCTAGCTCAAACTGAATGAAATTCTTGGCAGTTGATCCATAGAGAACGACGATATCTCACTGCGTGGCATTCTTCAAGTTGTTGGCTGCTACTGATACTGCTGTCATGGTACTGTGTCTTAGCCACACACCGGTAATGTTGGAGAGACGAGTTGCATTGTGCGTGGGTTATACTCGGTGTGAGCTAGAAAAATGAGAAATTGGCTTTGGATGCATCGGATGCATAAAAAGTTGCAATTACATTTTGCGCTTCATCGTGATAAAGTTGTTGTTGCTCGGCGACGCGTCGCTGCTAAACGTACAGATGTGTGTGAATTTGCAATGCTAGCAACAACAGCAACAACGACAACAAAAACAAGAATGCGGTCACAGTTCATTGAACTGCTAGAAATGCTTTGTAAGTTACGAGTACTCATCATGATGACGAAGATGATGAAGTTGTTGTTGCCGATGATGCAGATGCAGATGCAGATGCACATCATGATAATGACGATGAGGTTTCAGTGGCAACTGGCACTTAAGCGCGTCAGCTAGAAAAAAGTACGCCTCCAGCGGCGCAAGTGTCGAAGGAGTAGACACCGCAATTCTGCATGTGATATGATAGCAGCGAGTGAGTGTGACATCAATCCGATCGATAATTTATCGAATAAACTGGATTGAAGCACGCACAAAAAAGCGAGTAACTACGACATATATAGTAGACCAACTTTAAGCTTGAATATGTTAAAATATGCAAGAAAAAGTTGGTTGATTCGACTCCAATTGCCTGAAAGCAGTAATAGGAATAATGTCTATCAAAAAAATGATTATAATTTTTTATGAATTTTTTAAAAGATTAATGCAAGTAATGTGCGGCAAACCGTCAAGCACGGTGGCGGCTTGAATATGGTTTGAGGGTGTATTTTTAAAAAAAGGGTTGGTGGCTTGGTGTTAATCGATGGAATAACGCGAAAGGAACAATATCTAAGCAAAAAGGAACAATGTATAATCGCAGCTGGCGAAAAGTGTAATGATGGACCTGTGGGAGGAGACAGAGGACGTAGGGTACGCTATTTCCCCTGCATTGGTGCAACGCTACACCCAAAGTATCGTTCGAAAGGGCTGTACAGGGCTGATACATTATTAAAAAAAAATATTGGCTTGAAATATAACCGAAGTGCAAAACTGCAACATTTGACTTTATTTACATTTTGCTTTGACATATTTCTTCTAGCCTATCAAACGGCTTCAAATGTTCAAAAAACTAGAGGTGGAGAACTATCGATGGCACTATCAGCACTATCGATAGTCAAGCGCTACGAGCCGCCATCGATGGTAGGCCTGCACTATCGATAGTGGTCGATAGCTTTTGATAACGCTCAACTCGTCACAGAATGGCACGCATTTGTTTGTGTTTAATAAATATATATACACTTCTCGTCACTTGAATAGGACACCCCCTAAGTGTGATTTCTATCGCCCACTGCTCCCAAACCAATGATGATAGACACTTAATTTTTTTTAATTTAAAGATCATTTAATTGCATTGTTTTAACCAGCTGGAATTCTTCATGGTACAGCTAAAACTAATAACAAAAATTTTTTAAACAAAGCCCGTCAAATTCCGGGGCTTAAATATTGCGTCACTTGAATAGGACACCTTAACAAAAAATCAATGTAGAAAGCTCAGAATAATTTTGAACAAAAACTTAACTTTAATACCGGGTAATTGCTTTAGTTTAAAGGCAAAAAAAATTTGTTGTAATAATGTGTCGACCCACATTGTCGTACCAAATCTTCAGTCATCCGGCTAGGAAGGGATTGATACAAACTGGCCAGATAAATTAAATATATCGTTTTCCAAACTAATTTGATTGCTTTGAGTAGTTCGGGTACACTCGAATATTGTTTTCCTGAGCCATAAATCTCAAGTTTTAGCCATCCCCAAACATTTTCGATAATATTTAAGTCCGGTGAGTAGGGCGAATAGCTTAGTAGGTCCACATATTGACTCTATTTAAAGGATTTTACAACCCGAACTGAGTGTATCGGGGCATTTTCTTGTTGATAAGTCCATGGTAGAGGTCCAAAAAGGTTATAAAAATATATAAAAGCCTCTTTCAATATGCCATTGTAACACAATGCATTCAGCGTTGATGACAGAAAATTTAGTTGATATGTTTCATAGTAGGAAATGGCCCCCCACACCGTCACACCTCCAACTCTGTTATGAAGTCGGTCTATATGATGGGGTTCCTTGCGGAGATCATGAATATAGTAACTAAAACCATCTGGGCCTTCTAAATTAAACTTTTTTTTGTCGGAGAAGACCAAGCTATGCCACTGCGAGGTTTAGGCCACATGCTTACGACGAAAGCTGAGGCGTTGCGCTTTCCTTATGGGGCTTAAGGGAGGCTTCTTCTTTAATTTTAATCTCTTTAGATGTTTAGCATTCGAAATAACTCGATCTATAGTGGATAGACTTGCATTCACATCACATTTTTTACGAAAGTTCGCCACAGGGTCGTAAGAATTGGACGCTTTTCTTAATATGAGGCGTCATTGCGCATTGGTAAGCACACTGTACGTGTGTCCTTTCATTTTTTTTTCCATATTCAGACTCGAACCTTAAGAATTCTGATATGACATGTCGACTTCTCTCGATTTTTTTTAACAAATTTAGTTGTTGATAGGCCAGAGTCCTTGTATGCCTTTCATTGTAATTTTTTCTCATCGTCTAAAGCTTTTACTCGACTTATTTTAATTTTTTATTTAAGGCAATAGTTGAAAATAGCTAAAAACTTCGATCAACGAAAATCGTGTTAGCTCCTGCCAAAGTAAACGATGAAACAAAACGCATGTTCTATTCAAGTGACACGAAAATTTTGACGCAATTTCAACAATCTCCAACATAAACCAAAAAAAAAATGTAACGGCTCATTTCCAGAACTTGCAGCTTGTTACTGAGAGAGACAAATAGTAACACAAGACCAACGTGCAAAAATCTCGTTATTTTATCACTTCGCTTTTGAGTTATAAGCAATTGAAAAAAGAGTGCACAGGGTGTCCTATTCAAGTGACGAGGAGTGTATTTTTGACATGGATAAAATCCGCAATATAGTCGAAATAGGTAAAGAAGAACGTAACGTAAATTAACCTAATACAAAATTTAATGTTTTAATATTTATGTGTACCCGCCACTTCAGTCGAGTCCAATCGCATGTTTAGTTGTAGATCGCCGAACTTTGGCAATTACGATAGCTAATAGCGAAACATTATTGTTGATAACGAATCTTATTTATTTTTAGTTTTATAATACCTAAATTAATGCCAATTTAAAATTTTAGTTGGAATTTTATATAAAAATTTATAATTTTTGGAATTTAAGAAATGTATATATGCTCAAATTAACACACTATCGAAAACTATCGATATCTAGCGATGGTTTGAAAAATAATATCGCTGACTATCGATGGTGGCGACTATCGATAGTTCTCCACCTCTACAAAAAACATAGTTAAATAATCTCCAACAAAACAAGACTAAAATCTTTAGCATGCATAAAATAGAAGAGAAGATACAGACCGTTGAAGTGAGAATATTGAACTCGTGTTGCAGTTTTGCAGGTCAGTATAAGTATAATCTACTGACTTATCCACCAAAACAGGACCTCAATATATCATCTTCTATATCCATTCCCCAATCAAGTTTAACTGCTTTTGAAATGTTTAATATATGTACATATGTATGTATGTATGAGAGATGCATCCATTGAAAGCGGTCTGAAAAGCTCATCGGACCATTGAGCGACCAAGCGACCCACTTGTTTACCCTTGAACTCAAGAGTGAAATGCACTATCGTGACCTTTGTGCACGCAAAGATGTGAGTGCAATATTTATGCACTTGTCCCCATACAACACAAACAATAGCACGATTTTCGAAGAAAGAGACAGATAGAGAGAGAGCGTAAGCTGCCTTTTCTTACGTTACAGCTGTTAACATAATTACATTTATATATTTATATTTACATTCAGTTTAATTTTCAATTTATATATAACTTCATTATAATTTAATATCACATTGAGTTCTTAATTTTATAATTATTTTTAAACGTCGTTTTTGCAACTGCTTTTAGTTGACATTAAATAATTAAATAAATAAATGAATAAACTGCCTTCATACAGCTCCGATCAGAATATTAGCAGCATGAGAAGGAACGGGAATTAGTGTTTATATGCACTTATTGTGAATACTTTTTTGCACAACACTAAAAAAAGGAAATTTTTAACTTAAAGTTGTGAAGAGAATTTTAACTAACCGAACCCAAAATATATATATTTTTTTTTAAGAACCGAAAACCGAAACGTTTGTTTCGGATTTGATTCACTGCATCTCCATGATGCAGAATCATATTTTCCACAATTTTAGCATGAGCATGTAAAAAAATCAATTCAATATCAGTATACTTGGGGCGTCGTTTTTAATGATCTTGCTGGCAATTCTAGGATGGTCTTTTGCATTCAATGGTTGCCTAACATCGAGAAGTATGAGATTCTTTTCAACCAAATAAAATATAAACCTATTTCACTGTTCTTTTTTGTTAAGTTGATTTGCAAACTGAAGTCGTTGGACGTTTTTTCTGAAGACAAATGCATTGAGCCGATGTTCCCTTAAGCGAGCCCGATCTGTTTTAAATCTTTTTGATAACTACAATTTTTTGTTTGTCTCCGTAGAAAGTTTAAGTAATCCCTTCTTGTTTTAACGAATCAATTGGGTTACTTCCAATTTGGATATTATGGACTAAAAAGCGCACTAATTCAGAAGTCTTGTCTTAATTGTAAATGAAACGGACTGTGCATACATTTTGATAACCTTTTTTCACTGCAGGTATGTATTTCTATCTGCAGCTCTCCACTTAAAATGAATATTTGTTGTTCGCATGTGTGCGGGTGTGTGTGTGTGTGTGTGTTTGTGTAAAAAGTACGTGTGCAAATTGTTGTAAACAGCAAACGTAAGCCAAAGAATTTCTTGTTTCAATTGAATGTCGCTGGGAAGGATAAGGGGCTACTCAGTTGCAGATTCGCTTGCTTCCTTTGATCTATTTTGGGGGCTGTGTCGCAGCGGAGACCGCAGGCTAATCAGTAGAAGCCCCTGGAGCAGGAAGCCATCGTCAGCCATTTAAAAATAACAAACAAATACAGAGAAGACACAGACACACTTCTACACACACACAACACACTCGTGCTACATATACATACATACATATGAAATGATCGTCTTCTCAAAGCAAAGCGAACCAACGATGCCACCAAAGCTTCAACTATGTATGTACATATGAGTGTATGTATTAGTAGTATGTATGTATCTTCATGCACAACTTGGGCAAATGCAGAGAAAGAGTTATACTCGTAGTTGCCTGTCGGTTGCTCGAGCCGCAAGGAAAGAGAAAAATACTATGCGAACTTTACTCTCTATCGCTCTCAAAACTATGAATGTGTGTGCACATGTATAATATGTATGTATGCATATGTGTGTACGTGTGCTTTTGACAGCCCCACTGCACCACGAAGCGAGTGCCAAGCGAGAGTATCGTAAAACTATCGTATTCGAGCTCGAAGGTGATACGAGAGGCGAAAGTATTTTCAATTTATCGCATTCGAGCTTGAATATGATATATGAATAGGGAGAAATACAATGGTCGGATAAAGTATTTTGACAAAGCTGTATGCAATGTTAGATCGCTTGTAGTGATAAACTAAAAGAAGTAACTGGTCTCTGTTAATGGCCAAAGTAAAGTAGACAATATTTACTATTAATCTGAGAAATATTTTGTTAATTCCTCTATGCGTTCTTTTTCTATCAACTGAAATGCAAAGACATTTCAAAAGTGAGGCGGAAAAAAGTATTTTGACAAAAAATTAATAAATTCAAAAAAATTACAAATTTTGAAAAATTTACACAATTAAATGATCAATTAATAGAAAATGAATCCTTCTTTAGAATCAATTACTTTCTGCAATCGGTTTGGCACTGAATTCACCAAATTTTTGGATATTCCTAAAAAAAGTCCTTCCAAAGGGATACGACCTCTGAATTTGCTTTCTCTCAAGTTTTTGTTAAGCATGGGCTTCTGTTTCGCTTTACATAAGTCCAGACATTATCAATTATATTTAAGTCTGGACTTTGGGGCGGCGAATCCAACGTTCTCCCTCCAACATCCTTAAAAATATTGGTTATCATTTTAGCTTTGTGACATGGAGCATTATCCTGTTGAAGAACAAACATTTTTACAAGTAACTTATCCCCAGATGTGAGCGAGTGATCATTTAAAATATGTAAATATTGGTCCTTATTCATTGATTCCTTGATTGGTACCTAATTTCTTATGTCATTATAATAAACACAATCCCAAAACATAGCGCTGCCATCACCTTGAGATTCCCGAACATACACAGGAGCCACTTTTTTTCCACCTTATGGTTGGATTGATGCAAAATACTTTCATTTTGGATCCATGGCACTAGGAAGTGCGTTTAACAGTCCGAAGTATTTGCTTCCAAAATTATTTTGGCTTGTGGACAAAGGTCAAGCGTTTTAGTTTGTTTTGTTGCGAAATTTGTGGTATTGGTCTGACTATATAGGTCGCATATCCGGCTTCCTTTAGCCGCTTTCTACCCATCCTTTCGCAATTTTGAATATAGTACTCCTTATTCAATTTAATTGCTGTTGATGTTGTGGTCTTAAGGACATCTTCTTTGAATTTTTCAATAATTTCAATTTTTTAAACGTTCCTCTCCCGCGGTCGACTTGTGTGGTCTACCTGAGCGTGGTAAGCTTTCAAAAGATTTAAATTTTTTTGTTTATTTATTTGAAAGTATATAGTCTACCGAGTTCTTTTGTATAGTTTGCTTAAGTATTCCACAGAATTATCCTCATTAAACTTAGTAACTATCTCGATCTTGATAATATGGCTAATTTCTGACTTTTTACCCATTTTTAACAATTTCATCTTAATCAAGTAATTAAAATTAATAAATTTAATTAAAACAAGACTTTTTAGATAGCAGTGCAGACCTTTGCTTGCTTGCGAATGACGAGAAACTATTAAAGAATACTTTGTCAAAATACTTTTTTCCGCCTCACTTTTGAAATGTCTTTGCATTTCAGTTGATAGAAAAAGAACGCATAGAGGAATTAACAAAATATTTCTCAGATTAATAGTAAATATTGTCTACTTTACTTTGGCCATTAACAGAGACCAGTTACTTCTTTTAGTTTATCACTACAAGCGATCTAACATTGCATACAGCTTTGTCAAAATACTTTATCCGACCATTGTATGATATTAACGCAAAGTGAGTCGCAAAAGATATCGAAAAAGGCTCGCAAACACTATCGAAGAAGGCTCGCAAACGAATCTTCTGCGAGCTATCGAGAACGAAACTTTCTCTGCCACAAACTGAGCGACGGGTGATTACTTTGCGGATCGTTTGCGAGTGTTTTCTCGATAGTTTTGCACGTTGATGTTTCGCATAAGTATCGTTAGCGATATTTTTAACGAGCTTTTGGTTCAGTGGGAGCGATCGGTCATAGGGATGCATGATCAGATTATATCTAATTAAATTTTCTGCGTGCCGTCTCTCTCTCTCTCTCGCACTCATTGAGCTTAAACTTCATTCTTGTTCAGCTTTCAAGTGCAATACAGAGACTGAAAGCGATCCCAAAAAGGTAATATGTATGTACATATGTATGTACCTTTAGAGTTATCAAGTTCGTTTACTTTGTCACCCACTGTTTGAGTGGGGAATCTTGAGGGACAGAAAGAGAAAGAGTCTTTAAAGTGACTATCCAATAGGAATCATATGATAAGACGCTTATCAAAACGACAGAGTGAAAAGCCCAAACAACAAAATAACAAAAAAAATAACAAAACAAAAAAAGAAAAATTAAAGAAAATCGAAAAGAAAAAACAGATGAAAAACGACTTAGCTATTAGAAACTTACCCAGAAGCAAACGAAGACCTTGCAACGAAAGTTTACGTTATGTTGTGTTGTGTTTGTTGTTTTCTTGTTTCTGGTTTGATGTTTGTTGTACGCGTAGAACGGTAATTGCAGCGCTGCAAAAGGAAACTCGTATAAGAAAAGCGGCAGCAGCAACAACAAGAGATGCGGCTTAAATGCCGCTGTTGAGATTAAATATCTCCGGATTGTTATCCTAACCGAAAGTTGTGGCTTCTAATTAAATACGCACATAAGCAGACAAGACGTTTGTTGGTAGATGCGGATGGATGGTGGGGTTATTATGCCGCAGGGCGGGCTATAAAAGTTTGCGCTTGCGTCAGCGTCGACAGCGCTGTATGCAACTGAAATCGAATTTTCCTCCAAAAAAAAAAAAAGAAAAGACATTCAAAACACAAAAAGAAAAAACAGAAACAGAGACACAAACAGACACTGCGATAGAAGACGCAAGCTAAGAGGAAAACGAGTTAAGACGCAGACAACAAGACAATGCTCTGCCGACGTCTGCGTCGCCACTGCTGCCGTCACTTGCTGCAGCAGGCAGATAAAACAAAAAAAACCAGAGCCAGCAAAAGCATCAACAAGAACGGCAACAGCAGCGACATCGGCCGCCGCCGATTACAGTTGTTGTTGCTGTTGTATCGTTGTATATATATTTTTTGTGCATCGTTTTTGTTTACGCGCGACTTGAAAAATTTAACTTTGTTTTTGGTTTAACTACTGTTGGCCAGGCTTACGTTTTAATATTTTGACGTCTTTTTAGTTGCGCGCGCGCATCTCCTAGCAAACAAAAAAAAAAGGCAAAAAGCTAAGAAGCACCACAAACTACACACACGACACAAAACTGAAAAAAAAATAGAAAAGATACCAAAACACTATGATGAGTGTGCTCCTTACTTTCGACGATTTTATTGCTATCACGTTGTTGCTTTAAAACAATTCTCTTATGTTAATTATTTCATAATTTGTTTAGTAGTTTGTTCTTCAGTTAAAACAACAACAATACAGCACTAAAGCGACACGACGACCGCGCGCAACAAAAACAAAATGAAGACTAACAACTAACGTTAGCAATGTGAATGCAAGCGCAACGCCCCAAAATACCAAAAGTGACTAGTGACTGCCTGTCACCGTGTCTGTGAAAATACCATACACATATTGCGCACTTTGTTTAATTTTAAGATCTCAATTTAATTAATCTTATCAAGCTTGACCTGTTAACACTACTTGTGTAGGAATTTACGAATATAGTTTAAATATTATACGATGTGCTTTATAAACATAAATGATTTAATCGAAATTCGGTCACACTATCTCGCAGTGATGCCAGACCATTTTTATTTGGTAAAACGCTTAAAGGTTTGAAAAGCTGACACTAGCTGGCGCCACACTTTCCGCTCAGTGGTTGTGTTCGGGAAGAACAAGAACAAAAATAACAACAAGCTAATATTGTGTGTGCAACAGTAAAGCTGGCATACCCTTTCAAAGGGCTTCGTAATATTATTACTAATATACCATAACGACTTTTTAATTAATTGAGAAATCAAATTGTTAAGAGATGTGTTATTGCTGATCTAAGAGTCGGTCAAGGTAATATTTGGTTCATTTTTTAAGTGAAAATTGCAAAGTGCATGGTAAAGTCGATATGACTGATAACTTTCAGAGTTCCTAATGTGCAGATACTCGGTCAGCTGGGACGCTTTTTTCTTGAATCTTTGTTGTTGTCTGTTTGCGTTTGCCAAAAGCTGCGTTCGTTCGCTGTGTTGTCATCGTTATGTGTACGCATTGTTGTTGCCAAAAAGCTTTTTCAACTTACAACTGCTGCGCTTAATTTTGTTCTATTTGGTAAATCGAATTGACACAGTTAAATCTGAGACACTTGTAATCGTTAAAAAATAAAACAAATCGGTAACTGCTGCACTGCATCCGCAATGACACTCAAGTGATTCGGCTGACAATCGAATTCCCATTCGACTTTCATTCACCGTTCGAGTGAGAATAACGATTTAACGATTTGACGAGCTGAAATAATGTCAACGGAAAGCAATACGCCCGTAGATCCGCGTGTCCAGGTATGTGCATCCATTCATATACATAATGTATACTAAGTACATACATAATACATATATGTATATAAACAGATTGAGCTGGAGAAGCTGAACACGGCAACGGACAACATCAACAAATACGAAGTGGAGCTCGATGTGAGTTATTGATTTTTTGAGTGCTGTGTCCATGATGAAATTATAACAAGGTGATGTATTTCGCACTCTTTCGGGGCGACGACGACAGAGATAGATATGTAGTAGACTTGTTTTGTTTGGTTTTTTTTACTCTTCACTCATTTTCGTTTTGTGCGCCGTCGCCCCGAAAAAGAGTTCATGTCGAGCGAATAAATCAACTTCTTATAGTTTCATCATGGCTGTGTCCACTTTACATAACGATAACGGTAATCATATTGACAGGAGTCGAAATGCGAATTCAAGCGTCTGCTGGCCGAGAGCGTGGTGCGCATCAAGGCGGCTGCCCACAAGCTGGGCAACTCCATTGACGCCGCCAAGCCATATTACGAGTCGCGCATCTATGCCGCCCAGCTGGCCAAGGAGACACAGCAGGCGGCGTCCAATCACGAGAAGGCCAAGTCCATACACGCCGCCGCCAAGGAAATGGTTTACCTGGCCGAGCAAGGACTCGGCGAGAAGTCCACGCTGGACACCGCCTGCCAGGAGATGCTCAGCCATGCCGCTGGCAAAGTCAACCAGTCCCAGCTGGAGGTCACCGACACCCGCAACGCACTCAAGATGTGCCAACTGAAGCTCGAGGTGGCCAACAATCGTGTGGGCAAACTTCAGGGTCAACTCAAGCAGGCGCTACGTGCCTCCAGGTACGTTCCGCCGCCGCCGGTCTCTAGGCTCCCTTCATTTAATTTAACGCATGTCCTGGCAGGGGATCTTTTTTTTATATTACATATGTATATTTTTGTTAAATTCGGTTTTATTACCTTTCCATGAGATGCTGATAAAAATCCGATTGGAAAATACTCCCAATCCTAATCCCCGTGTTCGCTCATCATATGATCATTGATTCCACGTACATATGTACATATATCACATATCCGAGTCTACATAATCCAATCACTCAAGGATGAAGAATTCGTATTTACTTATCCAATTTTAGGGTTCTTGACATATCAATATTAATGTCGATTGACGTTTTTTGGCTATGATATATTTTTTAAAACGATAATATTAATAGATATTCGAATTCAGAATTCCGAAAACGAGTCGATTTGCCACAAAACGAGTTGATTGCTGTTCCAAATTCCGAAAATCTACAATAATTGTCGTTTTTAAAACGTGTCCTGTAGAGTCACCGGATTTAAAAGTAAATACCATTTAAAGCATTAAAATTAATGCCTAAAATTATAAACTCAAAATTCTAATAATGTTGAAAATTTTTAGAAGCGATTAACATTACTACTTCAAGTTTAAACAGTTAAAGTATTTTTAAAAATAATTTTTTGAAAAGCATCTATAAAATATTTTATAAAAAACAAGCCGAGCTGTTCTGAATTCCACTTTAATTTTTGTTATCGATACCAACCCTCGCAATTTAAAGCTGCTAGAGTTGCTTTAATTGAATAACAAAATTTTAACAACGAAGTTTTAGTCTAATTTAATTTCTATCTGTCATATTCAACATGAAATATTTAAAATGAATTCTCAAAACGTTATCGAAACCGTGTTCGAAAAGTAAAAACAAGCCCATTTCGATCGGAATTGGGAACAGCAAATAGTAAAACGTTCGTTTTCGTTTCGTATTAGCTTTTGGAAAACGTTCGAAATTCGGAACAGGTCTGATTATTGATATATCGATAGACTTTTTTTTCGATGATATATTTTTTAAAACGATCATATTAATATAGATATTATTTAGCTTTTTTAACATTTGCCGCCACTTTCATTCTTCACGAAATGAGGAGGCAACAATGTATTCTGACAAAAAAAAATGGCACTACACTAAACTTTAGTAGAAACACATCAAATCTGGGGTGGAAAAGTTGCTAATTTAAGCTCGCGCCCAAATATTTATATTATCGATATTTTTTTGTCAAAAATATCAAGAAAAAATTTTTTGTTTGCATCTCGAAATATTAACGATATTGACATTTTTAAAAATGTCTGCCAGGATATGTTGACATTAATATCGGCCGCATGATTAGCTGATCAGCCGATATGATAAGCTCTTAGATCTCTTGGCTTTTTGGGTTTTCTTTATTTTTATTTTTATTTTTAGTTTTTTTTTAACTTTGGTTTCATTTTCACTTTCGGTTCTCCTTTGTTTCTATCGTTTTCGGTTCCTTAGATTGCAGCTGAGGCGCAATTTACTTTTGTTGAGATACTTTAGCAATTTGCACGCTTTGTATTGTACCCTGTGCTCGTGAGTATGCCTCACCTGACGCCCACTTGTCACGCCCACTAATCTGCGGTCGTCCCGCCCGCTTCCTTGTCCTTGTCCAATCCAAATGCAGGCCCTACTACGAGACGCGCGCTAACTACAATGGACTCCTGAAGGCGCAAAAGTTGCGGGTCAACGAGCTGGAGTCAAAGGTCAGCGCAGCCAAGTTGACCTACAACGAGGCGCTCAAGAATCTCGAACAGATCTCGGAGGATATACACAGACAGCGGCAGCAGCGCAACAATCTGCTCAACTACGAGGCGATGCTCCGTCAGGTGGACGCTGTCGATGCTCTTACAGCGGGCCAAGTCGGCGGGCAGTCGGAGCAAGTGCTGACGGAGCTGGAGCTGGAACCAGAAATGGACCCGGATGAATATCTATCCATGCCGAATCGACTGGGCAGCGGTGCCAGCTCACCACGTCAGCGCCAGCCCGATCCGCATGACTGTCCGCATTTGCTGCACGACTTCGAGGCTGTGCTGACCTTTCCACAGAAGCTGGCTGGTGGCATGCACAAATCGGCGAGCACCAGTGCCACCGATGGCGACAATAATCTGTTTGCCCAGGCGCAGGGACTGCACGGTCCCTACGAGGTGAAACCGCAATCCGAGTCCGGCAGCAGCTCGCTGGCATCAGCATCAGCGTCGGCGTCCGCATCGATGTCGGTGCCGGCTGCGGACAATGATATCGATCAATGGACAGAGATTCGTCTGTCCCACTCGGATAGCACCAGTTCGAGCTACTCCAATCAGTCGCTGCTGGAGCAACACGGCCTGGATGGCGCTGGCGGCATGGGCGGAGGGGGCCAGGGTTACGGCCTGGGCTACGGCTTGGGCAGCCTGGAGCCGGATGCACAGTCGCAGCACTCGACATCATCGTCGGATGAGCCCAAGCGAAAGGTGACCTGCACTACCATATTCCAGGACGATAGCAGCAACAGCTTAGGCCTGGCCGGTAACCAGATGAGCCGCAAGCAGAGCCTCAGCCAATGGCTGTCGCGATCCAACAGCTTCAAGAGCAGCGGTCGTCGTCAGAGTCTCGATCTCCTCATCGATGCCGGCGACAAGGTGAAGGATGTATTCAGCTATGGCTTTCAAAAGGTCGGACGCAGCCTGGAGCGGCGAAACAGTGAATCCGAAATGGCCAGCGAGGGCCAAGGTGAGACGGATGCGTTGTTGGCAACAGCAAATACTACGACGGCAGCGACAGGAGCGGGAGCAGGAGCAGCGACAGCAGCATCAACTGGAACTGGGACAACGGGCACTTTAACGGCTAGCAACAACAGCCAGAGCCACAGCAACAGCAACAGCGGCAGCAGCGCCGGCGATTTCTTTTCATTTAGCAGGTCAGTAGACGGCAACGGTCGCAGCAGCAGCAGCGGCGGCAGCAGCAGTGGCAGCAGCCTCCTGTGCACGCTGCAGAATCGTCTGACAAAGCTCATATGATCAAAATCGACGCAACAGCGAAGTACATGATAGTCGATAATCGATATCGATCATCGATAATCCGATAACCTGCTTCAATGCTATTCAAAATTCAAACTGCACCCACCTAACAACAAATCAAATAAGAAAAAACAAACGAAAAATAACTGAGCTACAACTATACAACTACAACAACTAACAATAATAAGCTACAGCATTTAACTAAATTCCTAATGCTCGAACAAACGAATTGGCTGCCTTGATTTGGTCTCTTTGCTCTTTGAAACACATTCCATCACAACTACCACAACAACAACATCAACTCAACTACAACAACTACAACTAACAGCATTGCACGCACGCACGCTTCTACTAAATACCAAAAAAAAAAAAAAAAGACAAATTTACAAAATCTGCTCTCAAAATTTGTATGTACTGCAAATACTATATAATGTATGTTGTGTGTATTTTATGCCGCCATGAAATAACTGCCAAATGATACCATATAATTGATTTCCACAACTTCCAAATTACTTTCAACTTTTTTTCATAAGATATTTGTCCCATTATTTAGATGTGTAAATATTATTTATTTATTTATCTATTTTGGCACTATTATAAACATTGGTTTTTTAAATATTATTAAGATTAAAAAATTCACAATTAATAAGAAGAAAAAAAAGATATAGTAATAAACAATCATATTCAGTTTTAGCATTAGTTTTAAGATAATCTAAATTCTATTATATTTTTTTTTTCTATCTCCTTTCTTTTAAGTCTGGATCTTGTGAATGTGTTCTATTTAGCATACTTATAATAGTTTTTTATTTGCTTTTCATAGTCTTCAAATGATTGGCAGTTATTTCATGGTATCGTCCATGATGAAACTATAACAAGGTGATTTATTCGCTCGACATGAACTCTTTTTCGGGGCGACAGCGCACAAATCGAAAATGAGTGAAGAGTAAAGAAAACCAAACAAAACAAGTTTACTATATATCTATCTCTGTCGTCGAGTGCGAAGACATCACCTTCTTGTAGTTTCGTCATGGTATCGTCTATCGTACATTGAGTGTGACCGCTTGTCATTTCACGATATTTTTCCATTCTTTGATTCTTAAACTTTCCCTTTCTCCATGCAATCTGTTTCATACACATTTCTCTATTCTTTTTCGCCTTTATGCAATTCACTTAATCTACATACATTCGTCGGATAAAGTATTTTCACAAAACTACAGTTAAATCTACTCGTAATTTGGACTTACTTTATATTAAGTTTGGCATCAATGGAAAGGTCATTTAAATTCCGTTTGAATGATACAAAACTTTCCTTAACCCATTAAGTACCCATTGAAAATTTTGAATTTTTGTAAAAGTCTATTTTTTTTTTACTGTTTTTCTCGGTCTCAAACAAAAAATATTTTGATGCAAAAAAAAATCTTCAAACAATTCTAATAGTGACTGCAAAAAGAAATGTTCAAAAATCTCATCGCTAGTGTTTTTTATGATTTTTGAAAATTGCTAAAAATTACTATTCCAGCCACTTTTTCATCCTTCTCATGCAACTTTTTTCTGAGATCATCCCAAACAAAATACATACATATGTATGTATGTACATACATTTCTTGCTTCATTCCACCACATCCATCCTTTAGCCGTTACTTTCGTTATCTCTTTTGTATGACACCTAACAACTATGTATGTATGTACATCAACGACAACTACTTTACAGATCCTCAGAGCCCAAAGAGTTACTATCCGATGAGCAGGTTGAGAATTTACTGTTGAACCATATGGTAGATGAGCACGGCGTCATTACAGTGGAGGAATTGAAGTCACCAACAGCAGCAACCACACCCAGAAGATCAACCACAAGCATGCACCACCCACAACAACAACAACAGCAGCAGCAGCAACATCATACAACATTGAGCGTGGCGGGCGCTGCACGTGCCGCATTAATGTTTTAAATTCCGCAATCACAACTGTACTTAATACTGGACCTGTTCGGCCAAATAATGATCATGATCATGACCATTGATTATTGCAAGCAATTTAGTAAGAGGCGTACATATCATTCCCCATTAAGCTGATCGAAGGAAGGAAGGAAGGGAGCAGCTGGAGGAGCAGATGGAATCTGTGCAATATTTTGTTTCTATGCATAGTTTTTGGCTATGTTTTAATCCTAACATGTGCAATAATGTTGTATAGCGTACAAAAAAAAAAAAAGTTACATTTTATGCTGCTCTGAAAAGCAATTAACTAACTTACGCGAGTCAACGGCGATAAGCATACAAATCAGTTAAATGGTTGAGTGTGTAAACATAATAAAATAATATGTATTAGCAAAAACTATTCAAAAGAGATAAGCCACAAAATACAAAATAATTATAGATATTATACAAAGTACGTTAAAATATACATACATACTGATATTGACCGTAGCATATTTATTACTCTCAAATTAATTACAAACAATTAATATTTAATTTCTAAATTTGCTGCTAGGCTGGAACTCACTTAATTTCTACATTTCGTGATGACAATCAAATCTCCAAATATTTGAATTTAACGATTTATTTTACAAATTGTTTTTAAACGCAGTATTTTTTGGGATTTCTGTTAATACGCAAATGCAGTATCACATATCGATAACATTAAACATTTTAGTACTATCGATTTAGAACAAAACAGCTGATTGCTTGGAGGAAAACATATGAAGTGTATGAGTTCTAGCTGTCTAGTTTATTACTTTTTCGGTAAATAAATATGACGCCCCATTATTTAAAAAGATTTGAAATAGATTCCATATTACATTTCGAAGCTGTTAAATTTATAAATTTATCATTGGTAGTCATTCAGTACATGTAAATGGAAATTTAAATTTTTCGGCCAAATTCTAAGTATTTTTCGGTATTTTAATTGCATATTGCACGTGCATCATATCGATAGCACTTAACATTCCAATACTATTGTGATTTCGATAGTTTAGCAGCTTCATTGTAACTGAACTCCGAGAAATTCACAACAAAATCAAGCAAAAAAAAATCTGCTGTCAGTTTAAGGAACAGCGGCGCTCTACGTAACGAACAATGTGCGTGTTTCCGGTGCTATTGCTGTTAATGCAGCTGATGATCGCAGTAACAGGAGGAGCCAACGAGAGTGCAAGTGGAAATGCATCTGTCCCCAATGTCAACACAACGGTGCTTAGTCCAGTCAAGAACAACAACAATGCAACAGTCGCTGCAACAACAACAACCACAAGTACAAGTATTGCCCCCAGCCCTACAAATAAAACGATAGGACTTCAAATGAACGAGAAGGAGAAGGACAAGCAGGGCAAGGTCAACGCGACTGCAGTGCAAGCGGCCACATCAGCAAAACCGACAACTTCAACAACAACGACAACAACAGTAACTATACAGACACCTCAAGCAATAAATGCCACAGCAAATTCAACGCAGATAACAGACCCATCTAAATTAGACAAGCCGCTGACGGAAACAGGGGCGTCACAGAGTGACATTAACAACAACAAGGGCAACAACAACAACAACAACAGCTCCGGCAGCAAATCGACGCCAGCAGGTATTGGCAATGGCAGTGCCACCAGCAGCACTGGCAGCAAAAGCTCTTCCACGATCAGCACCACCACGACAACAACTCCAACAGCGGCAACCTCAACATCAACCACAACAACGACCACAACAACGACCACCACAACGACCACAACAACGACAACCACAGCGCGTCCCTTAAAGCCCAAGCAAACGATAACCACGGATCATCAATTGCCAGGAGAAAATAATCAACTGAATACGTCCGCCGTTATCAATGGTGACAGCGTCGATGCATCTATTAAGTCCGATCCAATATCGGAGTCCGTGCGGGAGATGGTCAGCCGACCGAATCATGATGAGAATGAGTATATTGTGCCAATTGTAGCTGTAATGCTAACGGTTCCAATCGCCTTTGTTGTATTTATAATTATGTATCGGCGTTTTCGGGACCTTTGGACTACACGGCATTACAGGCGCATGGACTTTTTAGTTGATGGCATGTACAACGATTGACGAAGGCGACAACAGCAGCAGCAGCAGCAGCTAAAGAAAAGTGACAGCAGTGGATGTTTAACAAGTGCTGCCATACGGCTGCCTTAGCGGAAAAGAAGATGATGATAAGGCAATGATTATTAGTTATTTAAGTTTTTATTGTTTTTATATTGCATAAAATGCAAATCGAGAGATAGATGGAGAGAGAGAGATGGAGACAGAAAGAGAAAGGGGATAGATAGTAGAGTTTAGGCATGCGAGTTGGAAGAGATGAGCGTGGGAGAGAGAGAGAGAGAGATAGATAGACGCTCATGTTGATGCGAACGCCATCGCCAGGCCAGACTAAATATACACATTGCTCTGTCAATTAAAACATTGAGAAAACTCTATATGAATGTATACTATGTACATATGTGCGTACGTACATTCTACATAAATACATAGATATTAGCTTTAAACGCAAGTAATTGTTAACAATATATACATATATATATATATATATATGTTCACAGCGGCCAAATTGAATTTTTGATAAGCGCAACAAACTGAGAAATTTAAACTGATTTCATGAGAATATTATATCAAGCATTTCATTAAATGAATTCGAATTTTATATGCATTTTGTTAGGTTTATATACTTACAAACTCACATTTACAAAAGGCTGCGACCAAATTGTAGAACCTATCCAAAAACTTGAAGCGCAATTAGCAATCAATGAAATCATATAATTACTATACAATATTCAGACATTATCCTATAGCCATAATGTGCCTACTAACTCAGCTTTCACTAATGCTGTAATGAACAGATACATTCATGCATACATAGTACTATATCTATCCTCAAACATCATATATACATACATACTTACATATGTATCTGTATCTATATTTGTAACTGTAACTCTAGGTATGCTATACATAGATATTTTTGGTAGAAAAATATCTTGGCGCAGCATTTGATCTATGCCCCATTAAAATAAAAAACACAAAAATGCCAAAACAAAAACGCAGCTAACCAATAAGCAATTTTAAAATAGTCAGAAAATAAAAGCAAAATGCGCATTTATTGCATAATAATTTGTTATAAACGAAACAATTACAATAAAGCAAATGCAGTGTAACCAATAACAATCCAGCCGTTCACTATATTGGCCTTTCGGTAGCCAAAACAAGAAACGTGAAACATGCGTAACAAACACTAAACAAACGAGACATAGAAATGTAAATAATCGGGGGTGCCACAGAAATCGCTTTCGCTTGAATTTCACTTAAATTTCATACAATTTCCGGTGAAATTCAAGCGAAAGCGATTTCTGTGGCACCTTTGAATGTGTCCACATACATCAGAGGAAATATTACAAAGAGATTATCGAGGTGAAGAGCGCGTTTTTCTATTTTCATGTTTTAGAACAGCTATCGGCACGGCCCTATCTCGATCACATAGGAAATTTTCGTGGCGACTGCGCTGCCGCTCACGTACACTCACGTACACGTCGCGACGCGTCGCTGCTACGATTTGTTTCTGTTACGTCGCTGTTATTTCGCTGTTAGACGAACAAAAATGCACACTAACGCAATGCAAACATATGAATGTGTAGGTGCCGACCACTGTTTTAGAATACTGAATCGTATTGTACTGAAATAGAGAGCTCTACAAAACAGTTAAATCAGACCTAGAACCACAGAATGATGATTCTATTGTTCGCATTTTGGGACATTTGTTTATGGGCACGTTCAGCAAAATAGCTTGCTTCTTGATAATTTGCAAAGATCTATAATCGGATAACGCAACAACATGATACAAAATTTCGTGTAACATACACTGCGCGTCATCAGGTTAGCACACCTACTATGAGACTAATATAAATGCCCCTATTCTTGTTGTTTTTAGCATTCGGCTTTTTTTTTGTTATCAGTTTTTCGCATCTCTGTATGCTCTATCACTAGTAAAAAAATTACGTTATAAAAAAGTCCCGTTATATGCCTTTTGGTATTTTCTTTTATTATCGATTGCAAAGAATGTAATATTCTTGCGTCATCAGGTTAGCACACACAATTTCGATTGCACTTTTCTTTGCCATCCAAGCACGTGGGATATCCAAATTTTTTTTGCTGCTCTAGTGGTCTATTTTCTTTAATATGGGTAAAGGAAAAACGCTTACCGTCAAGGAGTAAGCCAAAATTGAAGCTTACGAGCACTTAAAGTTATCAATAAGTTAAATATCAAGAAAAATCGGAAGAAGTCGCAAGGTTATATCAACATTCCTCAGCAACAAGTCGGGGTATGGCAAAAATAATAAAGGAGGCAACAATAAAGTGCTTTCCGATGCTAATAAGAGAGAAATTTAAAGAGAAGAGTCAATTTCTCATGACTCGACCTCAAAGATCAGGGTAAAAGTTGGTGTTAAAGCGAGTTTATCTAAAATTCAGAGGGTCATAAGGAAGGCCCTACATTTTAAGAGACTAAAACTAAAGAACAAAACCCCTCTTAATGATGCTCGTAAGGCAGCACACCTTAATTTACACGAGAGTACATGTCAAGGAAATCTGATTGGTACCACGTTGTCTGTTCGGATGAAAAGAGAGTAAATTTGGTGGGACCCGACGGATGATCCACGATCTAAGGAAGGAGGAGCACCAGTTGGAACACCTTCATTGCTGCATGGGGGGTGGGATGGCGTGGGGAGCTCTGGAGCGTGCGAGTTGCAATTTTTGACTACAAATATGAACTCGAAATCGTACAAAGCCTTGCTTGGGCATGCATTTCCACACTTTAAAAGTTTGTTTTTAAATATGCCATGGCATTTTCAACATTTTTATGGTCCGATTCACACGGCCAGAATAGTAAAGTCATGGATTCAAGACCAAAATGTAAAATTATTTCAATAGCCACCTTATTCACTCGGCAGTAATATAATAGAAAAAGTTTGGGGATGGCTTGTTCACAAAGTGTATGTGTCTGGAAGACAATATTCTACCATAGAGGAACTAATTGAAGGCGTCAAACGAGTTTGGGCAGCCATTCTTTAAAATTTTATTGAAAAGTTTAATGAGTCGCTTCCCAACCAAATTTATGCGATCGTTGTCAACAAGGAAGGATCGACACAATACTTAATTTATAAAAAAATGTCTAAATAAGTAAATAATAAAGTTTAAAAATAAGTTCATGTCAGCAAAGCTTAAAAAAGATAAATATAGTTTCCATGTGCTAACCTGATGACCAAAAATAAATTGTTATTTTTTGCTGGTATTTTCTAAAAAAATTAAAAAAAATATATAAGAAAAAATATAAAAACAATTATTTAGGTTTTATTTAATAAAAAACTGAATCAGCTACTATCTGGAATCAATTTAAAAATTTTAGCCCTGTGCGTTTCAATGGAATTTAGCCAAAACTACAAACTCAAAAGGGTGTGCTAACCTGATGACGCGCAGTGTATGTTACATGAAAGCAATACAATAATATTTGGGTCATTCTTGATCAGGAAACATGTTTTCTGTATCCAAAATTGAGTAAATCTTCCATAGAAACGGTTAGTCAAAAATTAAGTCTTAACCAATGCAGATTATTGATCTTCTTTTATCTTATAGGTCCGGACCAAGTTAATTTCAATTCAGTTCACTATATCATATTAGTACCCAAAGAGTATGATAACAAAAATCAAAATAACTCGCATTGTAGTCATTTTTGCACTTTCCGAACTTCCTTTATTTTCGTTCTTTTAGATCAGATAACAGATTAAGGGGGTATTGCAGGTTGGCTAAAATTTTTTATTGGGTTTTTTTTGTTTTTGCATATTTATAGCTTGGATATTTGAAAATATCGTCTCAAAAGGGCTTTTTGAAATTCGAAATACTTTAGGAGATATGGCCGTTTTTGTCCAGCAATGTTTTCGCCAAAATGCATCAAAATGCTTTGATGCAAAAAAATAACTTCAAACTTTAAACGCGTTTATCTCGAAACCACTTTTTTCGGACCTGCGGCACGGATGGCGCCCGTAGTTCTGAACCGATTTTGATGAAACAAAGTGCAATCAACGCAGAATTATCACCATTATGGCCCCTACCTCAATCACATTTTTAAAATTTTATTTACTAATTTTTTTTTACACTAAGCTACAAAAAAATTGCCCAAAACCGATTTTTCATTTTTCAATGGCCGCCATTTTGTAAAAAAAATCGCAAAATTATGACTGAAGTAGGGGCCCGAATTACATCTGTACTGAATCTAAAGCAGCTATCGGCACGGACCTATCTCGATCTCATAGGAAATTTTCATGGCGACTGCGCTGCCGCTCACGTACACGTCGCGACGCGTCGCTGCTACGATTTGTTTCTGTTACGTCGCTGTTAGACGAACAAAAATGCACACTAACGCAATGCAAACATATGAATGTGTAGGTGCCGACCACTGATCTAAAGCAATTTACTTTTTCCACTTCTGATGATCCGAAGTGGAGTTATCCGTGCCGCAAGCTGCATACCTTTTTTTCGACGTCCAAAAAAAAATGTTTTTATTTAATTCAATATATTCTTATTACAATTAAAAAAACAGAATTAAAATAACTATTTCCGTTTTCAAATAAGATTTTTTTTTTAAAAAAGGTCCAAAAACAGCCTTCCAACCAGCAATACCCCCTTAAGATCAACAGTTATTTTGCTGTTGTTTTTATTTTAGTTACATATATTTAAATTAGAGACCTTTTGGAAGACGTTGAAAATAGTGTTTTATGCTTGACTGAACAAGGCCTATCGACACATTTGATTGCTTGAAAAGCTTAAAATTAGTCAGTCTGTGGTGATCAGAGTGCAAAAGCGGCTAATTGTTGTCACTAAGGAACAAGTAAGAGGTCGCCCTCGGCTGCTAACGGCCTCAGTCGCCCGACTTATGATGTCGGAAAAGCGAAAAGACAAGTTGCTAACACCAATCAGTCAAGATGTGAGTCGGTGGACAGCAAGAAGAGCCCTTCGCAATATTGGCTACATATCAGCTAGTAAAAAAAGTAAGCCTGCGCTGTCAGAGAAAAATTAAAAGGCGCGGTTGAAGTTCGCCAAGAGTCACTAAAATAGGAGTAAGGATGAATGGAAGCGAGTGATCTGGTCTGACGAGTCCAAATTCAATCGCGTTCAGTCGGATGGGAAGCAATATTGCTGGCGCAGACGCGGTGACCGAATCCAAAGACATGACGTCAACGAAACCGTTAAGCCTGCGTATCATATCTTGGTTTGAGGATGCTTCACTTGGTGAAATGTGAAGGCCCACATAAAATGTTGATAAAGATTATTTAAGTATTTTGCAAGTCGAACTTTCCGATTTTCTTGAAAGGTGTGCTTATCCCGAGGCCGATATAATGTTTCAATAAGATGGGGATCTAAGGCACACAGCAGTAATAGTCAAGGAATGGATGGGTAAACAAAATGTTAAATTGATGGAGTGGCCAGCGAAAAGTTCCGACCTCAATCCGATTGCAAATTTGTGGGCAATCGTGAAATGACGGTTCGGGAGTGCCGATCAGTATCAACAAACCAAGGTGAGCTTTGGTAACATGTGCAGAAGGAATGAAATCGAATTCCTAAACGTTATTAAGAAATTAGTAGAAAGTATGCCAAATTGTATAGCATTAGCATTGCTTTTAACTTGGTTGTGAAATTTTGCTCAGTGCGCATCTTAAAAGTAATCTACTTCAATATTTAAAATGCTTGGAAAAATATAAAGCTTTGACGTAGTCCAATTCATTTACTATAATCCCCAGTTGGGCAAATCTGTGGCGGACTTAACAAAAATGTTTTCTGTATCAAGGAAAACAACGAATCTTATAAAAAAAAACCTTTTTACGATGTAAAAGTCTAGTGACGAAAACATTTTCATGCCCCAAAATTTCTGATATCCAATTTTGTGACGAATAATATTAAGTTTTACATATCTATTATTTAAAAAAAAAATTTTGACTCTTGGCACATTGCGCTAAATTCTTTATACCTAGTAAAATAAATTTTTTTTGGGTGATTTTTTAAAAGTATTAGTATTCACATTTATTTGATGAACATACTATTATACCTTTCGATCGGTATATAAATCGACCTGATCGGACAGTCATAGCAAATATTCCGCAGTGATAGTGGAAAACATTTCTGAAAAACGTAAACGCCGAAGCAGTAAGTACTACAATTATCAATAAATTAACAGAACAGTTACCGTATTTTGCTTTTAAGGAATTTGAATTTAGTTAAAAAACTTAAGATCTCTCGACTTAATTTGTTTCGCAGCAGTTAAATTAATGAAATCACTTGACCTTTTGTCGTTAATTACCAGCGGCTGTTTTTTGATTAAGACAAATGTCTGACAACTTGCAAGATAGAGAACACCTCGTCCACCTACACCTCTGACATATCCAGCACCTCATTGCATCCCCATCCAGCAGCTGTGGAACAAAGCAACTTTTTCTGTTTCTGAAGTGGTATATAAATTATCTCCATCTCCATAGATTTTTTTAGTTCGTTCGTTTCTAATAATCTAAACAACACAGAAGAAAACTGGCAAGAAAAATCATTCAATTTGAATCGCCGACTATAATATACCTGAACTCAGTTTATATGTTATTTAAATTAAATCTATGAATTTAAAGTACTTATATATATGGGTGCTTGCGTTGTTTAAAAGGTCTAAAAATGTCATAACTAACGTTAAATTTAACCGATACTGTTGGGATTAAGTGGGATGATTGAAAATAATAAAAGGTTGTGTTCTTCAACAAAAATATCGTTCTATCTTGAAAATTGTGTGTGTTGTTTTTAAAAACTCTGTAATGTCCATGGGGTTCATAGCAATCTGTGTGTATAGGTCCTGAGATCTAATGGTCCATATATGTATGTAGACGAAGAGAATAACATGGCTAGATCGACTCGATGCTGGTCAAGAATATACATACATATGTAAATATGCACTTCTTAGGGTCTGCCACATATCTTGCTCACTGTTACATACACGCCAACGAATAGAATATAACTTTGTACTCTACGAGCAACGGGTATAATAACAACAAAAATTCAAAACGTTGCAGCCTCCGCGATCGTGCCTGTATGTGTGTGTTAATATTCTTTAGCCGAATTCGGGACAGAGGCGCCGTAATCGTGTGAAATGAGCCGAACAACTGCCTCGACGCTTGGGATTTGTTGGACCGCTGATCATTTGGAAACGAGCATTAAACGCGTGTAGTGCCCATCGTGTGGTTCATCATCGGTTCGTAGCGCCAAAGCAGCAGCAAAGGCACCTATAACTATAATTATATCGAATTTGATCGATAGTCCAGAATAAAACATGCATCCTGCCTCGCCGCATCAACATCGCTCGCGTCTCCACGTCAGCGGAGCGGGAGCAACACCTGGGCAACCGCAAAGCACGCCGGATTCCTTTACATTGAGTCCACAACAGCATCATCATTCATCTCACCATTCGCAGCAGCAACAGCAGCATACGGTCCAGATCACTTCCAGTACACATCCTTATCAGGGACTCAAAACTTGTAAGATCTTTAACAATCACAATTAATTTAAACTTATGCCCGATTGATACAGATACAGATATAAACGTACCGATTGATTTCACATGGTTTGCTTTACTCAGAGCCCTCCTTAATCCCTTATATGGCCGCGTATATATGTACATATTATTTAATTCTTGTGACTTCGTTTCATATTAATATTATTTTCAAGTTTTTCGAGAAAACGCTTTTCCCGCACATTTGTGAAATTTAACAGCTCTTAAATTGTTGTGTTGCACATTTCATTATTAATTTTTTATTTACTTAAGAAAAAATTATCACTTTATTTTTTAATATGTTCGTTTAAATGTTTATTAATCTGAAAAGTTTGTGTTTTTAATTTTTTGATATTTAGTCAATACGAGGCTAATAGTAAAGTATTAACATTTAAACTATATTGAATCAAAAAATGACAAAACAAAGTTTTTCTTAAACAAAAATATGTAATACAATAACTACTTAGAAGAATTGTATTTCTTAGTTTCAATTTTAAAAAATAACCGCTTCGAAATCGGAGAACATGCCATATAAAGGGTTAAGTATATGAACCTATAATTTTTTGAAAATTTAAACAAAATGTCCATTTGAGGCTCGTTGTTACCATGCAAACTAATCATGCCAGATGTATAATATAGACAATATCCAGTGTTTGCTATTATTCACATTACACATTATTACGAAACATTCAAAATACTATAGCAGTGATTCAAAATTATCTAGTTTCAGATGTTCAATTGATAATCTGTATATAGTTTGACTGAGGAAGCATCGTGTAGTTACTGAGATCATAACATTCTGCTTAACAACTTGATCTGATAGAATTTCATTTGCTTGTAGCAATTATCTGGCCGCATTTGCCAGTTCATGATGGCTGAATGTTTATGTATGTAGTTCATAAAATATTCACGCATAGCTAAAGATACAACTACAAAAGATACAAATAGTTTCTGGCCGTTCCATAATCCATTATATGCAAATTATGCGATCGAAAATCATAATTCAAGTACGAGAAAAATTGATTTCGATTCGGTTTTAGCAGCAAAAGAAATGATTCATGGTAGTCCATATTGAATTGTTTGGAGCAGGCCAGTAGCGACCGACCACCTATGAAGTATGCAATATAAACTGTGGACCAACATGTAAAAATAAATAATAGCCGATCGAGACGAAGCTGATCCGTATCCGTGATATTAATCGTATTGTCTAAACTTATAAGATAAACAAAAGCTCAACTGAAAATAACCCTGCCTTCTATTCATCTATGTACATGTATATAGACTGCTACTGATACTCGTGTCTGTATGTAAACATTCCATAAATGTTCCAATTGGACTAGCACCCATGGAGATTGTTTAGTTTGCTGCTCGCCCCGAGATGGGAAATCAGTTCAACCTGATCACCAACTCGTTAAAAACTACACAATAATACACAAGCACAAATCACTGGGCCAAGACTTATGTACACATGTACATTTACGTCTGTTTAAATATGGGCCACGGTCTAATTTACAAAATATAAATACGAGTACATATGCCAACTTATGCATTATGTAGTTGAAGAACATACATAAGCTCTTTCATATGTACAAATCTGAAACGAGTTGATTTCACTAAAGAAATATGGCCACAAGAAATTAAAATCAATTTGTAAAGTTTTGTTTTAAACTTATAATATAATTTTTAAATAATCATATTGATCAAGGTCCTTAAAATAGCCATGATCTTCACAGATAACCTCTTCATTGGACTGAATTCTCCTATTGCGTTAAGTTACTTCCTAAAAATTTGAAGTAGATGTTAGTCATAGGTATATACAGTCGAACTTCCCTAACTCGAACTTCCCTAACTCGAATTTTCTCTAACTCGAACAAAATCGAGTGGCAATAGCGTTTACTGAGCAAATTTCATACAAATCGCCTTCCCTAACTCGAACTTCCATAAGTCGAATTTCTCCGTAACTCGAACAAAAATATTGGCCCGTGCTTCTGTAAGTCGAATTTTTCGGGAAAATCTCCAAAAAAGTTTGATTTTTTTTTTCGTTTCTGTTTTATGCTTTTGTTACCGGCTCGTTTGGATATGTAATATTGATGTTCATTAACATATGGTGATGTAATATGATAGAATATTGCATCAACCATTATTTAGGCTTGTGAAATTGCTATAGGAAAGATGTTCGAAATGTACTTCTTTGTCAGCACATCAGTGTACTAAAATGTTTAAAAATGTTTAAAGAAATATTCAAACTTATTAGTAGTTAAGGAATTTGAAAGTAGACCAAATAAATTAAAGTTGCTGAAAAATGTGGTATGTCAGCAAAAACATTTTTCATTATATTAAAAAATGAAATATTAATTATGATGACATTTGAATCGGGAACATCTTCTGGATACAGCAAAAGAACGAAGAAACCAAATTTTGAGAGTATCGACAGGTCTTGATCAAACTGGAATCCTTTTTTGTTGAACATGACAAGAAAAATTTGCAATTTGGAATGTATTTATGATTGAACGCATTTGTAGTTTCTTTTAATATACTAAAAAAAAAAAAATTCCCTAACTCGAAGTCTCCCTAACTCGAACTTTTTTCCTGGATAATGGTGATTCGAGTTAGGGAAGTTCGACTGTACATAAGTATTAAAGTTGCAGAGATTGTTTTTATACAATTTTTAACATGTTAATGGAAGATTATATATTGTATTATTATATTGAATTTATTATCTTGATCAGAATCATCGGCTGAGTCGATATAGTCATGTCCTTCTTTGTCTATGCAAACTAATCTGTCAGTTTTATAACTATATCTTAAAAAAAAAACCTCTTAACGAGGTAAAAGTCTAGTGAGAAAAACATTTACATGCCCAAAATTTCTGATATCCAATTTTGTGACGAATAATATTAAGTTCATATAAATTTAAAAAAAAAAAAATACCTTTCCAACGACACATAGAACAATAAACTAGCGATTTTTCGAAAAAATCGTAGAACAACCGTTTCTAGTTTTTTGATAGAGAATAGATCCACATTCACCAATTTAAACTATGTATTTCAACGCCTTGGTCGGATTTTGATGATCGAGGTGTCGTTCGACGCGTACTTTTGATTAAAATGTAAAAAAACAAAAAAATTTACCATTTGCTGCAATCATTTAAATTTTGCCCCTCCCACTTACACTTGTTTATCTTACGAACCAGGTGAGTTTCCAAAAGTTTTAGTATGCACTTTTGAAACTATACCATTCGATCGGTATATAACTCGACCTGATCGGACAGTCATAGCAAGTTTTCCATCCTTCCTGTATACATATATTGCTAGTCGCCTTTCGCACCCTTCGTGCTGCTTTCGTCACTAGCGCGGACTGCCGTCCGCTTAGATTGATGAAGAGTCTTTTTATGTACATATGGGTAATTCTCTAATGTCTAAAACATATGCCAAAACATTATTGTGTTGTGGCAAAAGGGGAAACTTATAGGCTTTGATTAGCACTATTATTGGTGCTAAGGTTGATTTTGGAAAATTGTTCGTTTTCAAGATAATTTAAAAAAACCAAGGCATTCGCACGCGACCCAAATAGAAGTTGTTTTTGACCAGTTCTAACACTGATTTCGGCAAAACGTAAACGAATATTTTGATGAAATTAATTTTGAAATGTAATGCATTCATTTATCTAAAAAATGATTTTTGTTTTTTTTTTTAATTTTATTTATGTCGCACGCGACATTTTGTTCCATAAAATATTTATGTTGTTTGTGCCTCTCTTTTGTAAATTGTAAATTAAACTTTAAATATATTTGTATGTATTAAAATGGTTTTTGTTACAATCTTACTATCCTTCTTAGTGTAATCGACAGAATACAAACGGTCCATTTTGGAAATCAATTTCTTAAGAAAATGGGCAGAAATATAGAAAATGTGAATTTATTCCAATGTAGAATCTATATGTTCATCCTATTGAATTTCTTCAAGCGTACATTATATCTATACATTTTTGGAAGAAAATTTCAGAAGATGTGAGCCTTTGATCAATTTTACGTTTTAGGCCTCGGTTGACATTTCTGTGGAAATGCCCATATGTCGGTACCTTACGTATCGGATCACAATATCATATATAGTAGCTGTCATACGAACGATCGGTTGTGAATCAACCTTTATTATAAAAAACTAAGACTTCTAATACGAGTACATACATTCCAAGCGAACTTAGCTAACATCAGACAACTATATTAAATCGGTTTCACAGGAACGATCGGTCAAAATTGAATACAGTGCTCTGCAAAAGTATCAAATCTTCAGCGTGCCGTAGACAATCATTTTTTTTGCTTTAGATAAAAATCGAATAATGGATTTGCCCATATGATTAATTTCAAATGGAAAACGAAATGAACATTTCGTGTGATCTCTAACTTAGCTGTTCCCGATTTTAGAAATAATTGATTACTTGTCAATCCTTGGTTAAAGAACAAACAGGAATCCAGAGCAGCATAAATAAAACAATATTTGTTCCATATTAGAGGGAGCATCAAGAAGTGAAATAATACATGCACATTGAACTCTCTCCACCCCGAAAGCAATGTGCCTTCAATTGGATTTCAATTGTAATTTTGTGATAAATGCGTCAAGCATTCTCGGTCTCTCTCTGAACTTAGGTCTCTCTTTCTCTCTCTGTCTGTCTGTGTAGTATAGTATATAACACGAGTGTTTATTTGTGTCTTGCAGCTGAGAACGATGACATGGGCTGTGTGGAGCTCCTGGCAACGGCCATATCGGTGCTGATCATGATTCTGACGTTTCCCATCTCGGTGTTCATCTGCTTCAAGGTGGTCTCCGAGTATGAGCGGGCGGTAATCTTTCGCATGGGTCGACTGCGCAGTGGAGGAGCACGCGGGCCGGGCGTCTTCTTCGTCCTGCCCTGCGTTGATGACTATTATCCGGTTGACCTACGTACAGTCTCCTTCGATGTTCCGCCGCAAGAGGTGCTCTCAAAGGACTCGGTCACAGTTACCGTCGATGCGGTCGTCTACTATCGCATTAGTGATCCACTGAAGGCTGTTATCCAGGTATCCAACTACAGCCACTCTACCCGTCTGCTGGCTGCCACCACGCTGCGCAACGTGCTCGGAACTCGCAACCTTTCCGAGCTGCTCACAGAACGCGAGACCATCTCACATACCATGCAAATGTCCCTCGACGAGGCAACCGATCCTTGGGGTGTCAAGGTGGAACGTGTTGAAATGTAAGTGAATATACATACAGTGTGCCACTAATGTCTTCATACACCATAAATTGGTCAAATTTGGGTATAATAAAGATGTTTTGATGCGGGTTTTTTATATTAATCTTTTATTCACTTTAATTCCGTTCGACTGATACCAAAGTTTCTTTAACCCATTAAGTATCCATGGAAAATTTTGAATTAAAAAAAAAGTATATTTTTCAACTTATTTCCTCGATTTTTGAAAAAATTTTTTTGCAGTTACTCTTAGAATTGGTTCAAGAATTTTTTTGCATCAAAACATTTTTTTGTAAAAAATCGAGGAAAAAAGTTTCGAAAATTGACTTTTACATAAATTCGAAATTTTTGAAGGGTACTTAATGGGTTAAGGAAAGTTTAATATCATTCAAACGGAATTTAAATGACCTTTCCATTGATACCAATATGTTAACGATAAGGGAACAATTAAGCCCCCAAATCTCAAAATATTTGCTGTGCCAATAATTATGTTCGCTAGTGTACATATACAGGAAGAATGGAAAATTTGCTATGACTGTCCGATCGGGTCGAGTTATATACCGATCGAAAGGTATCAATTAAACTATTAAATTTGCATACTAAGACTTTTGGAAACTCACCTGGTTCGTGAGATTTACAGGTGTAAGTGGGAGGGACAAAATTTAAATTTTAGGAGCAAATGGGGCCGTTGGATCCTTTTGGTAATTTTTAAAAGAAACAAATTTTGTTAAGTTTTTTTTTTTTATTAATTTATGTGTAAAACTTGATATTATTCGTCATAAAATTGGATATCAAAAATTTTGGGGCATGAAAATGTTTTCGTCACTAGACTTTTCCTCATTAAGAGGTTTTTTTTTTATAAGATTTTAAGTATTCACTATGTTATTCGATTTTACATTATTTTTTTTTTTATTTTTATTGATATTTAGTTTTTCTACGCACTGAAGTGTGTCCATCATGTTAAGTTAGGCTAAGTTTAAGATTACAATGAAGTCAGCGCATGGAGCGCATTAAACTAAGTCAGTTGTTCTATTTATTAAGCTACTGATTAGGCATTTCTAAAATAACTTCCCAATAAAATTGTGAATTCATTATCGGAAAAAATCCAACTCTTTCCTTGTAGTTAGACTCTAACACTAACGGGTAGAAGAAACAACAAGGAATTGCTCCTGTTGGCCGTGTGAACAATCCCGGCATTGTAGTCATACCTAACCAAACTAATAATAGTATTTGGACGAGGAATTGCTCCCGTTGGCCGTGCGAATAATCCCGGCAAATCTAACTAACCTACCAGTAGTATTTGGACGAGGTATCGGTCCTGTCAGCCGTGTGAAGAATCCCGGCAACTAGTAGTTTTGTGTGGTAAGCGGAGCGCCAGAGTGAATACCCTGTGCATGCCCTGGCTTTTTAGGGTTGTCCCACGCTCCAACATAGTTGATCGTGCGTGTGGTCGTAGTTTGGGTCATATATGTATGACAATCAACTTTCCAGGTGAACATTTAAATCTTCCCGCCAATTTTGACAGACAAATAATCTGACCAAACATCTGATTTTGTAAGAGCGGCAAAAATGCAGCGTTTTCACATGTTTCAAATGTTTTTAATTAATGCGATGTACCCAATGTATGCCCTTTAAAAATATTAGGTTAAATTCAAAATAGATTAAAAAAAAATTACGACTTAATGCCAAAAAAAATCTATTCCTAAGTGCGTTGTGCCAAGGTGTGTTTCGATAAAACTACGGCATAAAATCTAAAAAAGTTTTAGTCCTGTCCGTCTGTCTGCTTGAGTTTCTTGATTCCAGAGTCGATAAAAGCTAAAAGTCAATCTGGTATCGACTATGAGTTTTTATGCGACAATTGCAAACTTTTGCGATTCGCACTTTGGGAAATTTTAAATTTTTGTATGTATGAACATGTTTTGGCTTTCACTTCTTCCCATTAAACATACATACGGAGCAAGTAGATCAGCCGTTTTTCCCACTTTGATTACTCGCATATTCGGATTGACCCGTAAGTCTAACGGAAATTTTTGTCGTACGATATTTGAAAGATCGGATTTCGGAAAGTTTCCGATTCTGAATCGTAATTCAGGTATAGGCCATTTTCCTTATGTACATTGCCATTCATAAATGCGATTTGTTATACCGTTAGGTTTAATTTATAAGTGAACTAACTAATTCAATTGTATTTTGATTTGCAGTAAGGATGTTTCGCTACCCACAGCGCTACAACGCGCGATGGCCGCCGAGGCAGAAGCCGCTCGTGAGGCACGTGCTAAGGTTATTGCTGCTGAGGGTGAAATGAAGTCATCGCGCGCATTGAAGGAAGCCTCGGAGATCATCTCGGCCAGTCCGTCGGCATTGCAGCTGCGGTATTTACAAACATTGAGCAGCATATCGGCGGAAAAGAACTCGACAATCATATTTCCGCTGCCCATGGAGCTGCTAACACCGTTTCTTAATGCCAGTGCTCATGCAGCGTCGTCGTCGGCTCATCGGCATCAGCACCAGCATCACCAGTGACGCTCGATGTCGGTGCTGCAGCCATACCTGGAGGCGCTGGGTCGCTGCGAGCTGCGTCGGCAAATTGCTGGACACGATGACGCTGACGATGATGACGACATTGTCGGCTATCTGCTGTGAGTGGCACTGAATGTCTGTCATGGTTTCCTGAATTGTGGCTGATGTTGTCGATGGAGGTTACATTGTTCCCTGGACACTACTACTGCTGTTGTGCTTAGGAATGCATGTTAAATCTTTGAGTTCGCTCAATCTCAACGGATGTGCCTTTTCAGACTGATGTGTGGGGATAATTTTGCCAATTTATTGAAATTAATTTTTGAACTATTGATCATTTGTCAGATATTAATATAGCTTTTACTTTTACGAAATTCTGTGAAAATTTCATTTCATATTGTTAATTTGCACAAACATGAGACAGTTTTGATTTTGTATATACAAAAATTTACGAAATGCTCTGTATAAACTTAGTATTTCAATTGCAGGAATTTCTACAGTCGAGCAATGTTGTCGATAAACAAAATAAAAATAAAAAGTAAATTTCAATTAATGGTAAAAAAAATGTATTATTTATAATTAAAACTTCTGAGGCGGAAATCAAAACAAGAGTAGGCTAATTAACAAATAAATTGACCTTAGCTACTATTCGTTTTGTACATTATTCTTGTAATATGAAAAAGTATCTAGTCAGGAAAAATATTTAAGAAATCACACCAAAATTAATTTTCATGAAAATTTCATCAAGTTAATAAAATACATGTATTACGTATAAGTAATATATATGTGTGTATATGTATATTTATTTAAAATGGCTTTTATAAAATGTATAAAAAATAGTTGTGACTTAAGAATACATATATATATATACATATACATTTGCGTAATTTAACCGAACTCAACTCAAAGTTCTTTTCATCTAGAGTCGAAAATTTACATGGGTATGTAAGCCTTAACAAAAACCACACAATTAAAATAGATATTAATATACATTTTGCATAATACATATATCAACTACCTTATTATGCATGTATGTACTATGTATCAGGTTTGTAAAGGTAGGTATGATGAAATATGTAAATACTTTTTGGGATCTGCAGCGCTAGCAACTCTTAACTGTGGAGTGTATTACACATTTTGCACAAATTGTTTTTTGTAAATAATAACAGCATTTTCGAGTTCTGTTTGGGTACTAAAATGATATTCCACAAGAAGATATCTAAATGTTGTTAATTATGCACTTTAACTCACATTCTTGTAGATATTTTCCATATTGGCGGAAAATAAATGGAATTTAGAGAAGCATAAGTGTTGATTGCACTAGGAAACAGCTAGATTGTGACTTTTACTGAACTCTTTTCTTTCGTACATACGGAGCCCCAGCTAAGGAAGACCCAATTTAATAATTTAAAACTAAAAAATAAATTGATTGATTTAAAAATTAAAAAAAAAAGTGGGAAAATGTTTGAGGAATTTTTTTTACTGTACGGGGCCTCATATGTATAAAAAAAATGCGTTTGGTAAGGGCTACAATACAAATGCAATTTTGTTGCCTGGAGTTATTCAAGGGCGACCTACATAATATAAAAAGAAATCCACTTTGCTTTTAAACAGAATAATGGCCACTGCATCGTAAGTTAAACATAACTTAAGCTAAGGAATCAGATCGTGCTACTGATGATGGGTAACACTCAAAAAATCTTCGCTAAGCTCGGCGTGCGACGAAACGGATTCCATGAACTGGAGGAGACGCTGCCCACAAAGCGCGTTTTGGCGGATGTCTTGAGACGCAGTTTGGGTTTTGTTGTCGTGCTGGTGGGGCTGGAGGAGCCAGACGAAACGCCGGACGAACTGGCTGCCGATAATGTCGATATTGAGCCTTTGGATGACAGTGGCTGCGAATTGATAAGCTGTGATGACTAAACAGGTTCTCAGCATAAACAGAGCATTAGCAATTAAGTATTAGGCTTACCTTTAAATAGTTGCGATCCATTGGCGTTATGACCTTAAGTTCCAGTGCGGCGCCACACGACTGAATAAGCCTAACCACCTGCTGATGTGAATACCATTTCACATCCATTCCAGCGATTTCCACTATGAAGTCGCCCTCCTTGATGCCACCCAGCTGTTGATATGCATAAAATAGCTTTATAACTGATTGTTTAAGTGAATGAGTCGAGTATACTCACATCTGCCAGGGAATTGATCTCGACATGTGCTATTATCACTGGCGCATCGCCACGCACATGAAAGCCAAAGTTCTCGAGCTCCTCCTTGTACTGACTGCAGCCGGCCTCGTGACTCTCATCAGCCGTTGGACAGTGACAGTGATAGTTGCTGGAATCGTGGTACATTGCTGAGCCCTTCTGCAGGCGCACACAACGCGGTGCAGTCCAGTGGCGACGTGCGGAGAATATTGCAATTGGCCCCAGCCGCTTGAAGGGGTCTTCCACTTTATACGATGTAAAATCGGGACCCGTCAAAGAGAGCGTGAACTTTGAGGACGCTATAATCAAAAAAACAAAGTCATTGGTGTTTAGTTCTCTTATTGTTACGCTTTTCAGATAGTCACCTTCAACAGTGCGCTCGACCAGATCGTAGCACTCGTCAATATTCTTGACCGGCGCTCGCAGGCAGAATCTCTCGTACTCCTCGTGAGTCTTGTAGTGGGCCTCCTTAATGACCTGCGTCAGTGATGCTTTGTTCTACAATAAAACAAAAAAAAGTGTCACAAATGTCAAGTGGCAAGTGTCAAATCTGATTGAGGTACCTTCAGGTAGCGGCACATGCGTTGCAATCGTTGCGCCTCCTCATGACTAGCCAGAGCTTCTTTCAAGTGAGTGCGCTTGATGGCAACAACACTGACGCTCTCGTCCTCACTCTCACTGCTGGCCTCCGTGGCACGCAGTGCCTCCCGCGCATTGCCAATGAACGATTCGTTCGATGACACCGTCTGACTCTTTTTGGTGCCCAGCGAAACATTGTCATCATCATCGCCCACAGTCGCATCGATGCTCCGCGCCTCATAGTGATGTGCCAGTGCTGCAATAATTAGTTATAACTAAGTATATAAAATCATGGCCAACAACACAAAGTTAACGACTCACCCTTGTATAATTCCGCTTTAAGCGGCACCAGACCCGCCCAGCACTCGGGCAGGTAGGTGTGCGTGTCATTCACTTGGATGTTCTTGTGCATCTCATTGTACTCCGCCGACAGCTGGGCCGCTTCACCAGCCAAATCCCGAAAGAGCTGCAAATGTGAGTTAAAAATAAAATTAATTACCTTATTTCAACAGCAGCTTATGATAAATACGAAACCAGGGATCGTAATGATTATAATTCTCAATTTTTCTGATCAACAAATTCAAAGTAAACTCATATTGTTCAATCTAAATGAAAACAAATTTTAAAATAATAATTAAATTTAAATTTTGGTTTACAAATCATAGAGCGAAAACTTAAAGTTGTTAAAAAACTGCATGTATTTGTTTTTTTGAATCTTAGAATACATTTTCAGGCTTCAAATTACATAAAAAATGGTTTTACGGTGGTTTGGTTGTTTATGGTCGAGCCTTATCAATTAGTTCCTCTTTTGCCTCTTAATTTCATTAATTTTTGTAATAAAAAGGTTATTATCAATGGCCAAAACAGTGGACAAAACATTCGTCTGAGTGTTTAGTTCTTTGCTCATCTTAAACTCAGTTTAATTTTCTTTTATTGAAGATAAAAACTATATCGAAAAGATATTTAATATATATTAATAATTTTAAAAAAAGTGTTTGTGTGTAAAAAGTGTAACGTCCGCAATAGAACGTCAATGTAACAACAGACAAAAATAAAATTTGTATTTAACGAAACTTCTTATCATTATTTTTTAAGCTGGATTGATATGGTCATATGTATATTCCATTTAATTTTTTATGTTTTGGATATTTTTGGTTTTCTAGTATTCAAAAACGACTTCCATTTTTTGTATCGCCCGCAATGGAACTTTAAGCAAGATTAACTTTTTTTATTAACAGTAAGTCTGTTATCTTCAAAGAGGTTTAAAAGTGCTTTCAAAGAAAAAATTAACCGAACTAAACGGGAGCTGTATCAGTTTAAACTTGAAAATATGAGTGCAAATGTTATAGCCCATATATCTTATACTCTTACAAATACAAATTATTTTCAATTCTGATTATACAAATTTAAAAATTCATTCATTCATATTTTGAACATAAATTTTCAATTTTAATAATAAAAATTGAAAGATAATTTGTATATTCAATGTTTTCAATAAAAATTAAAAACTTGTATTCAAAAATAAAAATTGAAAATAACAGTTAATCAATGATTTTCAAATAGAAATTGAAAATAAAAGTTTATCCTGTTTCTCATAACTCTTATTTGCGATCCCTGCTGGATAGCCAACAGGAACGACACTCACATGACTGGACTCGGTGAGGCCCAGCGCCTCGATCTGCAGCTGCAGCTTTTCGAAAAGACATTCGCGTGCCTGGGACAGCATTAGCGAGACAAGAACATCGAGCACCTGCGGCTTCAGGTCCATCGATGGTGCATTGGTGAATGTGTCGTAGATGTGACGAAAAATGCCAGCGGCACGCAGAAAACTGTCAACGGCCGCATCCAAGCCACGCTCCGTACGCCTATCGTGGCGTGCCCCAATCTGTGTGTATATCGCGCCCAGGTTGAACAGCGTGCATGCCTTCTCGAATGCAATGGTTCGCTGGCAGGAGGGCACACCGGTTAGCGAGTCGTACCATTCAAAGTACACGCCCAGGTTACGATCGGGTGGAAAGAAGCGCCGTTCTACATAGTACAATAGATTGTAATACCGAAACAGAAGCGCCACTCCATGATCGTCGCGCGATGGTGTCTTGGAAGCCTGCCAACGGAAATCGATACAAGACAATCAATATTTGTACATATGTATTGTATGTTTAGTATGTGGAGTCATTGTTCATAATATCATTAGATAATTTACCTGTCTGGTGTCCGTCATATCCGCTATCGCATCCATGTATATCGAGGGCTCTTCGCTGTAGTGCTCTAATATAAAGTCGGAAAACGGTTCCATGAAATTGATTTCCTTGGTCTCCTTTAGACCTAACGGTATCATTGGCATTATTCCTTCATGACTGCGAAATTAGAAGAAAATAAATTTAAATTTGTAACTACAAATGTATTTAACTTTGCATCAGGGTATTGAACCGATACAGTTTCAGTTACGGTATCGGTTATGCTCTATTTTCGGCAACGCAAATTTTTTGTATAAAGGTTACGTAACGGTTATCGGTTTTTCGTATGTTTCGATGTTTGCCTCACGCATTGAAAACTATTAGAAGTGCATCGCAATTTAATATTAAACTTAAACAACATTTGCAGACATTAGATTAAGTAATTAATGATTAAATCAAAATTAATTAAAAATTTAATAACTGTAAAATATATGTTTGTGACTAGCTCATTAAATAATAAGTTTGAACTTGAAGTGTTGGAATAAAGAAAGAAATACACTAATAAATAAAAAATACCGATATGATTCCGGTTCACAAAAAAGAAAAATTTGTTTGTTAAAATATTAAAAAAATATTTTAATATATATACACAAATTCTTTTGTTAAAAAAACAGAAGATCTATTAAGATCAATATTTTAATTAATAATAAAAATAAAAATTAGTTTGAAAACGATGATAGCCCCGTAACAATTAAAATTAATTTCGTACTTGGTTGAACAAAAGCTAACCGTTATACTTGAATAGGTTACTAAGCGGTTATTTCGGTTTGAATAATTTCGGTATTTGGATTTCGGTACAATACAAAATTGTATTTCGGTTACCGTTTCAGTAACGGCTAAAACCGGTTAAAGGTTACGGTTTCAGTCCCTGCTTTGAAATAAGAAAGGCAGTTTTCCGACCATTCAGAGGGTTTTCAAAATATTAAATAAACATTCGTTGCTTCTGATTTCCTCTGCTTCGTCTTTTTTTGTTGTTTTTAATTTTTTATTTCTCCCAAATATGACAATATCTGTAAAAACCATGTTGATCTCTGAGTTTCGAAACAAACTTAATCAGTTAACAGATTTTAGGAATTTTTATGTACTTTATGGGCTCGGAAATACAATACCCTGTCTGATACAACCATTTTCGATGGATGAAGACTGTCGGGTGCTGGGCAAAGTACACCGTTCCGCTTGGTAATCAATAACGTACATACTCAATTTGTTCGTGCCAATACTGAGGTGCTCAGATCTAATCAACCTGAATTATTTCCTAAAACCAATGCAACTTCAGCAAGTTAATGTTTATTTACTTTTTTGTTATTGCTGCCACATTAAACACATACATTTGTAGTAAATCGTTAATCTATCAATGTGTCTGTAATACAGACTCTGTATGTACAATGTACACAATTATTTATTTATTTATTTTTTTATGATATTTGTACTTTTGTCAGTTGTTTATTTAATGACGGTTTTTCACTTTCTTTGTTGCTTTGGCGCTATGCTGGGATATCGTTCCACTTGAGGGCGCAAAAAGGCGCTTGACCAGAAACTGATGCGCAAAAACTACAGCTGCCCAGCTGGATAGTTAGTTGCATGCCCCAACAAGCTGGGAACAGCCAAAACTACAAATTTTAGCATTTGCATGAAAATGAAAATAATAAATAAAATGAGAAGCAAGAAAATGGCAACAAATTTGCTGCCAGCCATGCGACTCAAATGGGTGCACAGATCGAGATCGACTTGGACGCCAACGCCGCTGGGGCTCCCGTAGAAATCGCAGAAATCACTCACCTCTCGCTCTGATAGATCTCCACAGAGGAGTTCAGCTCGGCCAGCTGCTCCTTTAGCAGCTGCAAATTCGAGTTAACGAAGCTCAGTTCCAAGGCGACTGTGTCGCGCAGCTTGCGGTTTGTTGTTGCCTGCGAAGTCAAAGGAAAATTGTTATCAGTCATACAATATAAGATCTATATAGTAGACCCGACTGCCTGCTCCACCCACCTTGTAAAGATTCTCGGCACCGGCGCGTAAGCGCAGCTCCTTGTTGATTTCCTGGTTCAGTTTACATCGGCGACTTTGCAATTTGCCTCGACAGGTTGCTGCTCGAGGATCGGACCCCTGTAATGGAGAAAATTTAAATTAATTAATTAAATTAAAGTTAAAGCAAGAATACACTCAATATATCAATAAAATATTTCGAGAATAATTAAAATTGAATTGAATGGGAGTATTCAATTAATACTTCTAGAATGTCGGATATTTAAATAGCTCCAACCAAAATAAATAGTTATAAACTTTATAACTTCAATGTTCTCATACCTATCATAATAATATGCCGTAGTAAGCAAATTAATTTATTTTATTTTTCAACATAATCTCCAGTTAAACTAATGAACTTTATTCAACGGTCTTTCAATATTTTTAAGCCCTCCAAACAGTAAGATTCGGTAAGGTCCTTAAAATAGGTATTCGATTCATAGTAACCTCTTTATTTAAGTAAAATATTTATCCAGAAACTTATATTATAAATTTGAAATACATAATTAAACTTTACCAGGCATCAGTTTATAGATTCTCCAACAAAATTATACTTTGACTTAGGCCAATGACTTATCAGCAAGTCCTCGTACATATTTGACTTATAACTTTTAAAAAAGGGAACAAATGAAGGTTTTCTTTGGGCATAATTTACTTCTGAGGCGTGTCAAGCAAACGCAACCAAGTTGATTGACTTTTTACGGAAAATAACAAAGCTAAACAAAATGAACAGCTAGTACCACAATGAGACACAACCTGGCATACAAATTGTGCATTCGCCAAGTGCAGAACATAAACAAGGTAAATGGAAATTTAGACAGAGAAGTAGAAGTGGTAGAATCTGAACCACAAATACTAGAAAATGGAAATGGAGTTTCTGGTTCTTGGGATGAACGCCCGCATTTTGTACTTTAACTTAAACTGCTACTAGGAGCTGATGGCACAAACGACGTACACAGGAAAAAAAATGAGGAAGAAAATCAAAAATTCTTTTGTTATTCTATTAGGCTTAAGTTCTTCTATATTTTTCCCCATTTCAGCTTGTTGCAATTTAACAAAATTGTTTACCATTTTAAATGGTCATTTGTTTTATCATTTCAATTTGTTTGCTTATTCGCTTTCGATTATGATTCATGAAATTAAATGTAGAGTATTGTAGATCAACTTCTGGCTTATTCAGTTTGTTAACATTAAAGGAATGTACATGATTTTTAAATAAACAACGTTATAAAATTGTAGATAAAGTTACACATTTTTGTAGTTTTATTTTTTCGCTCTGTGTAAATAAGTACATTAACGTAACTAGAATAACAAAAGTTTGTCGTGTTATCTAGTAGTTGTATAACTATGTATGTAGTTGCACACAACTCATTTTATATCCACATGTACATGTGTGTGTGTGTGTGTGCGTGTCTGTGCACAAAAGGCCAATGTGCTGGGTCAATATACAAGTAGGAACACCAGTAAACGTGGCTAGACCATAATTATTATGCATTCATGTTAACGTATTCACGTATTTGTTCGCCAACGCACCGTGACACGATTGGAATATGTACTCGGAACGTAAACGGAAGTAGGAAGTGATCGTCACGATGCTGCACATTCTGGAAGTGGGATCTTCTTCATAGGGAGGAGTGCTTACTGCATATTTAGTATATATATCTTTGGTGCTTCTAAGTTTGTGGCAAACTTATACACATATAGTATGTATAAATTCTTAATTTTTTCACTTGTCTTTAGGAACACCTAGTATCTTTCAGATTTGAGACAATAAGAGTTTAATCTACCAAATTTGTTGACAATATCCCTATGGCTTGCGCGCAGATCAAGTTTGTTTTTGAATTCTGACCACCCCGACAAATTAAAATTTACAAGTTATAAGATTTCCTCACAATCGGAATTGCTGATATCACTAGGCTACAGCCAGGTAAACAGGTAAGCACCGCAAATTGCATGAGTTGGTCGTTTCGATATTTTCATGATTATCCAAAAAAATTTATAAAATCAAACAGCCAGATAAATCTAATTCTTGGCAACACTCCCACGATTTCAAAGTCCTATTTCATTAGGCGACTTCGTAATAAATTTCTTATATTTATTTATAACATAAAATAATATTTAGATTACAATATTTACCTCTAAGCCATAGTAAAAATTTAAAATAAATTTGTTTTTTTTTTTTATAATTTGTTAGTAAGAAATTGTTCGACGTCATTCCGAAAACTGAGAGCTTTTTCCACAACATATATTTTTTGTATTTATGTATAATTTGTATTTTGTTTGTCCTGATACTTTTATCATCATAGCTTCTACAGAATTAAAAGACTGACTCTCTTTTTCCATAGTTTGATTTTGACATTAATTTATTACAAATTAGTTAACTCTTTTTTTGTTTTTAAATATCTTTTAGCGAGTTAACTGATACCTTAACTGAACATTGGGAATATGAGGCTGAACTGAATCTAATCGAGTTGAAAAACGTCGACCGGATAAAGGCTCTCAGATATAATCATTTCGACATTTCATACACTCGAGCCTTAACAAAGAGACATTGCTGCGATAATCAAAGCGACAAGTATAATGAGCAAATTGGCTGTGGCAGGCACAAGTTGCAAGACTTTGTGTCGAGATCAGAACCACCAAGGTGTGGTTGCGACCCTCAAGGTTGGGGCTTCAAATACAGATGTGGTTAGACATGAGCAGCTGATGAGCTAAGGACTATGGACACTAAGACCTGACCCTGATCCGTTCTGCTGTTGTCTGTTTAGTGTTAGCTCTTCATAGCTCACCGACTCCAAGGGGGCGAGTAAGTGTGTGTTTTGTTTTGAGCTGGCGTGCTCTGCATAATTAAAAGCGCCAGCGATGAGCTCAGGAGAGACTACGAGGCCAGCGAGCCCGACTCGACCAAGCGGATTTGGCAGCTCAGTGTTCACCACTGTCCACAATAAGTAAGAAGTGCCCTTCCAATTGCCCATCCAAGTAGCTGGGCAATGAACTCAACTCAACTTAAGTCAACGTGTCGTTGGGAGGGAGGATCACCGTCACCGTCACCGTCACCGTCGCCATCGCCGTGGGCTTCAGTCAATCGTTGGCCAACTTGCCGCCTGGCATTAGACATGCATCAGCATCGGTTGCACGTGCTTGAAAAGTCAATGCACCAAGTCAGGAGGCGAATGGATGGACGGGCCGTTTGGCAGCTTTGACTGAGCAGAGGCCACTCAAGTGTGCAAAATGATTGCATTCAAATAATGTATTATGTGTGTATGTATATGTACATACTTTATGTACGTACTTTGACTAGATTATCCGATTAGCTGCACAAATTGCATGGTTAATTTTGGCTGCGGTTTCAGTTTAAGTTTAAGTTTCAATCTCGTTTTCATTTTCAATGTATTGGGCAAGGCAAAGCAACGAATTGCCGTGAGTCGCATTTACCAATCCGGAATTACTGAGAACTCGGAGCGCATGCAAATGACACTGCCGAAAATTTAAGAAAATAAAAAAATAAAACAAGTTGGGAATGCTACATTCGAACAAATTCGACTGAATGAGACCCTGTACTTAATATGTAGAAAAAAGGTTTATTAAAAAGCCCCGACAATGAGTCGGGTACGCTATTCATTTAACTTGCTTAACAGTGTTGCCAACGCCTCTACACAAAAACGGGCCGGTTGAACCCAAGATAAAAGAAAAAAAAAACAGACAGATTTTTTTAAAAGTACAAAAAATCTGGACAAAGCAATGTTTTCTTATTAATACATATAATAATAATTCATATAATAATATTATAGCTTTAAAAATAACTAAAATATTGAAAGTATTAGCTCTTTATTGGCCAGTTAAATATTTTCCACAGGAAATTCATCAATTATTTTTTTTAAATTTCAAAGTTATTTGGCGATCCGAAAATGAATATATTAGATGACACATAGTTGTATTTGATATATTCTATGAGCGAATTGGAACAATAAAAAAGGATGAATAAAGGATAAAGTAAAATAATTAAAAAAAAAGGTAATTTTTTTCGGAAATAAAATTTAAAAGGCATTTTCAGATAGGGGACGCATTACAATATTTCCGGAAATCGAAGTTTCAAAACGGATAGATCTGCCCACAAAAAGGACAAATTGGCAACACTGTTGCTTAACCTGCTTAGGATAAGCATAACTAACTTTTATTTATATTACTATTACTTATAATATATTTATGTACATTCAGTGTTTATACATACAGACAGACAGACGGACATGGCTCGGCAGTTAATGATGCTGAAAAACATAAAACACCCATTGTACTTTCAAAGTGCAGGGTTTAAAAAAAAAAATTCAAGCATCAACTACATAAATACAAATCGCTGGCCAAATTTTTTGGAATTATGCATGAAAGCGCCCGAAATGGCAATGGGAATTTCAGTTTCAATTTCTGAAAGCATTAAGAAATGAAAGTGTTTTCGATTACGACTGAAATATCGAATCTAAAGCTGGACGGCGGACGGTGTTACCAACTGTTGCCCCCTGTGTGCGCCCTTGAAAATAAAGGTTCCTTTACCATAGCTGCCGATAGTTACACTTCGATTATTTAAGCTTTGCAGTGAGATATGATGAATAGAACTTTGTACCCCTTTCAAGAAAAGATAATGGACTATGTACTGTCATTATTTCTACATATTGTTTCATAATGACTTTTAAATTGATGTTACTTTTGGCTTTGGTTTTCGGTTCGATTTGGTTCATGAAACGTGTTTTGTTAAATACTAAACAATGTTGGCCCATTTTCAAATCAAAATAGACAATTTGTAAGCATCAGTAGATGACATACAAACATATGTTCATTAAAGGCCCATTTCAAAATCATACATATATGTATATGATACATACATATGTATATATAGCATTAATATATGCTTGGTACTATGCAACACTTTCTAGAGCTTGCCGCACATTCCACCATCCCGAAAACCTGTTGCTGCCGCTTGTTGCTTTGTGTTGTTGTTGTGTGTTGTTGTTGTTGTGTTGTGTGTTGTTGTTGTGTCTTGCTGTGTTTGTGTTTTGGCTAGTCGTACTTTCACCTGTTTTAAGGTTTTTGCGCTTTTGTTTAGTGTTGTTTGTTTGGTTTTATTTTGTTTTACAAATCGGGTTAGAGTCATTAATTAAACACACACACACATAAGAGAATTTTTAGGAGGGAAACGCTTGGCCATCATGTTTGTATGAATAATACACATACATATATGTACATTTTTATTTTGGGGGCATTCTGTAGGTCACAGTTGGGCGCCGATTAGCCCAGCAAGCATCACAGCGGTTTGTATCTATCGTTTTCATTGTTGTTCCCTGTTAACTGCGACCCACTGGCTTTGTTTTATTTATGACAAAAAAACTCATACATACGTTATGTATATTTGCTACCAATAAGCCATTCTGATGATACAAGTCGTAGCCCTATAGACAAGTCGGAAGATACATATACATACACTGGCGAACATATTTATTGGTAAGCAAACATTTTGAGATTTGGGGGCTTAGTTGTCCCCTTATCGTTAACATATTGGTATCAATGGAAAGGTCATTTAAATTCCGTTTGAATGATATAATACTTTCCTTAACCCATTAAGTACCCTTCGAAAATTTTAATTCAATTGAAGATAAACTGGCAAAAATAAATGAGAAAACGCTAATGCTGCCATGGCTATAAAGGCATTGCAGCTGCTGTGAAATGGCAGAGCCAATACTAAAATTAACATTAACCAACAACAACAAGTAGAACCAATACCAGATATAATAATAATAACAACAACAACAACCACAACAGCAACCTGTTGCACTAGTGGCTAAGTGACCCACATGCTGCCAGTCGCAAAACTTGTTCATATTCAATAATACAAATCGGTTAGGAGAGAAAAACTACTATAAGAGAGAGAAAGAAAAATGCGCAATAAAAATGAACGGCCACAAAAATGCTAGTAAATATGCGTGTTAGCTGCTGCTGCTGTTGCTGCATATGCAAACAGCAACAGCAACAGGCTGAGGCAATTGTTAAGCGTTAAGAGGCAACAGCTTAAAGCCAAGAGCCAACAGCTGTGAGATACATATGTATATGTATCTATGCATTTAATCGCGCACAACTCGCCTAGGCCTTGTGCAGAGGAATGCTGAACACTTGACAGAAACAAAAAGCACCGCCAACAACAACAGCAACAACAGCAACAAATAGTTTTATCGGACAAGTGTTGAGTAGAGTTGCTGCTGCTGCGGCACACCGTTCTGGCTCTCAACTGGTTTTTGAGGTCGTTAGGCATAAGCAGAGGCAACCGCAGTCGCAGCCGCAGTCGCAGCAGCCGTCAGCATCATCCGTTAGCTCCATAGAGCGGACACGAGACGACAGACAGTCCGCAGCCATTGACATGTTGTTGTTGTTGTTGCTGTTGTTGAATTTGCTGCTCGCCCGATAACTGTAAGCTGCAGCATTCAAGTTTTGGGAAATTGGAACACACACATTTTGGCTCTTATTGATATTCGGTTCGGTTTTTGTGGCATAGTGAAAATATTTTTCGCCAAATGCCAACTTTGGCTGTCTTTCATGTACATACGCCATATGCCCACCGTTAGGCTCGTTAGTTTGGCCCCAATGATGCGTCGATGATAAATGTGCTGGAATAACCGTTGCTGCTGCCCATCGCAGTCTCAACTCTAATCCCATTACCGAATTTGGGAGACTCGAAACCACATTTGGCACACAGCTAGGAAATGCATGGCTCGAAAATAAAAGAAAACAAACCAATAAAGCTGTTTTTATCTACAGTTTGTGATATTTAGTTTTATCAACATTTAATTTAAACTATCGCGAAAAGCTCATTCAGTCTAAGAAATTTTTTCCTAATATAAAAGTTATTTATTTCGAGAATTAGTTTTATTTGCGCTTTTCAAAGATCACGCGTAACTGGCGTCATTCTTTCGTCTTATTTACGAACTATTCTCCATATTCAATTTCAGTGGAGTTGCACACTTGAAAGTTAAACGTTGTTCTTTGAAAACAATCGAGATATTAAATGGACGATTTTCTGGGAGTTTAGAATTTTATGTTATAGAAGTACTTCTTATTATATTATTTAAATTGATTTTACTTACAGTCGAACTTCCCTAAATCGAATCACCATTATCCAAAGAACAAGTTCGACTTAGGGAGACTTCGACTTAGGGAATCATTTTTTTAAAGTCTTTTAACAGAAACTACAATATCATTCATTCATAAATACATTTCGAATTGCAAACAATTCTTGTTATTTTCAACAAAAAGAAGACCTGTCAATATCCTTAAAAATTGGGTTCTTTAGCTGTATCCAGAAGAAGTTCCCGATTCAAATGACATCATAATTAATTTTCTATTCTTTTAAATAATGAAAACTGTTTTCGCTGCGATACCATATATTTCGGCAACTTAAATTTTTTTGGTCCACTTTCGAATTCCTTAACTAATAAGTTTGAATATTTAATTTAATAATTAAAATAATCTTGCGCTGATACGCTAACAAAGAAGTACATAAAGTACGTATTTCCTGAAGCTAGTTCACCAGCCAATGTAATTGTTGTTGCAATATTCTATTATATTACATTCTCATATGTTAATGTACATCAATATTACATATCCAAACAAGCCGGTAACAAAAGCATAACACAGAAACGAAAAAAAATTCAAACTTGATTGGGGATTTTCCCTAAAAGTTCGACTGACAGAAGCATAATATTTTTGTTCGAGCTAAGGAGAAATTTGACTTATGGAAGTTCGAGTTACGGAAGCAGAATTGTATGAAATTTGCTCAGTAACCGCTATTGCCACTCGATTTAGTTTGAGTTAGAGAAAATTCGGGTTAGGGAAGATCGAATTAGGGAAGTTCGACTGTATTTTAATTAACTAGCAATTTTCATCAAAATTATATTGAAAAGTAAAGAGTAGATTTTTTGTTCAAAATTTGCATGGAATACACTGGTTAAATAGAATTTCTTGCTTCAAAAGAATCTCTAGATATAAGGAACAGTAAACTTGCCCACTCGTATTTTAGTAAACTTCGAAACAAATCACACAGAAATAATCAGAAATATCACACACGCTAACCGAAAATAATACATATGAACAGATCGTTTGGTTACCAGTGGGTGCTTCGCATCATTAAATAATTAGCTGCTAATGACATTACGTACTAGACCGCATTTTAAGTGTAAATCGTTAGCATGGCTTAAATGGTCAACAATAATGGCAAAATTGCCGAATTAAGCGCAAACACACAATTCAACAAAGTGTTCATGCAGGAACATTGTTACAAACATATACACAAATAAAATTCAGATACATTTACACAAGTTGGAATTGGTATACATAGGTACACAATGTCAGCTCGGATTGACGCAAAAATTGCTAAAACCAATTGTCAATGGTTTTGTTTTTGTTATTCCAGCTGTTCTAGTCGCATGTGAAACTAGTTGAAAAAGCTGAAAAAAAGAGCCCGACTGTAAAATACCCTGTATATATATTTTGTAAAAACTGAAACACACGTGATGTAGCGTCAGATGTGTGTAAAATTGTTTCTTGAATAACTCTAAAACTTATTATCCGATCGTGATGTACATTTGTAATTTTCAGGACACATCGAGATTACGATTCTTATCATTCGTTTTAAAGTGCTCTTGTAATTCGATATTTTTGATTTGCTGAAGCGGGTGGAGGCGCGTCTACATTTAAAGTTTAGTCGATCTAGCTCTTGAACTCTCTAAAGTCTAGCTAAGGACTGAAGTGACTAAATCGACTTGGTTGTTAATGCCGATCAAGAATATGTATTTACTTTATTGGGTATGCCATGCCTCATTCTGTTTTTTTTTTATTTAATAGACCCTTCATACTTCAAAGTACAGGGTATAAAAACCAATTTACTTTGAAAATGTACTGGAAAATTGGTATTGCCGTAGAATGTGGTAAGTACGAGCGAGTTACTCATAAATACCTTGGCATGTTTTATCCCGCCGTTAATTTTCCCACATTTGACTCGAAGTTACCTGTGTGCCTCATCAAATCACGTATTGAAATTGCTGTTGCCGATTCCTCTTGAGCACAACACACCCCGCCTCACCCATTGCCCACAATCCATTTCCAACTCAACACTGTTGTGGGCGCCTAATAGCCGTAACAGCAATAACAACTACAATTGCTGCTTAGAATTTGTTCAACTGGCAATTTAAGAGTCACAGTCGCACGACTATAAAATACCCATGTAAAACAGTACAGTCGAGAGTGTTCAATTACAAGTTGCCCGTTCTGAAGACCTCTAATACAACTTGCACTAAAAATAATACGTATTTCATATATACCACATTAATATATTAAGATAAGAAGAAACTCAAGCAGTGGAGCCGGCCGATCTTGCAATATTGATGTGGAGTACGAAAAGAATATTTTGACAGAATGCGTCGCTCTATGTAGACGAAGATGTAGTTTTCTAGGGAAATCCTTGGCGAAAATTCTTGGCTTAGAAGAGGGTACAATTTGTAGGTATATTATATATTGTATATTGTCGTAGAACAGGTTTTCCTCTTTACATCTGTTTTGCTTCCCTAGAAAATTTATCCTTTAGTAAATACTTAGTAGGGCCTGTAGAAGAGAAAGTTACAGACTACTATATATCTGATAAATAAAAAAAAAATTAGTACACCAATACCTTCATTCGATTCTGTTAAAATCAGGGATTAAAACCCTAACCGAAACCGTAACCTTTAACCGGTACAAACCGATTGAAATTTGAAACCGTAACTGAAACCGTAACCGAAAAAAAAAAATTTTCATCTGACCGAAAGCTTTAAACCGAAATAACCGTTTAACCGTTTCATTTCTAGGGGTTAATTTCGGTTTTCCATACATGCAAAAAAAAAAAAAATACAAATAAAAGCAAGATGCAAAACTTGTCTGCATTTCATTGTCTTATTGTACATGCATAAGACAATGAAATGCAGACAATTTTTGCATCTTGCTTTTATTTGTATTTTTTTTTTTGCATGTATGGAAAAGCGAAATTAACACCTCATACAGTGTGCCACTAATGTCTTCATACAGCATAAATTTTTTAAATTTGGGTATAATAAAGATGGTTTGATGCGGGTTGTTAATATTAATCTTTTAATCACTTAAATTCCGTTCGATTGATACAAAAATTTCTATAACCCATTAAGTACCCTTGGAAAATTTTGAATTTTAGAAAAAGTAAATTTTTCAAGATTTTTCCTCGATTTTTTCAAAAAAATATTTTGATGCAAAAAATTATCAAAAATATTTTTGCTAGTATTTTTTATGATTTTTTGAAAATTGCTAAAAAGCCACATTTTGTATGAAAAAGAGGAAAATGGTGTTAAATAGTCACTTTTAGCAGCACTGAGAAAGTAATGCGCTTTTATTATTATTGAAACACACAAAAACCGGTTCACCGTTACGAAACCTTTATTCAAAGACTTACCGTAACCGATAACCGAAAACCTAAATGCGAATTTAACCGAAACCGTAACTGAAACCGATAATCGTTTCGGTTTTAATCCCTGGTTAAAATTTAAGAAAATATAAACAAAAAAAAGGAAACATTCCTACAATAACAACTTCTACCACGGTATTTTGCTATATTTTGCTAAAGCTTTGACTAGTAGCAAATTTTTTAAAAGACTCGAACGCTTTTCTATTTTTGGTTTGGTTTGGAGGTCTGTAATTTTCAAACGATTTGCAACAATCTTAAATTTTCAATGGATATTCTTTCTACTCCAAAAAAGTGTTTCACAACGAAATAAAAGTAGGCGTGGCACACGAAAAGGTGTTAATTAATGTTCAAACACGCTTAGACACCTAAGGTAGGGCAAAGAAAATTATGTTTATATGTTTATTGCAGAAGTTTGTAATTTTCTGCAAATAGAAAAATAAAATCTATTTTTTTTTTTGCAACAAACGATATTGGAATAATTAAATAAACTAATTTTTAGTAAATAAAAATGCTCGTCACGCAAACAGCATACGCATACAGCACTTGAGTAAAACATTTTATATGAATATATTGTCAAGTGCACTTAAGTCTAAATAAAGAAAAACAGATCACTGGGAAGAAATGATTGGCCGTGCTCACCAGAAAAAATCGACAACAGAATATCGATGAAATTTGTATGATTATACTGGTGAACGGCAGTGATTAGCAAATTTAAAATGTTGTGATTATGATGACTGAAAATTCATCACCAAAATAATACGCTGAAATTCTGTGATTGTGATGCTTTGTTATCGATACAACAAATCGTAATCAACAAAACACAAGATTTGAAAATAAAAAGGACAAAATTAATAAGGAAACCACATTATTAATACTAATTTGGTCTTCTTAAAAAAAATGCAAAGAAGACGTTGGAGTCTGCGTATTTTTAAGGAATATGGCTTTAAACTTTCTCATATAAAATATTAAAGGCGCATACAATATAGGCTTAATTATTTATAAATGCAACAAATCATCTATTATTTTGGCCTTTTGCTGTGTTCATTCCCATAACATTAAGCATTTTACACCAAACTGTTTTGAATTTCTTTAATAAATATTAAAAGCTTTGACAAAAAAAAAGAAATGACAACTTCGATTTTGCCTTAAAGTTTCATCAAAGCGTTCACCAGAAGCCCATCAACAATTTTTTGATTTCTGATACATGATTACTGATCGATTAGTTCTGGTGAACACGGCCATTGATTGTTGTCTATTTGTTCGAGCATTGCATAAGATTATTAAGATTGTTAATACATATATATATTTATACATATTTATGTGTACGAATATATTGGTCAGAACCAGGTAAAGCTAGAAATTTAAATGGTATGCGTTGCGGCCTTAAAGCGTTACTCTAGCGAAGCATTCCAATGAGAGAACTCTTGAGTCTTGAACTTTGAATGTGAGCCAAGCTCATACACACATTATACACACTATATGTATTGAAGCTCAAATTAAGAATGCGGATTGTATGTGTTATTATGTGTTATTTTCAACGGCGGCAAATTTAAAAATTCGCAAATGGCATATGTCAAAATTGTGTGGCGAGTACTCGAGCTCAAGTATTTGTCAGTTTATCACGTATGTAGGTGGGCACATTTGCAATGTATGTACACGTTCCACAGATTTAGACGGCTTTCCATACCCTCTTCAGCCGTCTGTTGGCTGCCGTCTCAGTCACCTGTTTTGATCTGTTCATGGCAGTCCATAACTGTGCTCAGTGGCTAACTATTTAGTTATAAAAAACTCTTGGAAGATTTTTTTACGCACGTGTGGCCTCTTTAGATATGTTCGAGTTGTGGGTGGACACGATAATAGCACTTATTCTAGCACTTATTTTAATGTACAAACATATATTAGATGCTTACCATTAGCTCCAATTTAAGCAGATATCCCATTGGTGACTTGCAAGTCATTTTGTTTACTATCGATCGCCTAATTCAACTATGAATTTCAGGAAATCACAAAAACGAAAAATTTAGGCTTTTTTCGTAACGCCAAGGACTTGATAATCAAAAATGTTAATATTCGTCCGATCGTCAACTATATCAAATTACACATTTCGTGACAGAATTATTTTACCCTGTGCAAGGGTATAAGAAATATGCATGTGTCGTTAATATTGAGGCAATCGATTCAAATTGATTCAATTGAGTTATTTGTATTGGAATTCGTTAGCAAACACGAGTCTATTTATTGTATACAATGAATATAAAACTCATATGCATGACATTAACAGAAAATAAATGAAAATTGACAAATAAACACAAACTGAATGGGCATTGAATTTGTGAACTGCCCTTGAGCTCTCTATTTACATAGATCCAATTTGTTAATTCCCAAGTGGGTCAAATGGCATTGCAAAAGGACTTGATTAGGTTCGGTCCTAATATTATTTAGCGCATACGCATACACTTTAAGTACCACATACACAAAACACAATCACAAAATAAAAATAAAGAATTAAACATAAATATTTTATATTTATTTAGTAAAGAAAACACGAGTGCGACGGCAAAAACACGTCTGTAATTCTCGAGATACAGAACAGTTCTTGGGTGCTCTTTGGCATTGCCACTAGTCCAAAGCTAAAACTGAGCCACGATTCCAGTTGTGTCTCTGAGATAAACACAAAGAGCCACAGCAAGAACGTAGAAGAAGAGAAATTGTTGGTTCTGAAGCTGCTGTCGGCTAGAAGTGAGTAAACTTCTAAGATAGGCCGTGCAGCAGTTCGACCTGGTCAGGTGGCTTTTCTTACTTCTGCCTCTGTTGGCCCCAAACTTGAAACACACACACACACACACACACACACATACAGGCACTAGCACAAGCACAAAGAGACCCAAAAAGAAACGTATAATCTTATGCTAATGAAGTCAGAAATGAAAACCACCAAAATGAACGCAAAAAAGGCGTCGAAGTGCACGAATCATTTGCAACCCAAAAATGATGTCAAATAAAGATCATTAATAGGTGCAGAAGAAGCTGGCGCCACACACTTTCAATTCCAGAGCGCACAGTGGGAGAAACTGCAGATTTAGCGGCGATTAAATAATAACTTCTATAAAAACTATTTTTGTACGGATAATTTTGTTTTGTATGTAAATATACCATAAATCAAACTTAATAAAGAAATATTTTTTTTTTGCTGCAAATTTTTTATTTTTTTTTTAAATTTTGCCTAAGATTGCTCTACTCGATATCTGGATAGTTTCGCCCAAATTTAAGGCATTTCTTTTGCAAATTTTATACATTTTTTTTTTTTCAATATTTAAGAAATATATTTACACATCTTTACAAATTTTGGTATGAATTTGACAACTATATAATCACCTGGAATCTAATTCTTTCGCGCAAATGCATGCCAAGTTAGAGAAATAATCAGTCTAGCAGAAATAAATTTGTTACTTAAAGAAAAAGTTGATATTTTTAATTAAATTTATTTTATAATTAAATTTTACACAAAGAAACTATTTTTACAATATTTTTTTTAGCATAACCATTTTATTTATTAATTTTTTGTTCAGTTGAAAGGTCTTCATCTACTTCTTCATTTAAAATAAGACCAATATTGTCTTTTTTTGAATATGAAACTGAAACTGAGAAACTGAAAATTAAGTTCGTAGTACTTAAATTTAGTCCCACCAATGATAAACTTGTACCATCTAACCATTCCTTGTTGTTTTTTTTTTTTTCCAAAATTTGTATAAATTCGATGATTTTCTTTCCATTTCATGGCCAATCTTTTTGAGAAATTTTTCATATTCAGAGCTATTTTATCGCAATCACCTTCGTTATGTTTATTTCTATCGGTAATATTGGTGTAGATGTAAGCCTCCACTGCAAAAAGTTTTTTTAAAGTATAATTTTCCGTATGCCATTCATTAACTAGCACTCGACATTGAAGCTAAAAAAAATGAATTAAAAAATAATATGCGGAAATATGCAGCTCATTGTGGACATTTCCACAGTAGAAAACATTGACTAATTTTTAAAAAATACAATGCGAAAGTTTAGTTCATTGGTAAACATTACATCTTTTACAAGCACTACAATGGATATTGAATTTTTGGACGAAACACAATCACAGGTCACAAACACATATTTTGTTATTAATTTCATATCTCTTTCTTTATATATTACCAAAAAAATTTTAGTTAAAATGCAATATAAGCAAGATGTTGGCTAATTTAATCACGTGCTTAACATATGGTCTGTTTGAAGCTCTGCAGCTGTACGAATATTGAGAGAAAAGCGAAACGAAAATTGTTTTAGGCTCATTTGATATATTAGTTATCAATTAAAAAACGATATTGGCGCCAAGATTTGAGTTGAAATTTGAATTAATCGAAGCTAAATCTGCCGTTTCTCCCACTGTGGAGCGATGAGTTCAATGGCCAACAGGCAAACAACTGGCAACTGGTAGTTGGGAAACTGTTGGTTGAAGTTGGCGGAAGTGCCAAGTCACAAGATTCGCAAGAATCACACTCGAGAATGCACTGCGGCGGCTGTCAGTGGCATTTTACAGTTAAAACGCTTTACACGCTGTCCAATGGCTTCCTTTAGCCATTTTGTTTGCCATTTTGCCATTGCATGTACTAGATATGAGTACAGCAGTCACTGTTGCTTCTGCCCAAATCGCTGGCAATCATAATTCAATGTAATTGAATGCAGCTAATTTGTGCGCAATTTGGCAGCCTCTCGTGGGGTCATTTGAAATTGCCTAGAAGCACGCACACTGTGGACCAGTTAGTTACCTATATAAACTACAGCATTTCCAACTATCAGCAGTATACGAATCACATCAGCAATGTTTAATCTACGATTTGGACGTCTACTGGGTCTACTGCTGCTGCCAGCGGTCCTGACCCTTGGTGCCGTTGATGGCCATCCACCAGCGACAACAACAACAACAGCAGCAGCATTGCCGGCAGCTCAGCTGAACACCAATGGCGATGCATACGATAGCAAATTTGATAACGTTGATTTGGATGAGATACTAAGGCAGGAGCGTTTGCTAAACAACTACATCAAGTGCCTGGAGAATACTGGACCCTGTACACCCGATGCCAAGATGCTAAAGGGTATGTTTAGCTATCAATCAACTGATAATGATCAATCAAATTGATCAATCTACAAACATTAATATACAGACATCTTGCCCGATGCCATGATGACTGACTGTGCCAAGTGCACTGAGAAACAAAAGTATGGCGCCGATAAGGTTACTCGCCATCTGATTGACAATCGCCCAAACGATTGGCAGCGCTTGGAAAAGATCTACGACCCGCAGGGTTCCTATCGCATCAAGTACGAGGAATCCAAGACTTTGAACAACGGATCAAAGGACAAAACTGAAGCTGAATCTCTCGATCAGGTCCAGGGCGATTCCTAACCGTTTTAGCCAGAATAATCCAAATAATAGTAACAATTAAATGTATATTTACAAGTTGGCCTAATGGTTTTACCATTTCTTTTTTTTTTCACACAGCACAATATCACGTAAATAAAGCTAAGAAGAACAAATTTAATTTCTTACATTTTTCAATTTAAGAAAACGACGAGAAAACAACAACAATGTCGTTATTTCGCGAAGCTGCTCTAGAAAAACTCTTTCTGTTGTGTTTTGCTAACCGGCTTCAAGAAGTCGCACAAGCAGTCGAGCGGACAGGTGCTAATATTGAGCGAGTGTACAAAAACATAATGCAAAACAATACAAAGAACACCAACACAGCAAATGCTCAAACTGTATGAAGTGCGATTGTTGCAGTGCACTTCATCGATTGCTACTATTATTTGTTTATTCCAGGGACCGTAACTCTTAAAAGTTTTAAAATTAAAATTGCAAATTAACAATTATTTTCAAATTTTTATTTAGAGTCTCGAAATAAAAATTATTCTTAATTTGTATTTAAAAAGTCAAAAATAATCGTTAAACTCAATTTTTAAATAAAAGTTGAGAAATAACACTTATTTGCCAATAATTACTTCATGCATATATTACTGCAACAGAATATGGAAGAAAAAATGAAATATAGTAGAAAAAGTCGGATCGCTAATTTCGTCCTTAAAGGACATGTGATGTATCATATGAAAGGTCTCGAGTCATAGATCAAGAATAATTTTTGTAATACACCACTTGGTTCAAAAGATATTCAACTTAACTTTTATTTTTTGAGTTTTAAAATAAAAGTAATGGAATAACTCTTATTTTTAACTCACGCTCTTTGTATTAAGGATAGGATAATGAAATTTGTACATGATTTTTTCACACATTGATTCACATTGATTTTTTTAGTTGATATTAGCATTCATAACTCTTATTCGCAGTGCCTGGTTTATTCCTATAAATTTATATATATTTGAGATTAAAGTTATTAAGTACAAAATTTAGAGAATTTAAAGCTCATTAAAGTTCCTGAGTTGAACAAGATCTTTCAATACTTAGCTATTAATCAATATATGAGCATGTATTGTATGCCTTATTTGTCAGATAAATGTATAAATCGTAATTATGTTGATTCCAGGTTTCTTATTAATTTATAGCTATTGTATCAAATTCCGGGTAAAGGCAGGAAAAAAAGTTTGCTCCATTTGTGGAATGTGTGCGGAATATTTAAACGAGTGAGTATATAAAAATGTTTGTATGAATTCTAAGTATATTAGAGTGTTATCAGTATGAAATCTTTGTTTGTATTGTGTCGCAAAAGTTGTGCCATCATCATCATCACAATCACCATCATGATCACCATCATAAATTCCGTCAACACACCCACACCCAACGGTGGTCGCGAAGGTGAGCCTCATGCCGGGCCTGGGCCTGGGCCTGGCTAACGTGGTCGTTCATCTGTTTGGCTTTTCAATCGAAATGCTCAATCTGGCTAAAGGTGTGGCCAGCTGGCAGTGGCAAAGCCAAAGCCAAAGCCCAAAACCAAAACCACAGCGACTGTGACACACGTCGCCACACTAACATATTCGCATGGAGAGTCGGGTTTTGTGTTGCAGCCTCCAGATATTCAATTGTCAGTCAACTGCAACAGTGGTAACTCAATTGTTAAATGGTCAAGAGCCGCCGCGCCGTCGAGTTGAACGAACCCGCAACTTTGTTCGCTGCAATTCGATTTGGTTGTGTGTAGCTTGTGGATTGACTTGGGGGACGGGTGGTCGACAGTTGCCTCAATGGTAGCCAAACTTCCGGTTTCATTTCATTTCATTTAGTTGTAAACACGGCTACAAGTATGCCCGCAATTCATACTATCCAAAGCTAGGCAAAACAGTTGTTGTTTCATTCATTTGTGTTGGCAGCCGTCGCGTTGCGTCGGCTTTGACTGTCAATCAAATTCGTTGATGGTTTTCCGCTTGCCTTTGAATGCAATCCCATTTCCCATTCCCCATTCACATTTATAGTGATGCTATTACTGCTGCTTTGGCTTTGGCTTCGGCTGTTGCTGCTATAGCCCAGAGCGAGGTCCGCAATGCAAACCAAACCGAAGCACTCACAAGCTTCTAAAGTGGCTCACTCTTTACGGCCATTGCACAGTGGTGTGTGAGTATTCGAAAAATTATTGAAATTGTGATCTCTAAATGTGAACTACATTTCAGGTACCCTGATCATTATTTCAAGATTTTTAAGGATTATCTTCAATGAAATAAAAAAGGTGACAAATAATCATTATGTATTTTTATTTAACTCGCTCAAAATAAAACTCCCTTTTAAAAAAATCTTACGCAATCATTTCAAATACATTTATTGCCAATTTTGCCAGTGAGTTTTATTTTTTTCGCTTAATATTAATAATTTTCATTATTATTATTATTTTTTTTTTTTTTTAATTTTTGTGATTTTATTATTTGATTTAAATGTTGGTAATTCTAATTTTTAATTTAGATACTAGTTCAACAACAAATATACAAATATACATTGCTTATGGATACAGCTATAACCTTGAATTTCGACACATATGATATAGACTTTAGCCTGGATTTGTCCTTTAAGCTTCATGACGATTAAATAATCAACTAAAAAGCTATTTCGATATAAAGTAGGTAGATACAGGTACATAGATAGTCACTGTGCGTTGCCAGTTAAAGTTAACTAATTATGCATGCCACAACCATTTAGTTCTATCTAGCTACATATAAAGCTATCTCTGTGCGTATATTTATTACTGCCATGATTACTAACTTACGTACCATGTACTTACAATACATATGAGGGTTTCGTCTGAGCCAGATTGAAGTTCAATGGCTTATAGCGAGAGGGGCTTTGTAAGGTGCCAATAGGGGCCTATTCTTTTGCGAGTACTCGTAGAACAGAAGTTTCACTACCTTCTGTACTACATGGTGTCTTTGGCTGAATGACCTCGACCCGGCGGAGCAGCGACTTCGACGGCTTCGCAATATGGTTAGAAATTGCATGGAGAGCTTTCAAGTGCGTTGACTTGGGTAATAAACATGGCAAATGTTTATGGGGCGGCAAAAACAGATGCCCACATTCAAGTGTCAGCTTTTCAGTTTGTCTCCTAGACGCGTTTACAAATTTTTATTTCATTTGTTGAGCTGTCCCTCAAGTGTTTCGCAATTTTCATGCCAACCTGCCACAACTTAAATTTAAATATAAAAAAATAATAATAATAATAACGCGACGCTCGTAACGCGCTAGGCAAGAGGCAAATGTCAAAACCATAGACCTCCACTTACCACCATCTACAATACAAAACCTATCCCCCCATTCCCCCCTCTTGTGCTCATGGATCTCAGGTCGTTTAGCAAATGATACGAATGTCGTCGAAAAAGAAATGTCATTGTCAACGGGTCACAGCGTTTAATAAATAAATTATATAATTACGACTTGGAAGATTTTAGTGTTTTTTGTTGTTGAGACAATGCATGTAACGCCTTGTAATCCACCATCCATCCAACTACTGTCAAACCCCTTGCCACTTGCCACTTGCCACCTGCCATGGTCGAGTGAATGCCTCGAAGGCAGCTGCTAAGTGCTCGACTGGCGACACTTTGTTTCATTTGCATTTGGTTTCAAGTTCACTTCGTGGCCAACTGCTTCTTAGCTGCATCAGTTGCTGCCAATTGACTGCAACTGATGATTACCTGTCATCGGTTGATTGGATTTCCTGTGAAGTGCGCGCCTGGTTGCCTATTAGCCATTGAAGTTAAATTATTGATTTCCTATGATATGCATACCATTTGCCGGCCAATTGCAAAAATGAAAGCAAAAGCCAGCTTCAAATTGCCATGTACTCGTTCAAGTTTCCTAGTACCCGGTACCGGTTTTCCGGCCAAACTGCTGAAAAGTTAGCCTAGAATTTGAATGCTAATACACACATGTGCTACCTGTTGATACAAGTCAGAGCTTGGCTCGTTGCTGACATACTTAAGCTGTTCAAATGTGGTCAAAACTACAAGTACAAGTATCTACAGAGTGGGTCAAGGCTCAAAAGGTAACTCGGCGATAGTTATGTGCCAGTTTAAACTATTTCCATCTAAACTCTAATCATTGATAGTATTGCAATTAAGACTGATGACTGAGAATAATAACGCATTCTATCTTTAAAACTGTGGGTGTGGTAATGTGTTTTCTTACATGAGGATGCTATGATGTCCTTAATGATGTTGAAAAATCATATGCCAAATTCAATGTTTTATTATTTTCAAAGAGGAGTGCCAAAATCGGAAATAAATTTAATGTGCGTAGGCTTCAATGCAGAAGTATGTCTTTAAAATTTGTTTTATCTAGCTTTAATAGTCTCTAGATTGTCTACATCGACTCGTCTGTTGAGTCCTCAGGTCTGCCACGCCTCCTACTCCCCGTTACATACATTGCAACGAACACAATATACCTTTGTACTCAACGAGTAACGGGTATAATAATGTTAATAGCCAGCTGAATTGTTAATTGTCTGTGCATGCTCAACATAAAACTACAAATTTATGTACGCTTGGAGACAATTACAATTACATGATGATTATGCTGAATACAGATGGAAAGAGCCCGTGTCATTCACGTTGACAAAAGCAAAACAAACTCGTTTTAATGTCTATGAGCAAAACGAACGAATCCACAATAAGTTAGTAAGCACGATATCTTTAAGACGTTTAATATGCATTCTTCAAGCTTAAATTTCGCATACCCCGAAATAGTGCAATTTAAAGTCGCAGAAACAAAATTACTTTGCCTTTTTTTTTTGACATACTTCTGTATACCGTAACTACTCTAAAAACCCACTGTGCTTTGAACAAATTCTGCTGTAACACGAAAAACTTGAAACAATTGCAAGTATTTTAGTCGGAGTTATTAAAATTGGCTGTGTCTGAATTTTTTTATTTGGTATTTCATATTTTTGGTGACTGAGTAACTTTTGCGGCTACGGCTTTGCCCAGCTGCTGAGATTTTAATGTGGGTTGTCGATTTTCAGCTCTGCCACGAATCCCTCAACTTTGACTTATGGCCAGCTAACCACCGCAACAACAACAACAACAGCATCGGCGTCTACAACAATTTCTCATGCACTTCAAGCTAATGAATCGTTACAAACAAAGGAAAATGCCGATGTTAGTTTTGTTATTTTTCTTTCTTTATTTTTTTATTTTATCGTGTTGTTGCTGCAAGTTTAAAGATATTTACCTGTGGCAAGCAATTGCCCGCACATTTCCATATCAAATAGCTGGCAGGCCATTGCCATCTACAAACATATCTGGCAACGCCGTGCCATGCTTTTTGCCTTGACATTTTTTGGGGCACATTTCGATCATTTACTTCAAGACTGTCATAACTAGTGATGAAAATCCAAACTGTGCATCGAGCTTAAAATCGAATTGCAACTCGAGTCATCGATATTTCCCATACAATGCTGAATATGGTTCTGATTTTTTGGATTTCTTTATGAATATAATTTATATGTAATTTTGTAGAACTTATAAAAGTCTTTGCTTACTTGTTTGATTTTAAGTTAAAGCATAGTATCCAGTTGTTGAAAATCCAGTTTGAAAGGTATCAACTCCATATAAAAAAAAGGGTTGCAAACTGGCTCGAAATTATTTTGTAAGGCTATTTCTAAACCCTCGTATCCAGTACCTAAATTTGGGCAGCTCAGAAAATTTTCGGGTGTTTTACAACACTGTTTAATGACAGCTGGCAGCTTTTTTTTTTGACCTTTCAAAACATCGATTCGTTCAGTGTTTCGACTAGTCGAAATCATTTTGACCAGCAATAGCGACCAACAAGCAGCAAAATAAGAGCCAAATTGAGATCTTGGAACACAAAGAGCGAATTAGACTTATTGAAGAGGAGCAACAGAGGTCAATATTGTGGGATTTGACCGAAAAAAAAAACATTTTGATGGGATTTTTATAATTAATAATTGTTAATTTAATAATTAGGGTATTAGTCGCTGCTACTTCTCTTATCCTGTCCATTTTGTCCATTTTCTCTTTATTTTTGTGCTCAATGTTATTTATTTGTTTGTTGTTCACAGCTGACGAACAGTGTAACCACAGCAGCATAAGACCAACAATCTCTCAACTTTTTAGTGATTTTTGGTATTATGCTGTCACACTGAATTCTGTAAGGTCCGACATCAAAACATCGAACATTTTGAGCGGCCAAAATATTTTCAACAACTGGATATTATGCTTAAAGATACAAAGAAAAAAAAAGTTCGCTTTATTTTCTTTTATATAGTATTGTGTAAAAATTTCATATTTTTATCTTGTACACTTATCTGTGGGAACCAAGTGTCCTTGTTTTTAATGAAAAGAAATTTTGAATTAAACACTATAAACGCGTTTTCTTCAAAATCGTTGATTTGAGCTATGAAAGTTTTTAACATAGAGATAGATAGATCATTTAAGTGTTAGTAAAAATACTGCTCTATTAGGTTTAATACATTTTTTAAATTCCATTCACATTCTTTTACCTCAGCTTTATCTGGCTGGGCAGAAAAGAGTGTCGCCTTATCGGGATGCCCATGTAGCAACTGGGTACTTGCGTAAAAAGGTTAAGCAATCGATGCGTAACAATAACCTAAATTGCCTCTCACAAACGGCGACAACTGCCGACAGCCAACAAAACAACAGAACTGAGCCATGTAAAGAAAACGCGATAAGAAAATGAAAATGTCAACAAATTAAAGTCGAACAATATGTCGATCGCTCATGACTTTACTGCAGACTACTTGATCAGATTCTTATATGTATAAATGTAAGCAAACACACATAGTATAAATACATACATATATCTATAAGAAAGAAACAGGCAGCCCTAGAGAATTTTATCAGCGGATCTGCCAACCTGTTTAAGTAAAGCAATACCTTTTAGTTGCATTGGGCAACAGCTGTGGCAGCTACACAAAATGCTGTATAAATTTCGATAAGGTAATGGGCTAAACATTTAAAATTCATTTAAGCCGCTATAACAACAACAATAAAAAAGCTGAATTTCAAATAAAACAAGCTACAAAAAAACCGTAGACTCAAACTGAATGTTTCTTATTAACTTAGAACAAAATCTAGAAAAAAAAAACACTTTTAATACCATTCTTAATGCGACTCAGTTTATGGGTTTGACAGTGTTTGATTATCTGATGCCAAGATGCGGCTTAAGTTTTGTTAGAGATTTGTGTTCGTATGCGATCCGTTATGATAGAACATAAACTAATATTCACACATGCTCAGGTATTATCATAAGGCATCTGTTTATCGTATAAATTACCGGGGAGCAATTTATTTAGCTTATAGATTCCAATAACAGTTAAAGTACTACATTTCATACCAAATCAAAAATAGCTAATGCTGATACTAAATCTTTAAAATCATCTATTCAGTGGCCTGATTCGGATATCTTGAAAAAATAAAAAAAATAGTTTTTATACAAGAACTTGAATATATAAGACTTTTATAAGACTTTTTATGTGAGTATGTATATCATCAGCTTAAGACATCAAAAACTTATTTTGTCAATTCCTCTTAAGCCACCACATCTCAATTCGATCGATCATTCATGGAAAGAACTGGATTAAAGCCCAAAAAAAATTCAAAATTGAAACCCCCACAGTATCCAAGCGATAGAAGATACAGATATGATCTACATATCGAGCCCTATTTGCGGATATAACGTAAGCGACAAAAAGCAAATTTTACAGGAGAAAGGTTTTTAGGTTTTGTTAAGTTGATTTCTTCGTGTCATGTGTCGCTTACGTTATAGTTGACAGGCCAATATCTCCGGAAATATAAACAATTAAAGTTTAATATTTTGAGTGTAGATACTATTGATATTAATGAATACATTTGCATTAAAAAACAAATTTCGGAAAAATGTCGCTTACGTTATATCCGCAAAAGGGCTCGATATGTATATCGAGTATTTTACGTCACTAAACAATATTTCCGATTCATATCTACATTTATTTACATGGGTAACACACACAAATACAGACACGCATAATTGGTTTCACTTGCGCTTTTCTGGTCTGTTGTTGTTATTGTTGCACTTACACGGATAAGACTTTCAGACCGGGTCGAGCGAAAAACAACAACAATATTAATGTTGTTGGGATACGCAATTTGGTTTTGAATACAACTTCACCTGTTCGGCCAGTTTCAGGTGGCACACAAGCGCATACATACAATTTTATTTATGTATTTTCACATGACACAAGATCATACAATGTGCACGGTTTCCAACTGCTTTCTATACTCAAAGCTGGGGGGGACTCATGAGCCGAGCGTAGAAAACCAGAGTGAAATTCCTTGTCCAGTCTACTTTGGTACCCTGCTCCTCGTTTTGCTTCTCCTTAAACATCAACAAGACCGGACAAAACTCAATGGGAAGTTTTTAAAGGAGTGCGACTTGCGACGATGCGGAATCGGAATTGGAATCTCAGCTCAGCTCAGCGTGAATCTGGTTCATGATCGGCACCATTTACAGGTTGGGCAAATTGGTTTCCTCACTGCTCACAGTAAACTAGGCTAACCTGTCGTACTACCAATGTCTTCTTTTCCTCCACTCTGTCTCTTTTTTTCACACACACATACACGGTCAGTATCTTTTGGATACCTTTTGAGGTGTCTGCTTGAATATCTTTGGGCGTTGCGTGTTGCGCAACGCATCAAAAGTCAAAAATGTTGAACGCTGTCTGGTCGCAACAATTTTCCCTCAAAAGTTGTCGAATTTGCATAACATTTCGCTGGGCAACCAAATCGGTTATTGTACAATAGGAAATGGAAAATGTTGTAAACCAACTTAGAAAATGAGATTCCCGACAAACATGCAGCAAAACAAGAAAGTAATTTGCATAAATAGGTTTAACTCTTTTGTTAATTTAAACACCCTGTATTTCAAAAGTACAAATTTTCTACTTAGGTTGTCAAGCAAATAAATGAAGAAGCCGCAGCAGTCCCAAAAAATTATAAATTTATTCTGGATCAGTATCATCAGCCCTATAGATTTTTCTAAGCCCATTTCGTCCGTCTGACCGTCTGAATGAACACCAAGACCTATGAAAATATAATAGTTAGACCAACCAAATTGCTATGTAGGTTTATAATTAATCAAATAACATTTTTTTACTGTTGTCCATATCATCGAATTTTATCATGATCAGATCAACTCGGATATTATGCAAGAATCAATTTTACACAGCTTTGGATCAATGCTTCATATGCTTATGTGTACAAAACATGTACAACATACAACATAGGGCAGGGTCTTCCACAGTCGAGCTCAATCGATTATAGTCTTTCCCACTAGTTTTTGTTGTAGTTATTATCTTGTTTTCATTGCTACTGGCAATGAAACAAAAAAGTTACGTGTGACTTTTGGCCAGATCTTTCTTTCTATATTTCAAAATAATATTACAACTTTCTCACGATCTTTGTGCACGCACCGAAGCATGAAAGGAACACATTCCAACCAAGTTTTCAATGATTGCAGTCATTCTATGTAAATTCTATTAATACTTCTTTCTTTCTTTAATTACAAATACACTGGTAGGCATATTTATTTTGACAACACTTAAAGTTAAATCTACTCATCATTTAGACCTAATTCATGTACATTTTGGCATCAATGGAAATGTCATTTCAATTCCGTTTGAATAATAAAAAACTTTCCTTAACCCATTAAGAAGAACCCATTGAAAATAAAGAATTTTACAAAAATTAAAGGTCTATTTTAAAACTTTTTTCCTCGATTTTCTTAAAAAAATGTTTTAATGCAAAAAAATGCAAAAATAATTCTAATAGTGACTGCAAAAATGTTTTTCGAAAATATCTTCGCTTGTATTTTTTATAATTTTTTGAAAACTGCAAAAAATTACTATTTTAATCCTTTTTTTTCCTCCTTTTCATACAAAAAGTGAAAAAAAAAATTGTGCTGTCACTATTAGAACTAAAACATTTTTTTTTAAAAATTGAGGAAAAAAGTTTTAAAATAGACCATTACAAAAATTCAAAATTTTCAATGGGATAAAGTTTTGTTTCATTCAAACGGAATTTAAATGACCTTTCCATTGATGCCAAATTGTACACGAAGTAGGTTTAAATTATATGTAGATTTAACTTTAAATGTTGACAAAATAAATATACCGACCAGTGTATATTATTTTTCCATCCCAGCCAAAGATGGTATTCTGCTTTTCCCAAATAGGTATACATTGCTATTATTTTTTAAAAAACATAAGTGTTTTGCATAGAGATCACAGGAGATTACCAAAGTGTATGCTTTTCTGCTGATTACTATTGTTGTGTTTGTTTTTTAAGACGTTCCTTATTGTTATATGTAAAAGTAAGTGTAGTGCTCACTCCTACTATCCAATAATAATCTTTTTGTAATAACAAAACAATATGGTGCGAAATGCTCAATAAAATAAATGCTAAAGGAGCAAAAATAATAAATAATAAGTTGAAATAATAAATTAAAAGCCTATTTTTCTAAAAAATAAGATAAAAGCTCTTTTCTAACCAACTAATTTTGTGTTCCTTTTTTTATAATAATTTATAACAAGGAATCACGTTCAGATAATTCTAGCGTACCATTTTTTGAGCTGAAATATTATCATTATTGCATCAAAGAAAAATCATGATGTCATCGATGAGTGCCGAGAGTGCAACACACTGGAGAAAAAACCAAATCATTATACCCATTTTGTCTGTTTTAATGGACATAGGGAATGAAAATGCAAAATTCTACATTCATGCAAGACTTGAAGTCAGTAGCTGTTTTTTAGAAGAAATGCCAAAAAAAAAAAAACAGCCTTTCCGGTCACTGTGCGCTGACTCAGCTAATCTAATCATATCAAACTTTATTCGGAGTTTCAGGTTGGGTTTCAATGCGAGTTCGTGATATACGAGAAATGTAGCTCTAACTTCATAACGCATACTACGCTTAAAGGCGTAATGTGTGTCACAAAGAGTGTGACCATGAAAGTGTTGGCCCAGTTAGCAATAATTCACCAGATTGGGTTTTATACAGCACAGTTAAGTTGGCATGTACAGCACACAAAGGTAAACACCTGTTAAGACGTTTATACGGCACATTGCGAAAAATATTACGATAATTAAATTAATCATCATTCAAAGTTAGAAAATTCTTTAATTTTGAAAATTGTTTGAATTGTTACAATGCTGTCATTAATTAATATAAATTGTTATTAAAATTTATAACAAAATAATATTTAGAGCTTCTGCAATCCGCGTAGAGTTGGAGCTCTCGACATATAATTGATTGAAAGGCATTGAGAATGAATTCCAATTTTGGAACTATTTGTAGAAGGTTATGAAGGAAACAGAAATACAGATATTACATATAATATAATAATACATATTGCGCAGACATAAAATAGGTTCATTTCATTTACAAAATAATTAAAAGGCAGAAGTAGACGTGGCAGACCTCATCAAATATCTATATTCTTGATCAGTGTCAACAGCCGAGTCAAGATACCAAACGCAGATCAAGTTTGTTTTTAAATTTGGATCGGACCACTATATCATATAGCTGCCATAGGAAGAATTAGTCGAATAGCAAGATTTGGTATGAACAACTTCTTTGTTTTTTGAGATATCTCAACGAAGCTGACTTATAGTAATTTGCATCTGGGATGGTCTTAAACATTTTGAGCAAACAAAGCACGAACTCTTTTGTTTTGTTTTTGGAGATACCTCAATTATACTCGCAGATTATGATCAATCGGTTTACAAAATCATTAACCTGGTTAATCGTATGTATAATGTTCACGTGTTCAAATACATAATAGGATATCTAAGGACCTCTAACTACAGATTTCTCACTTATTTTCTTTATTACTACATTGCAATTAATTTCATTTTTTAATCGGTCTTTACATTTTTGTACCTGCGACAACAGACGAAGCCCGCCAACAGGTGCTGCCCACCTGCAGCATTGCAAAGCTGGCAGAAAATTGACCGGACTGGACTGGACTGGACTGCAGTTAGAGAAATACTCGTCGCATACATAACTTTCACCAATGTTTCGCCAGTGAGGAGCAATGGAAATGTATAGCTACAAGATTCCCTACAGCCCCGGGCAGGATGGTTGGCAGCCAGGTGGTTTTCTTTTCACTGAATCAGCGTTGGGGTCACCATGAGGGTAATCTAAGGTTTACATTTTGAATTTACCCAGGCCATTAGCAAAGATTTCAAATCTCATCTGCGACAAAAAAACGGCAACTAGCAATAAAAAAAACTAAAATGACGTAGTCATTGGTGCTGGGAAAGTGAAAAATCTCACACATTTAACGGCTGCATTCGCAATGCAATTTAATTATGCTGAACAGTTCAGTTTTTCTGCATAATGTGGATGACATGGCCAATGCTACGGCCTATACCAAAACCAAAAAAGTTGTAGTTGGGACATGGGTAATAGGTGTTGACCCGTTGGTTAGACTTGTTGTGTTATTGCTTAACTTGGCCAACATTTTTGCGCAGCAACCAATCAAATTAATTTTTATCGCACAACAAACATGCAAACAATCAAGTGAGCAAACAAACAAAATAAACCAAAAGACAATCTAGCAAACAATCTAAGAAAACATAACCAAAGACAGTCTGTTGACAGTCTGTTGTTTTTTTTTTTGGCTAATCAGCATATGCACACAACGTAGGTATACATATTTATTTATTTAAATTGGAAAGAATGCTGCGTGTGGTACAAGCAGCCCTGTGGCCGATAGATGCGCTCATCAATACTTGGCCATTGTCATTGATCGATTGTTTTTATAATTTAAATGCAAAGTCGCAATATTTGCTCAGACCGAGAGAGAAGATTCAAAGCTCGCAATGCAAATCCTTATTCGGATTTTGATTTGAAGGCAGCCTTAAGCATATCGGGCAGTCTTTGGGTAACATAAAGATGAAGGTAATGTTAATCTTTAATCTGCCGATAAATGGACACAAAAATGAGCATTCGCAGTGACAGTCAACGATTGCCATTATTTGTTTGATAGTTTTCTTAAATTATCAGCATCAAGTCAAAGAAAAATTGTGTTCTTCACTCGTATGTATAGCTATATTCTAATCGCAATTTTGGGCTTTAATAGCGTAGTTGAATTTTACATAGTTTCTGTTGAGATTGGCTCAATCAAAATGCACTTAGCAAATGGCATTCTATGTTGAACCGTGGAACAATTTGACGCAACCTTTTGATGGGGCACATCAAATGGAATAATGAAAATAAAACTGCAGAGCCGAAACAATTTTCCCAACAAATTATGACAGCAACAGAACGTCGGCGCAACGTAGAGCAAAGAAAGCATTCAAAAGGGCCAATCATTCTCGGTCTGGCCAAGACGGAAAAAGCATAGGGACCGTGTCTGGGCACCGGAGCAGGTCGTGAGTTCGCCGAGAGCCAAGCACGGAATTATACCAAAAAACAAAAACAAAAGCAACAAAAATTACTTTATACATTCTTCTTTTCTTTATTTTGTGTTTGGTGAGGAAGGGCGAATGTACATACATATGTACTTAGCAATTGCCGGGTCTTTAAAAGGTGCGGCCTGCGACCGAGCAGTCGGAACAACTCGACGAAACTGAAAAGGTCACGGCACAAACTAAAACACAGAACTAATGAAAATTAACACTTGCAGTAGAATTCTTGTTGTAACTCATCCAAAAGGTACGTCCACTAAGTTTTTGGGATGGATGTACGATCAGGTAACAAGAGCTCTAGTTACGAAACCAGCGTTGCATACAAAACCAAATGCAGTTCCACTGGACGCCCAGTATAATGGAGTAGACCCACCACAAATCTAATCATGGCCTCATCATCAGTTAGAAATGTCTATATACGATCCCCTAATAAATACTTTACAATGAAGTCACTACCGTTGCATTTGTAAGTTTAAGCAAAAGATCTTTGCAACCAAAACATAGATACATAAGTTATGCTCGGCACGCCAAAGAGTTAATAGCCTTGCAGGGCACTGTATTTAATATATCATGTATCCATTTTTATGAAGACAAGGTCTGCCACGCCTCTCTTAGTGTGTTACATACTACATTTTGGGACAAAAGTGAAGAAGCATCTATGTGTTTCGATTACAGTTTCTCGAATAAATGTTCGCATCAGTGATGCCAAATATTTTCCGAAAAAAGACAAAGCGCCAAAGAAAACAGGGAAAAAAGCTGAAAAACTAAAAAAAATGACAGAAAAAAGGAAAAACTCAACAAAATTTTTTTTTTAATAGGTACTTAATGGGTAAAAGAAATTTTTTGTATCATTCGAACGGAATTTAAGTGAATAAAAGATTAATAAAAGAAACCCGCATCAAAACTTCTTTATTATACGCAAATAATACGCAAATTTGATAAAGTTATAGTGTATACATCTACCTAATTGTCAAAATAGCATTTAACGTGACTATTTCTAGACGGTTCCTCAATTTAGTTTTTACCAAACTAACTTGGCTAAATTCCTCTTACCTTCTACACTCGACCAAATCAACGATAGACGAGTCAGAGCGAAAGTGACCACTTCTGAAAAAGGGTTAATGTTTGCTTCGGATCAAAGTTTTTACATATTTTCAACATTCTCCCATTCTAAGAGGTGAATTTTGGCGTACTGGGAATGTGTTTTCGCCTTTATATCGTTTCCATTTTCAAATAGTTCCAAAAATGTCAGTATAGAATCGTTTTCGGATTTAATTGAATCTTAAAGAAAAGCTAGATTTTCGGATAGAAGATGTTTGAGATTCTTCCCGGCTGAAGCAGTTAAAAACCAGACAACTCTATCCGAAAAAAGGCCAAATTGGCATCACTGGCTCGCATATAGGGTATCAACTGGGATCCAACAGGTTGTCAAGACTCTGTTTCCGCTGGGCGCGGGTCACGGATGGTTAAATGTCGCGCGTTCGCCGCAGCGTTCAACTGTGACCAGATTTCGGAGGTGGCAGGTTGCAAGGTGGCCTGCCGGATGCAGTGCAACGTTTATGCCAAACAGCAAGACAACATTGGGGAAGTATTTAACTTGTGAAAACTTTCAAGACCCGCCCCAAAAAAACGAAAATAAATTAAATAAAAAATATTCAACTTACGCGAACGAAACAAAATGGCAGAGCCTGCGGCTCATCGTCATCATTGTCCATGTTGCCGCTTTGATTGTCCAGATCTGCTGTTGTCTCGTCTCCACCGACTGCGGTGGTCGTTGTGGTGGTGGTGGTGGTGGTGTTGTTGTTGGTGGTGGTGCCGCTTGCAGGTGCTGCATTCATTTCAAGAACAAACAGCACGTTGCGTTTCACGAGTCAATTATTTGTTTTTATTGTAATTACCACACGGCGGCTATTTTAATTGTAATTAACATGAGTATTAAACATTGACTTCAATCAGCGTAAGCAATGCGAGTACAACAATCAGTACGAAAGAGTTCGAGAGTGAGTATTAATGTGAATGTATGTAATGTAAGTGCGAGTATGGGTATGGGTACGAGTACGAGTAAATCAAATAATAACAAGAGATGTTTTCCTTCTCCTCTATCACTCTCTCTCTCTTTCTCTGTGTCTCACTCCTTCTTTGCTGTTTGCACGCAGTAAATTTCACTTTTCCGCGGGGAAGTTTTCAGTTTCAGTTTGCAATTTTCATTGAATTGCCATTAAGCATCATTATGTTGCAGTTATAGAGAGGTATGCAGCAAATACATGCACACACATACACGGTACGGTTAAATGTATCTCAACATCTCGGTAGGCACTACTCTATGCTCTATATGAAACATAAATGCACAGCTTCATTTAATTGCCAACAACGAAAACTGCATGCAAAAAATAAAAAATAAAAGAAAAAAGTCTCAATTGCTTTAAAGTTGTTGCTATTGCTGTTGTTGTTTTTATTTTTTACTAAGCAAAGTATCGTTTCATGTGTTTCACTCGTTTCTGTTTCTTGAAATGGGAAAGTTTATCTCAGCTCGTCACTTCTTAATTACGTTCCGCTTTTCTGATCAATATGATGTACAATGTGTTATCATAATATCTTATTTTAGAAATGCAATCTATGTACATATTAAAATATATATTTGTTTTATCGGAAAGGTTATAAGACGATGCATTAAGTTAGTTAAAAATTAGCAGAATCAACTCACTTAAGTAAAGATAATGCCAAACGAGTGGTCGAATCTAATATTGTACATTTATCGTGTTGCTCACTGTATAAGCTACTTAGTGTGAATATGTACATACATATGTTCAATATGAATAGCAGCCATAAGCAGTCAATCAGTACCTTATATTATTTGAACAATCTTATCACAGATAACACTGACAAAAGACTGAATCATCATTCTCATCATCCATAAAAGCGGTGAATATCACTTAATAAGTGTAAAAACCCTATTATCAGCAATTACCCACATATTATAAAAAAGTTTTTTGTTTAATTTGACGCATATTTAATAAAATTGTTCATTCACTATTTTTTGTATGGGACTGTAAGCAAATCTCAGCTTGAAACTAAATCTAACTTGTCGTCAGCTATGCTCTAAGCTCTATTGTATATTACAATACTATTCAACGTACTACACCTCAGGGGTGTGGATGAAGTTATTCAAAAACAAAAAATACTTTTAACAAAAAAAAATGATGCAGATTTCTTAAAATAATCTTATCATTTAAATTCCGTTTGAATGATACAAAATTTTTAAAAAATCATAAAAAATACTTGCAAAGAGATTTTTTTTTGCAGTTACTCTAAGAATTGTTAAAAACATTTTTTAGCATCAATAAATTTTTTGCTTGAGACCAAGGAAAAAAATTTAAAAGCAGACTCTTACAAAAATTCTAAATGTTCCATGGGTACTTAATGGGTTATAGAAATTTTTGTATCATTCAAACGGAATTTAAATGATAAGATGATTTTAAGAAATCTGCAACAAATCTTTTTTGTTAAAAGTATATTTTTTTTGGAATAACTTCATCCACATATATTTATTTTCCAGAGGTATTAAGAAAAGAGATTAATAGAGTCATTTCAATTGAGACAGGAAATTAAGAATGTTTTTTTTATAAATTCAAAAAGCGAAGGTATTTCTTTACCTATTTGTACTTAATTTATGTATTTCTAATGGGGACATTCTAATTCTGAGCGACCCTTTAACCCATTCCATTTTGTATTGACGAGTAGAGAAGTGTTTTTGCTTTTCTTCAAATCGAGACAAAAACGTTTTTGTTGATGCTATTGTATGGTTCGTCGCTTTCTACGCTGTGTGGCATTTAACAAATGATGTGCAGCTTTAAGAATCTTCAATAACAACAACAACAAAAACAACAAGCAGCAGCTGAAGAAGCAAGAATAGATTACGAATTCAAAGGTAAGGAGGGAGATATGGCAGGGGTAAGGGGAAGGGGGAGCCTAGTTCTGGGCCGCGTGACTAAACTGGTTGGCATTTTTAATTTGTTATTCTCTAATGCCAACAATTGACACAAATACTTGGATTCGTACTTGAGTATGTACAGATACATACTTACATATGTATATTTGCCTATGTGCATACATTTACATACATGCACAAAGCTTAGTCTACTGATCTTTTGTTTCACTTGTTGCTTTTTGGTTTGCTTCTTTCTTGAGCGCTCTGCTTCATTAACTTTTCCACATCATCAGCAAACGCCAACATCAAAAGAATCAGGCAAAACAACTATATGCACACTCCTCAATCACCCACTCAAAGTTTATAGTTTGTTTGTTTGTTTGCGTATTCTCTTTTTGCAGCACCTATGTATATACTTTTTTTTCAACATTTGCATTTGGCTTTGGGTTGGAGTTAACAATATTTACCTTCCGCTATTCACAAGCTGCGACAACAGAAGGAGCAGCAACACATAAAAAACAACAACACTTGTTGCCCGTTACTTTTTTTTTTTTTTTGTTTTTGCCGTATTTATTGAATAAACAAAAGATTTCTAATTTGTACGACACTCACACGCTCTGTGTAGCTGCTGTATCGCCCAGCTCGGCAGGTGAGTTTATGTTTTAACGTGGTTTTATCTAACGCAGTCGTTGATATCGTTATGCACTTTCCACTACCAAAACAAAACAAAACAAAAAAAAACGCAACAGGTTACTACCTAAAACTGCGAACAGAAAAATGCGTGTGATGCGCACGCTCAACTCGAATAGTAAGGTACAACTGGAATTTTCACGGAAAAAGTGTGACCAGCGCCTTTAGAAATATCCCACATTGGTATTTATATTATTAGTTTTATCGATAACATCGATCAAAAAAATCAGTATATTGGGTCCCCAAAAAATAAAATGCAAAACAAAGGGAAATATAATATATTTATAAAACTGGATTGAAAATTAGGACAAGTCGTTTATATCCTAATTATTTATAATTAAAATTTACAGTAACAGCCCATCTTAATCAGCGGACGTAACCCATTTTGCTTATAGACTAGATTAAGTGTTTGTGAATTTAAAAAAAGGCGCGAAAACACAAAATGACAAACAAAAGTATGTAAACTATTTTTCTATAACTATTCTATTCTATCCTATTCTATAATAATATAATAGTAGTGTTTTAATGATACCATTTAGTATATGGACTATTCCAGCATTGCGGACGTTACATTTGCACGCACATATTTATGTCTAAGATGATACAGCTCCCGTTTAGCTCGCCAAATTTTAATGAAATTTCCTGGAAAATGCAGATCCTTTGAAGTTCTTTTAGACCTTTCTTAAGATAACAGCCTTACTGTTTATAATAAAAAAAGTTAAGCTTGCTTAAAGTCCCGTTGCGGCCGTTACAAACAATGAAAGTCGACTTAAGGTTAACGTGCATTTTCACATTTTTTAGCGAATTTCGCATATAAAACAAAAAATATAGATATATAAAAAATGAAGTGGAATATATGACCATATCAATCCAGCTTAAAAAATAAGAAGTCTCGTTAAATAAAAATTTTATTTTTGTCTATTGTGAACGTTCCACTTTTTACACACACACTTCTTTTCAAATTATTAATATATATTAAACTGAATTTAAGATGAGCTAAGCACTAAACACTTAGACGTCTGTTTTGTCCACTGTTTTGGCCATTGAAAATACCCTTTTTATTTAAAGAAAAATTGAAATTAAAAGGCAAAAAGAGGAATTGATTGATTAAGCTTGGCCATGAACAATTAAACCAGTGTAAAACCATTTTGTTTTTGTAGTTTGAAGACTGAAAATGTATTCTATTATTCCAAAAACAACTTTTACTAAAAAACATGCAGTTTTTTTTTTGACAAATTTTAAGTTTTCGCCCTTGGCTTAAACATTTTCTGAATAGCGCACATGTAAATTATTCTCAAAATTAAGGATTTTGTCATTCGGCACTGCGGCAAAAAGATATTTTTATTTGGTATGAAGTAAAGGGATATTCTCAGAATATTTTATATTAAATTTAATATCGTTCGTTACAAAATTGAACATCAGAAATTGTGTAGCATGGAAATGCGCTCGTCACTAGACTTTTACCTTGTAAAGAATTTTTAAATATGCTAGCATGTTTTCGTAGGCCCCTAATAACATATATATCTGAAGTATTTCACATTTTAATCTTAATCTAGTGATTATGTTATTAAATAAAAATAAATATGTACTTCAACCCAAAACTATACAAAATAACTGATTTCAGAATGAAAAATGAGCCAGATCGCAAAAATAAGTGCCATTGCGCCAACTGGAAAAAAAAGCCAGTTTTGGCGTAAAAACGTCAATTGTGGCAACCGTGCGTACAAGGTTCGTTTATGGTTGCATTTGGGATTCCGATACACAAGCGAGGTGGTCACATTGTTCGGCGACAGCTGAGCTCACAATAAAAATAAATATCGAATTTGTGTTTGTGTGTTAGAACCAAATTGTGATTTGTAATGTTTTTCTGCAGCGTTAAATAGGTAACGCCCTTGTTAAAATCAAATCAATATAACTTAAAAATCTTAAAAAAAATCGGCTTATTGAAAAACAATTTTAATTATAAATGGAAATTATACTTAGTGTGGCGCATTATTTTGAAATTTTACATAATTATTGTTAATATTATTGCACACAAACTATTAAACTAACATCAAAGCGGAAGCGATCCCGGCCATGTACCCATTCCCGCACATACATATGTATATTTGTGCATACAAATAACACAGTTTTCTTTGCTTGGTGCTTGTGTACCTTTGTATACCCTTACAGAAGATGTCATGTCATTTTGTCAGTCATTGTGTGACAGATGCATATATATGTAGCTGACTGACAGCTGACTGTTTTAAAGAGTTCATATTCAGATTTTGATGAATCCTGAAGTATAACAAATTAATTTATTGAGTTAGGTCGAAACGTAAGAAATAAGAATATTTAAATTTAATTTAAAAAATTATTCAAAGTAGCACAAGCGTTGATTTTCTTTGTTGTATTCTCGTTATTTTCCTGCTGTCATATCTTCGGCGGGGCCATCAAATACTGCAAGTACTCGTATCTAATAATACAAATGAACAATTATTTTAGTGGGGCACTCGATGAAGATGAAGATGACCGACAGAGGATTGCGCCGTAGTGTTTACCAGTGCATCAATAATTATCCCTATGATGCGGCCAGCAACTTTAATGCTCAGGCCAATCTTCAGGCCAGTTGCAAGAGTAAGTAGCCCCATATAAGGTTTATCTGCTTTTTTGGTCATTGCATGCGATATGGTTTATGGCTTAAATGTAATCTGTGTGTTTTCTAAATTTAGATTCTCTGGACTTTGTGCAACGCATGAATCTGCTAAACACCTTGAATGTGCACAACGGCTGTGTGAACACTGTTAACTGGAATGCCAGCGGCACGCTTATTGTGTCCGGCTCCGATGACAACCATCTGGTCATCACTGAGGCCAAAAGCGGTCGTGTGGTGGCTAAAACCAAAACGCTGCACAAGCGTCACATCTTTAGTGCACGTTTTATGCCGTTCACCAACGATCAGGCGGTCATCTCGTGCTCCGGCGAGGGACTTGTGATGCACACCGAATTCCTGGCACCCTACGTATCTGGCAGGAGCTTGGAGGAGGCTCTCGTTGACGATAGCGGTCGCAATGCCAACTTCTTCGACTGCCACGCCTTTGGTAGCACTTACGATGTCCAGCCTCTGCCCGACAGCTCTCGCACTTTCCTTAGCTGCGGCGAGGATGGCACCGTGCGCTGCATTGATCTTCGGGTCAGCAGCAGCTGTGCGGATTCCGTCTGCGAAAAGCACATCTTCATTACGGCCCCCTGTGCTGTGACGGCCATGGATGTGGCGCCCATTAATCATTATAATGTTGCCATCGGCTGCTCGGACTCAATAGTTCGCCTTTACGATCGCCGTATGCTCGCCGGTGGTACTGGTTCTGGCTCTGGTACTGGTACTGACCAGGAGCGGATTACTTGGCCAATAAAAGCCTATCCCATACCCATGGAGTATACACGTCGCCATTACCGTCCCACCTGTGTCAAGTATAGCGCCGACGAGTCGGAGCTGCTGGTCAGCTACTCCATGGAGCAGCTGTATCTTTTTGATCTACAGCATCCCGGGTATAATGATGCTGAGCTCCTTAAAAGTGGCTGCTACACACCCAAGCTGCGACGCGACGACGATCCAGAGCCACAAATGCCACGATTGCGTTTTCGGGGCGATTGGTCTGATACTGGTCCCAATTCAATGGCAACTGCCGAACAGGGTCACAGTCGTCTCAATGTTGGCCAGGCGCGACCGCCACTTGAGCCAGGTGTGCTGAGTCGCCTCAGCGACGAAATTTTTCGCATGCTCAACTCACAAACTCGTCAAACGCGTGCCATCAATGCAACTAGCAACAACAGCAGCAGCAACAGGAGCACAGGACACATATCCTGGCAAGACGCTGTTATACGCACTCTTGATAACCGAGGCGAGGCGACATCAAGTCGTAACAGCAGCCAGCTATTAACCCGAGTCCGAAATGCTGCCGCCACTCAAACTGAATCGCCGCCGTCAGCAGTTACCAACTTGGCTGGTGATAGTAAGTATGTCAATAAACTGATATCGATTTGTTTAGGAATCGCTAAGAAATTATTAAGAAGTTTTTTTGCAAAATCTTCGGCAGAGCTCCATACGGATTCCCTAGATATTCCTTGGGGATGCGAACTGACGGCTGCTCTAGCCTTTAAATACTCGCTCTTTTTATTTGCAACGTAATAACTTTAATTGTTATTTCGATGTTTTTCACGATATAGTCAGAACAAAGTTATCACATGCAAAATAAATGTTGCCAAATAAGTATGTATAGTATGTTACACCAAATATTGAATTTGAGATTCAAGTGCTTCCCAATTTCGACTTGTTATATTTAAGTCTATTATTTTTCACACATTTAATGAGTTAATTTATATTTATTAATTATAGTGATAATAAAATTCGGTATCAACGGTTCGTCATTTGATAGAATTAAACCCAATATTTTTATATGATATTTAAGAGATCACATTCATACTAGAGGCAGGGACTGCAAATAATGATTATTATTTTTTTTTTTTAAATAAAAAAATTACACACTTATAAAAGACCTAGGAAATAATGGTTTACACCAGCGGTGGACACGAAATCTGAATTCGAGAGCAGCCGCTAGCTCCCGGAGCCCATGCGTGCCCACCAAAATGTTTATTTTTTTACAATCTCTGTAGCTCCATCATGATTTTTATTTTTATGATTTTTACTTATTTCTTCAATGATGAGTATTTTTATAAGACTTAGACCATAATAATTATTTTTGATCAAAAAAATAAAACTCAAAAATAATGATTATGAATGATCAAAATAAAACTCAACAGTAATTCACGGCTTCTGTCTTAAAATGTTTACCAATATTATTTTATGTCCTTATAAAATTACTCAAAAATAATGATTATCATTAAAGAAAAAGTAAAATATTAATATATAGTCATTAAAATGTAATGAGAATGGAATTCATTATGGAGTGATTTTATGTGTACAAACTACTTACTACTTTCAGTTCTACTATTTGCTTTCTATCTCTCTTTCGTGATATTTATTCAACTTAATTTAGTGATATTTGTTAATATATAATGATAAATCAGTGACATTTAATACCTAATATTTTTATGTTGTAATAATTTTAACTGACGAAAATTTAAATATGACTTTTTTGACTCCTGTAGTTGCCATTAATGCTGACATCCCGGAGGCCGAGCAGCTGACAGATGTAAAAAAGGGGGACACGGAGGACACAGGCTCAAAAGATGGACAAAAGTATCCCCTGAGCAAATTTGACTATGTGAAAATGTCGTATAACGGACATCGCAACTCACGCACAATGGTTAAGGGTGCCTGTTTTTGGGGCGATGACTTTATTATGTCCGGCTCCGACTGTGGCCACATCTTTGTTTGGCATCGACAGACGGGCAAAGTGGTCAAAACGCTGCTAGCCGATCATCGTGTTGTGAATCGTGTGCAGCCACATCCCACACTCCCCTATCTGCTTAGCTCGGGTATCGATTACAACGTTAAGCTCTGGGCACCTATAGGATCAACGCCTACATTTGACGCGGCGGAAACTGCAGGCGTGCGTATGAATTTTCGAATATTATTAGAACTTAATCCAATTTTTCAAATTTGCTTCTCCTTACAGCTAATAAAGAGCAATGAGATAATGTTGGTGGAGACACGCGATACAATAACGGTACCTGCACAGATCATGATACGAATATTAGCCAGTTTACATCAGTATCGTCGACTTATGCACGCATCTGGAGGAGAATCATCGACAGGGGCTGTAAATAGTAGACAGAGGCGGAACGAAACAGTGCAACAAGAAGCTATGGAAACAGACGAAGAAGTTGTTGTTGTTGATGATGAAGATAATAACAATGATGATGGTGATAATAGAAACAACAGTGATAACAATGACGACAGCAACAACTCAAATGTCACTTAAATCAATCTAGTCAATATTTAACTTTATGTTACCAATGATACAAAATACACAAATTGACATACACAAATGTGGAAATAGGCGCTGCATAGATCACAGGATGCACACATACATACTTACATACCCGTTCATCTTCTGGCTAGATTCGCCACCCAACCAACAACAAGTCAAAACACATTCCCAAACACACACACAACACAGGTAGCGTCAGTCCTTGATCAGATGTAGCGCGCCTTTTTCCAACATTATGTGCAAAAATATGTCAATATTGTAAAATCAAAGAACATACAAGAATGTATGTAATACATACATATGTATAACGATATTAAAAACTTGTTCCTTTTAAGTTGTAACTCGCCATAAGGTGCCATTAAACAAATACATACACATAACTGATATTTTGGTTGCCAATTATTTTAATGACATGGTCAAGATTCTGTTAATGATAATGACAACAGCATTTTAAATTCATTTGAGATGTCATTTGTTTCTACATATATTTTGTGGTATATCTACACTAACATACACAACAGCGGTTAAGTATTCTAAGCTTAAATGCTACATAACTATGTATAATTAAAATGCACTATATACAAACGTCAACTAATATTATTTACATAACATAGTCTAATACTACGTTTTTCCCATTTAACACTTGGGGCTTACATTGCATAAATACATCAAATAATAAATATTTACGATCTTATCAATATATGTTGCACACGCTGATCCTTTAACAATTTGTTGAATAAATATCATTCTTAATTGTAAATAATTAATAAATATTCTAATTACTTATTAAGTACGACGGAGGCCCAGGCTATCAATGGTATTCGCTATCGCAATATCATTTATATCCGAGTCCTCCCGATCGTTAATGTTACTACTATCGTTATTAGCATTGACATTGCCATTGGGTGACGCAGTTGACTGCGCTCGTCGTGCCGTGTATGTGTCCGAAAAGATATGGGCCAACGCCACATAATGGCCATAACTAGCTGAAGACACTGAGCCACTGACACTGGGCGCATCCAAACCAATTTGCTGCTGCTGCGGCTGTTCCATGCGAGGACGACGAATTGGGGGCGGTTGTTCTTCCTCCTGGGCAGCGACTGGTTCTGGTGCTGGTTCTGTGCATGGACTGTTCTCATTACCGATGGGCACGCAGAGACCATGGCGGGCAATTGCCGCGTCTATGGCGTTGCGTTCAATATCGAAAGCGGGCGCTCGAGAAATAGCTTCAGTACGATAATGTCGTACTATTTCCAAATTATGGTTCACATAATTCTCGCGCTGAGCCTCCGAGAGGAAAGCTGTGTGCCACTCCTGCAGCTGCTCATCTGTCATATTGTTGACTGCATATTATGCATATTTATATGAATATTATTATATTTTAATATAACGATATATGTCCATATGCAAGAATACATTCCCAATGGCCATGAAAAACAAACAAATGTGTATTATTAAAGTTTGTATGTACATAATAGGTTGGCTGGACTCGAATCAGAGCCAAACAAAGCAGATTACTTACAGTTGGAGTTTCCATTCGACCCTCGCTTTTCAATATAGTTTTCCATCTTATTTTTTGGCCAGCAAAATAGATGTAAATACTTTTGGCGTGCAGATGTGTATATTGCAATCCCAAATATGCATTAGATAGAGTTGTGAAGCTTTGTTCAGAACAAGCTCAGATGAACGGGTCATGGAAATGAACAACTGAACGTGTTCAACAATTTGTTAGCTAGGCAGTTCAAAATAGTGATGTAAAAAAACATCAATGCATCGAGAATCGATGTTTTTGTAGATGTCGATTTATCAATGTTGCATGGCGATGCATCAATGTTTTGCAAAACATCGGTTACCGCACTTTAAATACGCTCTATTCGCCTCTCTGACAGCGAGTTTATAGTAATTTGAGCAGTGTTTGCAATGCCTAAGTGAGTAAATTTATTAAAATTGGTTAGAGATACTATAGCTACAAGAAGGCTTACATATGTCTTTTCAAAGTCCTCATCAAAAAGCCTTCTTGTAGTTTGTGCATATACTTTTAAGATAAAAACTGTTTGAAACTATAAATCTGCTATGAAAGCAAACGTTTTTAAGAGAAAATGAGCTTTATTAAACTAAGAAATTCTTTGTTTCTTCTACAAATGGTATCGCTTTAATACATACATCGATACATCGAAGTTTCGACCCGATGTATCAACCAACATCGATGTTTCCACTCAAATTTACATCACTAGCTCAAGAGCTCATCATAGTGATGTAAAGAAACATCGATGCATCGAGCATCGATGTTTTTTTAGCGATGTTTCTCGATGTTTTCCGATGTTTTTGTAGATGTCGATTTATCGATGTTGCATGGCGATGCATCGATGTTTTGCAAAACATCGGTTGCCGCACTTTCAATACGCTCTTTTCGCCGCTCTAACAGTGAGTTTATAGTAATTTGAGCAGTGTTTGAAATGCCTAAGTGAATAAATTTATTAAAATTGGTCAGAGATACTATAGCTACAAGAAGGCTTACATATGTCTTTTCAAAGCTCCCATCAAAAAGCCATCTTGTAGTTTGTGTTTATACATTCAAGATAACAAATGTTTGAAACTTTAAAACACAATTGAAAGCATACGTTTTTAAGAGAAATGAGCTTTATTAAACTAAGAAATTATATTTTTCTTCTACAAAAGGTATGGTTTTTAAACATTAGACATACATCGATGCATCGATGTTTCGACCCGATGCATCAACCAACATCGATGTTTCATTTTGAAAACATCGATGAGCATCGACATCGATGTTTCTACTCAAATTTACATCACTAGCTCATCAGTTGTTTTGTGCTAAGTCTATGAATGAGTTTCTGCAGTTATCAGTTCATTTTTTTTATGTATTATCAAATGTTATCGATAACAAGTCAGCTGCTTTATTTAAAAATAGTTGTTCGCGCCAACTTTTAAACTGAACAGATGCTTAAAAATTATGTGTGTAAGTTTTGTTTCAAATAAATATATACGGATTATAAGAACATTAGATAAGCGAATAAATAATATTAATATTAGTGGCTTGTAGCATTTTGTGGACATCTGAAAACATATTTTTTAATTTTATACAAAATAATACAATGCGCCCATTGTCAATTTTCAATCCGCTGGTAATGGAAATTGTCGGGTTGTATGTAGTATTTTTTGATAATTACATTTTTGTCTTAAACATATTTAAACATGCACTATAAGCTACTTTTTGTACCCTGTGTCCATTTAAAAATTGACATAAAAGGTATAATGGTTTTGTAAAATGTATGTATGAAGGAGGTGTGGTAGACCCCATAAAGTATATACATTCCCGATCAGTAACAGAATTATCTCTGTCCATCTGTATGCATTAATGAGATACAAACTTAAAATTCCTGGATATTAGACACAGATCAAGTGTATTTCCAATTTTGGATGCCATTAGATATCAGAATAATATTTTCATATGCCTTTGACATGGTTCCTTTGTTAGAATGCTATCATGATACCTACTCAAAATTATAAAAACGAATTAGGTTAAATCAAAAACGTAAACACCGTAACGAGTTAAGTCATTTTAACTAATAAATAATCAGACAAACTGACTTTTCTTCTCATTTCTTAATTTTTGTATGTAGGTTCCTGGATACTAAGCGCATCTCAAGTTTTTGAAACGATTGGTTGAATATTCAACAGTTAGAATGAAAAACGGTTTTGTTATTTAAGATTTCTCAAATAATATAGCCTGACCGAATTTGATTTCAGATTACTACATGCAGGCTAAATCTGATAAATCTCGCGATCAGATTGATGCATTTTTATAAAATTTCCTGAACAATTTAGATCTTTGGGAGTACTTAGCCTCCCCACCTGAGGGCGCAAATATCGGAAGAGACATTTACTATTGGGTAGTTGACTCTCTTAGACGGTCACTGTCGAAATTTCAGCCGATGAGATCGTTTAGATGCTGTATACGGTACGTTGGCCACTGTCAAAAATTGGTTTAGCGAATTTAAACGTGGTCGCACGTCGGTTTTTAACGAGCCCCGCCCAAGTGCCCCAAAAACCGCTACTACAGACGTAATCGTTAAAAAATGCCATAATCTCGTATTAGCCTACCGCCGATTAAAGATACGCGAGATAGCTGATACAGTAGGCACCTCAAAAGACTGCGTGGACTAAATATTGTATATCCATACATATAAAGAAAAAATAAATCGTCACTTTTCCAAAAATTGCCTTTTTTTTCTCTTGTAGGCTAAGTTCTTACTTATCGGACCGCCCTCGTAAATATCCTTTCAAAAAGAATTTAACAAAGTTTAAAATTTGCTAAGCGCTCAGACAACTGTTTTTCCCACTTTATTTGGCCATTGGAAATACCCTTTTTTTTACAGGAATTAATAAAAGCAAGAGGCGAAAAGAGGAATTAATTAAATAGGCTCGGGCATAAACAAAAAATAATATCGGTTTTTTTGAATATGTTTAGTGTATTAATACAAACATATAGAAAATGTATACAATTCGGATGCAATACAGTCGAACTTCCCTAACTCGAATAACCATTATCCAAAGAAAAAGTTCGACTTGTGGAATTCCTTAATTTTAAGTTAATTAAAATAAACTACAATTTCAAATGCGAACTTTTAAATTTTTTTTAAATAGTGTAAGGCTTACCAGCAGAGATCGCAATTAAGAGTTAATTGAAACTGAATAAACTTTTATTTTCAATTTAATTAATAATTTAATAATCATAGTATAACTGTTATTTTAAATTTGTACTATAAAAATTAAAAATGAAAGTTATTTTTTCCATTTAAAATAAAGATTATTTTTCTATTTTTATTATTAAGTTTAAAATTAATAATATATATAATAATATAATATAAATATAATACAGTCGAACTTCCCTAACTCGAACTTCCCTAACTCGAATTTTCTCTAACTCGAACAAAATCGAGTGGCAATAGCGTTTACTGAGCAAATTTCATACAAATCGCCTTCCCTAACTCGAACTTCCATAAGTCAAATTTCTCCGTAACTCGAACAAAAATATTGGCCCGTGCTTCTGTAAGTCGAATTTTTCGGGAAAATCTCCAATAAAGTTTGAATTTTTTTTTCGTTTCTGTTTTATGCTTTTGTTACCGGCTCGTTTGGATATGTAATATTGATGTACATTAACATATGGTGATGTAATATGATAGAATATTGCATCAACAATTATTTAGGCTTGTGAAATTGCTATGGGAAAGATGTTCGAAATGTACTTCTTTGTCAGAGCATCAGTGTACTAAAATGTTTAAAAATGTTTAAGGTAATATTCAAAGGAATTTGAAAGTAGACCAAATAAATTAAAGTTGCTGAAAATGTGGTATGTCAGCAAAAACATTTTTCATTATATTAAAAAATGAAATATTAATTATGATGACATTTGAATCGGGAACTTCTTCTTCTTCGACAGGTCTTGATCAAACTGGAATCCTTTTTTGTTGAAAATGCCAAAAAAAAATTTGCAATTTGGAATGTATTTGTAATTCCCTAACTCGAAGTCTCCCTAACTCGAACCTTTTTCCTGGATATTGGTGATTCGAGTTAGGGAAGTTCGACTGTATTTTCAAAAATTGGTTTTCCAATTCTTTTTCTGCATCCAGAATAAGATCGCGATTCGAATCATAATTAATTCACTTTTTTTTTTATATAGTGGAAAGTATACTCGCTGGGATACCATATTTCTCAGCCACTCCCCCTTTTTATTGAAACCATTTTCGACCTTATTATAAGCTAAAATTTTTTTCAAATGCTCAATACAAAACTAAAAAATAAATCATTAACGAAAAAAAATCGTACCTAATTGCAGATTTGCAATATTTTTGTTTGACTTATAGAGAAATTCGACTAATGGAAGTTCGAGTTACGGAAGCAGAATTGTATGTAAGTTCGAGAAAATTCGAGTTGTAGACGTTCGAGTCAAGGGAGTTCGACTGTATTATTTAATGAATAACATCGAAGCTTCAAATCTTAATCGAAGCTTAAGTGCAGCTCAAGTGTTTGGTGATTGTTTGGTTTTATACTCTCGCAGAGGGCATCTAAAGGCGGAGAAGAGTCTAAAAACATGTATTGTTGATCAGAACGACGAGCTGAGTCGAAATAGTCTGTATGTCCGTTGGTTTCTATGCAAACTACTTAGCTATTATTTAGTTTTAAAAATATTTTTATTTTTTTTAATTTAAATATTTAATATTGTTGTGTATGGGTATTTTCAGGATCGAGAACGCGACATTTGTACGTCTTTAAATTAAAATAAAAATGGCTAAAGTTGATATTTTATCAACATTTTTATTTATTATAAAAGACAAGCTTTAAAGACTTGTCGTTTTCGAAATATTTATAGAAAACAATGCATCGCGAGCGCGACGAAAAATGGAAGTCATGTTTGACTTCATCTTGACAAATGCGAAAGTCTGCGAAATGTGGCGAGTAATTTGGAAAAAAATACTCTCAAAATAACTATAATAAGATAATGTAGTTTTCGATTTTAAAATTAATAATGATATGTTACTATCATTTTATTCATTTTGCAACCTTTAATTAGTAATTTGTAACGCGACATCGCGAACGTGACAAGATTTCGAGCTAGTTTGCTCCAAGAATTTGATCATATAAATTTTATTCGATCTATCGAAAACAGCTTGTACAGCTTGTTTTAAATTAAACATTCAATATATTTCTATGTATTAAAATGGTTCATGCTACAATCTAACTATTTCACTTAATGTTATCGTAAAATACAAACGGTCCATTTTGGAAGTCAATTTTTAAGAAAATGGGCAAAAATACAGAAAAAGTGAATTTATTCCAATGTAGAATCTATATGCTCATCCTATTGAATTTCTTCTAGCGTATATTGCTCAAATAAATAACTTGAATAATTTTTGAAAGAACATTTTAGAAGATGTAAGTTTTCGATCAATTTTACGTTTTTGGGCGAGGTGACCCTTTTTTTTTTGGAAATGCCCATATTTATATTGTTTTTTTTTATGAAGATTTTTAATAAAATCCTCTGCCAGAGCATCAAAGCTTCGGCCTGTGAAAAATAAGACTTAGTTTCTTGTGATTAAGTGGCCAAAACTAAAAGATGATGTTTCGCCATGCTCGGATTCATTAACCCAATGCATTTGCAATTGGGATTGCGATTGCGATTGCAGGCTGCGTTACGTTTCCGCTTTGTTTGAGGCCTGTCGATTGCATGTTGTAACAGGTTGGATTGTAGCAGCACCGACAGCAGCAGCAGCAGCAGCAGCTGATAAAAGTATCTCGAATGTAAAATTCTTAACGTTTCGTTTTGGAATTTATTTGTTTTTTTTCTGGTATTTTTTTCTTTTTTTTTGTGTGTGTTTCTTGGTTGCGTCTGGCGGCTCAGTTCGGTCCAAGTCGAACGATTGGGGTTGGACTCACTGCACACGGTTTTCTGTTGGTTTCGGGCTCGAGTTCGGAATCGGGGTTCAGGGTTTGGGTCTGTTACTGCGCGGAATGCATTTACGTATTTCTTTTTTTCCCATTTGCCTGGCCTGTTGTAATTGGCAATGAAAAATTCCAAGTGTTTTTCAAAGTGCTCTTTAGATGGCCTAATACAAGCCAACAAACAAACAAAGAAAGCAATTTCACAACATGCGCACCTACCTACACACACACACACGTCAATGTAGTATATACATATGTAATTGTGTAAGCATCTCCATATATAAGTAAAAATGTACTTTAGTTCAAAAAGTAATACAATAAAAACATGTGGAAACCAAACAATAGCAGAAAACTTGCAGCTAACATAGTTGTCCAAAGATGCCCCATTCCTCCCTTCCCACCTTGACGGGCTACATGCAAAACCTATATACATACATTAGGGTGTCCCTTATTTGGTCAAAGTCAATATTTTTAAACGCATACCGGCTAGTTTTGTTCATTAGGTCCTAAAGGACTCAGAAATAAATTTTCACCTCAATCGGAGTATGATAACCCGTGCCGACTTGGATCGGAAAATTTAAAAATTATATAGGAAAAAAAAAATTTTTTTTAATTTTTTTAATTTTTTATTTTTTTATTTTGTTCATTTGGTCATAAAGAACTCAAAACCAAGTTTTCACCTTAATCGGAGTACGATAACCCATTCAAATTTGCATCGAAACATCTAAAAACAGTATTTTAACACTGATTATGCATTTTTCGATGATTTTTCATGTTTCGAAGCAAATTTGAATGGGTTATCGTACTCCGATTAAGGTGAAAACTTGGTTTTGAGTTCTTTAGGACCAAATGAACAAAATAAAAAAATAAAAAATTAAAAAAATTAAAAAAAATTTTTTTTTTCCTATATAATTTTTAAATTTTCCGATCCAAGTCGGCACGGGTTATCATACTCCGATTGAGGTGAAAATTTATTTCTGAGTCCTTTAGGACCTAATGAACAAAACTAGCCCGTATGCGTTTAAAAATATTGACTTTGACCAAATAAGGGACACCCTAACATACATACATACATACATATATACTACATATGAAAACCTTTCGTATTCCTGCTGTTAATGTTGTTATATCAAGGTACAAAAAACCAAAGCCATATTAAAAATTCCAAAGCGCAAACGAAAATATTAGTGCACAGTGCCTGCATTTTACTCATTTAATGTGAAATATTTTTGCCATTTATGTGAAAAAACACGCACGATATTTATTTGATTTTATTTTTATCTGTACATTACGATAATTCATTTAAATATATCTTCAAATACTCTAGAAATATACAAAAAACATTCCAAAGAGCACCCGTAAGTTAAATACAAACAATGAGAATATTTTAGTCTGACAAAATTACCTTTTTATAATTCTCTCAGAAATTGCACAGTTACAATTAATTAAATTAAGAAATTATGAAGCTATACTGACAAAAAAATAAGATCTAAAATCAAGTTTTTGGTCTCGGAACTAAGACCTTTGGTCTGAAAAATGCGTCGAGAACAGGAAAATCTTGAAGTAAGAAAACTCTTCTTGATTTTAAGAACATTTCAATTCTAATTTTTAAGATCATAAATTCTTATATTTTCAAGGCCACAAAACTTAGTATAAGAATAAAACTGATTATTTTTTTAAGATTATATGTTCTTATTTATAGACCAAAAAGTTTTGAATAAATAAGACAAAAAATCTCAAATAAAGATTAAGCTTCTTAACATTTTAAGAAGAATGAAGTAAGTTGTTAATCTGAGGTCTAGTAATGTCGATATGACACTAAACAACAAACAACAACACATAAAACACTTGCAGAACGCAAGGAGCAAGAGATGCCAATCTCTATCATCAGCTGACTTGACCAGCGATCCAAGCCTAATGCCATCTTAGATCTAAGATTTTTATTCTTATATTAAGAATTTACGATTTTTTAGAATCATATTCTTAGTTTTAGTAATTTGGTCTTAAAATGGTCTTATATTAAGAACAAAATATTTAAATTTGAGAATTGTATTCTTATATGAGGGCTGCTATATATATTTCTGGCCTAATAATGAAAATGCGAATATTTATCATCAAAAATTGTTTTATTGTTTTTCAAAGTATTCTCCAGCCTGATTTATACACTTTTGCATGCGCTCAAACCAATTGTCGAAGCACTTTTTCCACTCCGATTGAGACACCTCCAAAACATGGTTTTTGAAGGCTTCAACAGCATCTTCTGGGCACGAAAATCGTTGACCACGCATTTTTTTCTTGATGTGCGGGAATAAAAAGAAGTCATTGGGTGCCAAGTCAGGGCTGTACGGCGGATGACCCATCAATTCGACGTTTTGGCCGGTCAAAAAGGCGCTGGTTTGAGCCGATGTGTGAGAGCTCGCGTTGTCATGGTGAAGAATGATTCGTCTTCTCTTATTTGTTTTTCGAATTTCTCCGAAGACTTCAGGCAAACAAATTGTGGTGTACCACTCAGAATTGACCGTCCTTCGTTGCTCAAGCGGAACAGTCGCCACATGACCAGTTTTGCCGAAGAAACAGGCGACCATTTGCTTCGAAGTGCTTCTTCCACGAACAACTTTCGTTGGATTTGGCTCGTCTTCGAAGACCCACACGGTCGATTGTTGTTTTGTTTCGGGCTCATACGCATATATCCAAGATTCGTCACCTGTGACGATCTTATGAACATCTTTTGAAGCACCGCGATCGTATTTTTTCAACATTTCTTTGCACCAATCGACACGAGCCTTTTTTTGAGCGATTGTCAAATTGTGCGGGATCCAACGACAAAAAACCTTTTTTACGGTCAGGTGTTTATGTAATATCGAATGTATGCTGGTGGGAGAAATGCCCAAGGATGCCTCTATCTCCCGGTATGTCACATGACGATCTTGCATTATTAGTTCACGCACGGCATCAATGTTCTCTGGCACAACGGACGTTTTTGGACGACCTTCACGGAATTCGTCGTTGAGCGAACTGCGACCACGATTAAATTCGTTATACCAGTTTTTCACGGTGCTATAGGATGGTGCTTGATCGCCATACAAAGACTTAAGTTCATCGATGCACTCTTGTCTGGATAATCCACGTCGAAAGTTGTGAAAAATGATCGCACGAAAATGCTCACGTGTCAATTCCATTTTTTTAACGGAATTGAATTGTTCAAAGCTCTGTAAGTTTAACAATTCTCGATTAAATGACAACACGTTCTGAGTGACGTTATGCTAAAAAATGTCAACCTTTCCAATGGAAATATCAGATTGCACCTGGCAACACTTATTGTTGCCTAGGCCAGAAATATATATAGCAGCCTACGTATTAAGAACTTACGATTTTCAAGATTAATATTCTTAGTTTTAGTAATTTGGTCTAAAAATAATCTTAATTCAAGAACAAAATATTTAAGACGAATGTTCTTGATTTTAGAAAGTGATCTTTTTTTTCAGTATATAAATATTGATAAAAGTTAGCATAGCGGGATTGATAGACCAGATTATTATCCATTAAGGGGTAACACCACTGTAGAATTTTCAAACTTTAGATTTTTTTATTGGATTAAAAAATGGTTCAACTCGTCTAGAATAAGTAGCATAAGTTTCAAAACGAAATTCCAATTAGTTAGTAACGGTTCATACAGTGCCCACGCGCGCGGTTCTTTTCAAATTTGTTTTTCTCGAAACACGTTTTTGGAACGCGGCACGTCCTAGAACACGAACAGTTTTCAATATTTTTGCTTGAAGTTTTGGCTACATCTGTGTGAACATCGTGTGGCATATACGTGTCGGCTTTTTGGTCCGAAAATCAAACTTTTTTTTTTTAAATCCTCGCCAAAAACACAAAAATTAATATTTTAAAAACCCCGCACGTCATTTACTAGCCATATTCATGTAGATTAGAGGTTTTTTTTCTCAGGTCCAGGTCCAGGAGAAGGCGCCATTTTGTTTTTTAAATTTTTTATTTTTATATAATTTAATGTATATTTAATGTCATTAAAGAAAGATATTCGTACAAATTAATCAATATTTGGTATTACATTATTTGCACGATAAACTTTTTGTGGTACCGATTCCAAAAACTTACATTTTTCAATATTGGAAATTTCCCATTATGTTACTTAAAGACTATAAAAGGAGAAAAATTATGTGTGGCTTAAAGATGTTACTAAATCTATTGATGATGAGACTGAGGACGACAATTTTGGAATTGGAAATAGATGTAGATGTAGATTACCACTTAAAATTATGCAAAATACACGAAAATATCTTAATTTTTAAGGCACATTAAAATGTTTAAAATACCTGCATTAATTAATAAAATGCACAAAAAACTAAATACATTTTTTATAAAATAACAATATTTGATACAATATAAAAGGCATTTTTTGGTTTATTGGTCAGTTATTCAGACAATCACTTAATTCGGACACTGCCTGATGATTATTTGTCCGCATAATCGAGATTTTATTGTAAAACAGTAATTTAACACTTTCTGTAAAAAAGCGGAAAAAGAAAATTCCCGCTGCCCGCTGTTTTTCTCTGCAATTGAATTTTGAGAAAAAGACAGATTTGGCGTCAATACAATTGGTGAAAAATGCCAAGTTAGAGCCAATCTGTTAGTTAAAATATCTCCAAAATCAACTAAGTTTTTTATGGTAAAGGTTAATTTGCATTCCTCTGGTAGCAATTTGATTAATGAATCCAATTCGAACCAAATTTAGGCAGGATGTAAAAAAAAGTAAGAAATACAATCTTTGAGTTTTGTTGAGATACAAAAAGAAAGAAAAAAATGTGTATACTAAGCATTTCGACCCCGAATTCGATCCATTTACGTGTTGAATGATCATTGCGTAGCCCAAACGGTAAGACCTAAGAGGCTTAAATTTTCACAATAAGACAGCACGATAAATTTGTCTTATACATATAGTACGAGTATGTTCATAGGAAAAAACTTCAACTGCAAGTCTTTGATTGTTCACAAATGTTTCGAGGTACAACGATGTCGCACAGAAAAACATGTCCATATACATATATATTTTTAGCATAAGAGCAATATTTAAAAAATGCATGTATCATTGTCATGATACCGGTTGCGTTTGCAAATACTAGATGCTACAAAAATCGTATCAAATATTTATGAAAATAACGTGAATGTTGTAGAATCAAATAACTAGTCATAAGTATTTCCGATTGGCATTAACAGCCTGAGTCATCTCCCGTCTGTAAGAAAAGATTTATCTCTAGAGAGTCTATTGACTATTCAGAAGTTAGTAATAAAGTTGTAATTTATTTTTGATCGAAAGATCATGAAGAATATTATTATTTAAATTTTTTGATTTGGAAAGTTAATTTTCGAGTATCGACCTTCATTTGTTTGCTTAGTATGATTTATGGATTATGCAGTGCCTTATATTATAGTCAAAGGGCAAATTTATGCGCGCAAAAAGATACATATATAAATCTGTAGACATATAAACCCATCCATAAATATGTACATATGTACATATGTATGTTCAAATGAATGAATCGTTTATTTGAAATTTAAATTTTAAATACGAATGTCTTTTGGCTAGACTTTGATGCTGTTGCTTAGTATAAGTATTGATATGTACAAACATATGTATGTACGTAAAACTATATGCATACATATGTATACATACATATATATAATTTGGCTATGTATCTGAATATCTCATCTTGAATTGTACTCGTATTTTATTCGTTTTCTTGTCTTCTCTGGTCTTGTGCTGCGTTTATATATAGAAAAACCAAACCAAACGACTGCGGATCAACATAGACATCGACATCGACATCGACATCAACCGTCGGCACACATGCTGAGCTGTTTTGTTCACTTTCAACACACTAGCCTTAATGTCTAATGATGTTTTGCCCCTCACACGCGTAAAGTAGAAAATTATTTATTTTTAGTGCGCGCAGCCAAATCAAAAACATGAACGAACCTTTTCGATAACAAATCGGCAAATATTGAGTGATCCAATAGAACAGGTCACTGCTGTTCCAAGACATTTGTTATTTCTTTAACAGTAAGTCGAAACATACATATGTGCATACATGCGTATTTGCAAGTTTGTATGTGTATGTACAGGCAATGTGGGCATAGTGGGCGGGCTGGGTCAGCAGACTCGGTATAAACATACATACATAGATAGATAGAGGCACTGGCACACAATGAGTTACAACTGTCAAGTCGCTTGCAGTTAAATCGCTCAAGTGCTCAAGACTGTGACTGAGACTGAGACTGAGACCGAGACAGCGACTGAAAAGGCGACTAAAACTGACGCTGCGTGGCTTGCGCAGTCGGCATGGCAGACACGAAACTAACTTGCCGAATGGAGCGCTCAGGGCGAGCAAACGACACAATCACAACCCCCGGGTGTCCGGGTGTCCACCAACAAGAACAACAACCCCATCGAGCGGTTGAGAGAAGTGGTTGAGTTACATCCATTTGATTCTATCTCGATTCAATTACGATGTGTGTGCGTGAGTGTGTGTGAGGTGCGTGTACCCACAATAATTATGGCCATTTCATAATTTGTAGCTTGGCTGTAGCTGCAAATTGTGCGTCTTTGATGAATTACCCCCCACAATGCCTACCGCACGCTCTTTGTGCTCTTCGCTCTCAGTTCGGATTGCCACTCATTCATTGAGTCGACGAATTGAGTGAAATGGCGCGAACAGCTGTTTGGGCGACCCAGCAACATGCACCACAAGGCGGCAAATAACGTACAGCTCCGCCAATATGCGCAACAAGGTCGATGTTAAAAAAAAACCGAATTTACTCCAATCGAAATAACCGTTAAAAACCCGTTTCATGAATAAAGAATCGGTCAAGCATAGAATTTTATTATGTTGTAATATTCGTTTCTGAAAACTAAATTTAATTTTAATTTTGGATTTGTGTTATGATCCCAATAAAAAGATCTTAATTTTTGAAATTTAAGGGACTATATCTGATCCTACCTTTAATGCATTATTTTTTTTTGTATAATAAGGATTTCTTTATTTATTCTGAACAAGACTTACAGCCAAACTTACATATGTGTTCATTTCTGTTATTTTTGTAACTCGTCTTATCAAGATGAACGTTTTTTTTGAAAACAGAAAAGTTTGACACATTCCTTCGGAAAATATTATATTAAATAAAGTGAAATATCGTTTAATATGGTGTTTAATTGCTAGATTTATTTTTAAATTATTTATTTTTTTAAGACCGTTTTTAAAGTACTGTATTTTCAATTTGCGTGGGCGGAAGGATGCGTTGTCAAATTAAAAAAAAGAAAACAAGGGGGCTGCCCCCTTCTCGCTTCTCTCGAGTCGAGCGTGCTCGACTGCTCGACTACCCTATGCCTTGGCACTCCGATAGCCTAATACGTATATGATGACGCATTAAGTTTTCGATTAATTGTTTGTATTTCATCCGTATGATCTTGTGAACCAATTTAAACCAAATTTGATCAAAATGTAAAAGATATAGAACATTCACAATCTGTGAGTTCGGTTGAGATACATATCTCCGAAAAATTGCATACTAAATCTATATTTTCGATCAATCGTTCCTATTACAGCTATATGATATAGTGGTCCGATGTCAACCAAACTTGATCAGGATGTATGGGACCATCCCACATGCATATTTTGTCAGTTTGGTTCAGATTTCTTAAGCAACAAAAAAGTTGTTTATACCAAGACTTGATTTTCGACTGATCGTTCGTATGGTAGCTACATGATATAGTGGTCCGATGCAAATTAAAAAAAAAACCTGTTCTGCGTCTCTACCTATTATAGTCCTTGAGATCGACGCGTTCAAACAGACGGACATGGCTCAATCGTATCGGCTGTTGATGCTGATCAAGAATATATGAACTTTATATGGTCGGAGTTGCTTTCTTCTGCCTGTTACATGCATCACACAAATCCAATATACCCTTTTTGACAAATTTCAATGGGCACAGGGTATAAAAAACTTGATGTTGATCTAGAATATGTTTACTTTATAGAGACGTGGTAAATTTTTAAAAGCACTGTAATGTCCGTTGGCTTTATAAAAATCTGTGTGTCAGACTACTTAGATATACTGCAATACCTCTTACATATACGTGTAGTGTAAGCTCTGGCTGTTTTATATTAGACTGTGTGACAGAAAGAGGCATCCTGCTTAAAGGATTCTGTGTCCTAAATTTGCTTACTCCTGCTCGAATAGTCTCTTGGATCTACACAAATACAGCTGGACACACGGCTATTAAGGCTGAAATGTATGTACATACTTATGTAGTATTTACATATTCTTATTCATATACTTTGAGAAGTCAAAACTTTTACTTGACTTACTGTACTTATGAATTTGTACATATAGTACACATGCGTATGTATGCGTGTTTTGTTCAATCTATAACAATTAATGCATCAAAGGCATGCATTTTATATTTTAAGTGCCTGTGCCCAGTGACAATTTCATTGGGTTCAACAAACTGAATTAACTGAACGATGCAACATTCATATGTCTTTACATATATGTATATAATAGTGATCGCTGAGGGCTATATTTTAGGGCATCTGATATATCGGCGGATATCGATATTTGATTTCGATATATCTGAGTTCCTCCTCTTGTTTAATTAAATTCTAAGCGCTTGTTCGTGTTTATTTCGTAGCGTTAAAATTAAAATTCTATTCTTTCTATGCGAAGGAATTTTTAAAAATTTACCGCCCGATAATATTGCGCAACTTTTTCAGACATTGAACAAGAATTATTGCATAAAAATACATATAAAAATTTACGTTATTATGTTAAATTGAATTAAATTGCACCAAGATTCGATCCGAAACCTAATTTAGTTCTATGGCTCAAAGTACGGAGCCTTCTTCAAAATTTTGATGATTTGCATCAAAGAGTGTTGGTACTAAGTAGCTCATGAGATAGGGGAGTGTAAGTGAATGGGGCAGAATTTAAATTTTTTTGGAAGATGGGCTTAAAATGATTAAAAGTCATTAACACACACCTACACAATTGAGAGGAAGATGATTAACCAAGCACCAAAGTTACATAGAATTTAGATCGTTTAAAAGTAGATTAGGTTGAACAGAATCGTTAAATGAAAGGATAAATTTTACATCATCCGCAAACATTAGTATGCAAGAATGTAATAAAATGGACAAATTATCATTAATAAAAAGTGTAAAAAATAAGAGCCAAAACCAACATCTGAAATTTGATTTAAAAAATTCTTTAAAACTGAATTTAATGTAGTTGAAATGAAATGAGAATTTATGGCTAGCAAAGGGACGAGATCCTGGTGAGTTAACAAGAAAATACAATTTAGCGCAATATACAAAATCCTAGCACGCTTTTAAAACTAAGAGATTTTTTGACTTTTATAGTAAGTTTTAAACTAAAAGTTTCGTGTTTTGGGATAAATTCTAAGCCACAGATTTGTAGACTTGACACCAAGAAAAAAAATGTTTAAGCTACTTTATTTTCAAAGCTTGGTTTTTCAATATCTCAAATTTTTGGAAATCCTTAAAAATATGTAAACTCAAAAATGAAAAACTTGGAGTTGTGTCAGTATTTCTAATTCATTCATTCGAATAACCAATGCATCCCTGGCATTGGGACGAGGTCAACTTTGGTCAGAGCCGGCACCAAAACATCAAATGATGAAGCCAAAATAGAAACAAAATGATTTGTGTTAAGTGTCTCGATGAAAACACGACAATTGGCGTATATGTATGTATTTTTGTATGTACGATTTCAGGAGTTTCAGGCACACTCGCTCTTCCACGCACATGCAATTGCACTCATTTGTCTCAATTTTCGGGATAAGCCGGCGCGGAGCACATTTTCGCAGTCTCTCAGAAATGCCGTTTACACGAACAAAGCTTTCCTGAACATGTGGGCAAGACCCGCGGGACGAACGGGACATTTGATGGACGCATTTTTGGATTGAAATCTCAATATTTTTGGGTCTTTAAAACATATTGTTAGTTATCAGAAAATCCTATAAATGACTATTTTAACCCCTTTTCCTACTTTTCCCACAAAAAATGTATTTTTAGAAATTTTCAAAAAAATTGTAAAAAATACTAGCAAAATTATTTTAGAAAATTTTTTTTTTTGCAATTATTCTTTGAATTGTTTCAAAAAATTTTTTGCATCCAAATATTTTTTTGAAAAAATCTAGGATAAAAGTTGAAACAGTAGATGTTCACAAAAATTCGAATTTTTCATTGGGTACTTAATGGGTTAAGGAAATTTTTGCATCATTCTAACGGAATTTAAACGACCTTTCCTAATAAAAATAAAATTAATTAATAAAACCTTTTTTTTTTTATATGAAGAGCCACATGTTAATAAGGTGACTTTTTTCGATGGCCTTACCAAAAATTTTAATAAGGAATCAATAAACTGAATAATTTAATAAGAAAATTAAATTAAAAGAAAAATATTTGTGAGATACCAATTTCGGATTTAGTTTCAGAAATTCTCCTAAGAAGCAACAGCAACAAAAGATAGCATTTTGTGATACCACATATTTCAAATTTTCTAGAATATACTATCTTATATTGTTTTTCTAATATTAATGAAACAGTTTATTCCTAATTTTTGCACCCCAACTGTTTTTTTCTCAGTTTCCAAATATTTGTAATCCGAATTATCTAGTTTTATTTTCTAAATTCTATAACATCTCTTAAATATTGTCCCACAATTGTAAGTCGATCCAAGTAATAGTCTTAAAGATAGAGCCTGAAGAAGTTGCGCGCTCCTGGGTATCTGGTTAAGCGATTAAAACTTTAAACGCGTTTTTCTCAAAACTGTGTTTTCATAGTCGGTTGTCAAGATTTCTCGAGAACTACTCAACCAATCTTAATGAAATTTTAGACAGGTCTTCGAAATTAAATTTACAAGTACTTGAAGAAAGGATTTAATTTTTTGTTTAATTACAACTATTTAAAAAAATATAAATGCCACTAAATTTCAACAAATTTTTTTAATTTTTCGTTAAAATCTCTTCCAAAAATCCAATTTTTATTTTTATTTTTTTCCTTCGTTCAAGTTCTAGTCTTAACTAAACACGTAATTTTTAATTTTCACTTCAGATGATCCTGCTAGGAGTTATGCTGTTAACAAGGACGCACCCTTTTTCCCGAGGGCTCGCCGGTAATGACTTCACAGTGGCACAGTTTCCTATATTTTTCCTCAAAACTTTCAGTAATCCCTTAATTAAATGTGTTTCCTGAAGACAATAAAAAGTTTGAACTAAATTTTTCATTTTTTATATTAAAAAAAATTATTAAAAATAGTCCATGTCTTCCCCGACTCAACCCATGTAACCCATTAACAATGAAAGCGAAGATCGTTTTGAACAAAATTGAAATCGAATATTGGTGGTTCTAGAAAAGAATCTGAAGCTCATACAGAGAGTAGAAACGCACGATACTTAAATCATTTCAAGATCCCGATAATTTTACTTTCGTTGTATATGGGCATTTCCAGAAAAGTCCACCACGACGAAAAACGTAAAATTTATTAAAAACTCACATCTTGTGAAATTTTCTTCCAAAAATGTATTCAAGTTATTTATTTTATCAATATACGCTAGAAAAAATTCAATAGGATGAACATATAGATTCTACATTGGAATAAATTCACTTTTTCTATATTTTTGCCTATTTTCTTAAAAGTTTATTTTCAAAATGGACCGTTTATATTTTAACGATTACACTTAGTAGGACAGTAAGATTGTAACATGAACCATTTTAATATATAGAAATATATTGAAAGTTTAATTTAAAACAAGTTCTAAGAGCTATATATCGGAATATAGAATAAAATTTGATGAACAAACTCTTGGAAAAACTAGGTGGAAATCTTGTCACGTTCGCGATGTCACTTTACAAATTACTAAGAAAACTTGTAAAATATATAAAACGGTAGTTACATATCAAAAATATTTCTAAAATGGAAAACTACATTATTTTATTATGGTTTAAGAGTATTTTCTTCCAAATTACTCGCCATATTTCGCAGAGTTTCGCATTTGTCAAGATGAAGTCAAAAATGACTTCCATTTTTCGTCGCGTTCGCGATGCATTGTTTTCTATAAATAATTAAAAAACGACAAGTCTTCAAAGATTGTCTTTTATCATAAAAATAGAGTTGATAAAATGCATTAAACACGTGAGAAAACATTTTTGAAAATGTCAATTTTTGCCATTTTTTTTTTATTTAAAGTCGTACGAATGTCGAGTTCGCGATCCTGGAAATACCCATATACTTAGTTTAGGTTGGCTCAGTTAAAGTTAACGAAAATTATATTGCATGAGTTTTAATGAACAAAGATGTCATCAATATCAGATAAATATCTTAATTGACGCAATTAAATACGTAAATACAGTTGTAATGATAAACCTTAAATTAATTTTTAAAATCTTTCCAGAATTTGAAATAAAAATATATTTTTCAAAACACCGAACAAAAGTTAAAATTATTATGCAAGGACTACATAAGTGATTAATAAAAAATACAATTAAAAAAGCATTAAACATAATACAGTCGAACTTCCCTAACTCGAAGTTCCCTAACTCGAATTTTCTCTAACTCGAACAAAATCGAGTGGCAATAGCGTTTACTGAGCAAATTTCATACAAATCGCCTTCCCTAACTCGAACTTCCATAAGTCGAATTTTTCCGTAACTCGAACAAAAATATTGGCCCGTGCTTCTGTAAGTCGAATTTTTCGGGAAAATCCCCAATAAAGTTTGAATTTTTTTTTTCGTTTCTGTTTTATGCTTTTGTTACCGGCTCGTTTGGATATGTAATATTGATGTACATTAACATATGGTGATGCTATATAATAGAATATTGCATCAACAATTATTTAGGCTTGTGAAATTGCTATAGGAAAGATGTTCGAAATGTACTTCTTTGTCAGCGCATCAGTGTACTAAAATGTTTAAAAATGTTTTAAGAAATATTCAAACTTATTAGTAGTTAAGGAATTTGAAAGTAGACCAAATAAATTAAAGTTGCTGAAAAATGTGGTATGTCAGCAAAAACATTTTTCATTATATTAAAAAATTAAATATTAATTATGATGACATTTGAATCGGGAACTTCTTCTGGATACAGCAAAAGAACGAAGAAACCAAATTTTGAGAGTATCGACAGGTCTTGATCAAACTGGAATCCTTTTTTGTTGAAAATGACAAGAAAAATTTGCAATTTGGAATGTATTTATGATTGAATGCATTTGTAGTTTTTTTTAATATACTAAAAAAAAAAATTTCCCTAACTCAAAGTCTCCCTAACTCGAACTTTTTTCCTGGATAATGGTGATTCGAGTTAGGGAAGTTCGACTGTATTTTCGAATGTTAACTTGGAATAAAATTGTAGTGTTTTCTTTTTTGCATCAGAATATGTAAGAAACGTGATTTACGTGTATTAGGTTTTTGTTTTGATTTGATAGCCACAAAATAATTTTTTTTTAAACTCCAATTTATTTCTACTTTGTAAGCGAAAGTTGTGAAGAAAAGTTTTAAATCACCTTCATTTAAAAGGTATCAAAAGTGTACACCTACATGCCTACAAGGGTAAATACGTTTTGTTAGTGCATTTTTTTTTTAAATAATATTGAAAGAATACAGTTTTTTAAGTGTTATTAAAGAACTTGTAAAAACGATGAAATAACTGTAGCAGACTAAAAAGCATTAATATTGCGATTTTATTTTCACCAAGTTTATCATAGAATCGGGTACCGTATTAACATGGCTCCACATGCACAAATGTGCGGATACTTATTGAGAACTTAGCTGCAGCAAGTGCTCTGCTTATGTACATGTATATGTATGTATACATTGGAGAAAAGCGCTCAACGTCAGACTCGACAGCAACAACACGTGTTTGAGCGCAACTCAATTCGGCAGCTAACCAGAACAAGAACAACAGCAGCAATAGCAGCACAACAACACAACAACAACAGGAACAGTGAACAGCAACAGCGGAAGCTGATTCATGCGCTGTGAGCACTTCACTCGCTCGCTCTTATGCAGTAGATAGCGGCAACATTCTCTCATTTGCCATCTCTCGCTCTAGCACACTCTCTCTCTCTTCGCATCTGTCTCTGTCTCTCTATATATTTCGCTCTCGCTGTGCACTCCATTCAGCTGATGGGGACCAACTCGGTGAGTAAATTTGCTGTATCTGCCCATGGGTGTGTGTGTGTGTGTGTGTATGTGACTGACTGTGTGTGTGTCGCGCGTATATCCAACAAACTGTTGGGGCTCGGTCTTCGGGCATGGTTCGTTCGTTCGTGTGCTCTGTGTTGTTGTGCGCGTGTATTTGTACGCGTGTGTGGGTAGGTTGGCAGTTTTACTGCACGGCTCGCTCGCGCGCAATGAGCGCTTTTGCTGTTTTAATTTTTGCCTGAAATACTTTTTGAGCTAATTTCGAATTGGTAGTTTTGTTTATACCGTCGGTTGTGTTGGCGTCACATTTTGTATGCGAAAGCAAGCGCAGCACGTAGTTAACAAATTCAAATCAAATAGCCAAATAGCCTAGACAATACGCATAGAAAATTTCTTTTGGCTTATATGTACTACGTAGATACAACATGCATACCTAGTTATGTATGTACATATATATCTTAATACATATGTATGTAAATGTATATAATACATCTTTGACTCTCTGGCTAGAGAATTGAGCGGTGTGTCTAAGAAAAAAACGGTTTTAGAAAATGCTCAAAGAGAATTCATTCAGTAGCAGAAATCGCATTCACAGAATAACAATCATCTGTTAAGATACATGACAAGTTGCACATTGACAAGCGCGTGCCGCTTACAGGCGCAAGGCTAAACACCAAAACTAACAAATACAAAGTACAACAAGAACAATAGCAAGTGTAACAGCAACAGCAACAGCAACAACATCAAATATAGCAAAAGAAATTAAAATAAATTCACAACGGCTGCGACACTGGCGGCGGCGGTGTCGGCAGCAGCGCGAAAAGCAAATTTATAAGTGCATAAGTATATGTGTGTACATAAGTATGAATGTATGTACATCTAAGTATATATTCTTCATGTAAAATATAACTGCGTGCTGTGCCTAAGTATGTACGCGTGTGTGTGTGCTCTGGTGCTACAACATATATGAAAAGTTCTGTTGCTTTTGGCACACAACACGACAATTTTATGAGCTACATCAATTTGTTGAATTGTATGTGATTTTTTGTTGTTGTGATTTTTTTTTTGTTGTGGTGCTTCTGTGTGACGATAACGATAGTGTGTAAAGAAAAAAAGGTTACAACGCTAGCACAACTGTTGCACAAAATCAATAAGAGATTCCCAAAAAAAAGGCTCAACGCACAACACCAACAATAATAATAACAAACACCCAGCAACAGCAGCAACAGCGACAGCGGCAACAGTGACAGCGGCAACAGCGACAGCGGCAACAGCGACAGCAACAGCATCAGCAGCGATTGACGACCAGAGCTTGCGCGCCTTTTTTTTATTTATATACATACACACATACATACATGTACATGATGTATGTAATTATTGTTTTTTTTTGTTGTTGTTGCTACTCTCGTGTGTGCATAATAAATGAAACATCTAAAACAACAATAACATCTAAACACACATGTTGATGTTGTTTAAATTTCAGTTTAGTTAAAGAAAAGCAAAAGGCGCGCCCAGATAAGATACAGTTAAGCGGAAGAGCAGCAACGGCAACCACAGCAACCATCAACCGACAACCATCGACCGACAACAACAACAGCAGCAGCAGCTCCACCTGCCAACGAGAGTCTCAAAAAGAAAAGCTTACAGAGCAAGCAGAAGCAGAGTCACAAGTAGAAGTAAAAGAAGAAGACAAGATATAAGACGGGGAGAAGCATAGCGAGAATTGTGCTGCGGAGACAGTCGATGAAGAATATGCAACTGTCACACATGTGCACAACAACAACATCAACAACAACAACATTACATATTTGCACCTACAACAACTACTCTGCAAATGAAGCCAAAACAAAAGTGAAAACAACAACAGCAACAACAGTAGCATCCAAAAACTCACAATGTTAAACATGCTTGTAAAGTGGCATTAAATTGCAACAATAATAAAAAAATCAACAGCAGCAGCAGCAACAACAACAACAACATTAACAGTACATGGCAAATGCGCCCGTCAAGTGTCAATAAAACAACAACTAAAGAAACAACAACAATAATAACAAAATATCTACATACATACATAAGAAGCAGAAGGTTGCACGGGCCGCGAGCTTCGAGTTCGAATTCGAATTTCAATTTTCTTGCACCGCCGCCGGCGGCAATCTTTCAATTTTTGTGTCAGCGCTGCAGTTTTAGCCCCGTCCCCGGCTAACGGTATTTAATATTTACTTATTTTTGTTTTGTTTTTTTTTTTGGTTTGAATGGTTTTGAATTATTGCTACATAAATGGTGCAAGATAAGAAATCAGTGTTAATGCAGTGAATCAATCAAATCAATTAAATATTTACATCAGCAATTTATAAATAATAATAAGCAGCAGCTTCATGTCTATATCAAAAAAAAGTCAACAACAACAACAGCAGCAGCAGCAGGAACAGGAACAGCAACAATAGACACTCACTTCAACAGCAACAACAACAACTGCAACAACAGCAACAGTAACAACAACAACAATAACAACAGCATGGATTGTGATTATTCAAAATTTCTATACAAAAGTAAGTAAAACACAAAAATTCTTAAGCGTACTTCATAGGCAATTTGTAGTTCAACAGTTGAGTTTGTTTCCGGAGATTCAGTGCGAATCGAATACACGAATATAGCCAAAAGCCGTGAACGTTACTAATCAGAAACCCGTCGGATGATTCATATAGTAGAGTGAACGGCATATCGTATAACATCATCAGCAGCTATCGCTTAATCTGATGCGTGGCTTTTGTTATCGTCAAAAAGAAAATATAAATATTAATAATCTTTTTGATATGGTACATTTAACCATATATGTACACATACATACACATATATGTATGAATATTTAAGTAGTAAAGCACGACCAGCTTTAGCGTCAAGTGAGTATTACCATCCATTCATAATATGAGTACTCGATATGCTCAGATATCATCAGAATCTAAGAATAGAAGCATTTAGAATGAATTTCATATTTATACAGTGCAATCGCGAAAACGTGGACTATGTAATTAAAATCAAGGGTGTTCACGCTTGCGGATTGTTCACATATTGAAATAGTGAAATTTAAGGAATATATTGTTATAGTATTTATGATTTGACTATGTCTGCTGGTGTTGAAATCAGATTGAAACAAATTTGTAGAAACAAACTTATGGGGAGAGGATTTACTTTGTTCACTTTTTGCGGTAGTCAATGTAAAAAATAATTATTCGCATTAAGCGATTTTCAAAATATCCAGTGTTTACAGTTTCCCGAGTACAGACATTCGCAAATTACGTTTGTATCCCCAACTATTTTAGCACATCAATCGATGTCCTGTTTCTTCCCCGGTAAATAAAAACTGTAGCTGAATAAGTGATTCTTTGACACCTCAATTCAGTGTACTTGTCATTGAGTCAGCTTGAATCGTAATTTTCTAAAAACTGGATGAATTTTCCGTTTTCGTGGCCATTATCTTGGATTTTTCTTTGTCATTTTTACTACTTGGTGGCATTATTTCAGTACGAATTGCAGGATCTTAAAATGACTTTATGACTCTTTGAATTTTGATGCAAATTGATACAAACTAGTATGTAACAATTCTTATATAAATCTTGATACTAAATAACAGCTAAAAAAAACCCAGAGGTGTTTAACATTCAACTATTTAAAATAAAACAAAATAATGAATAAATTTATTGATGTGTAGAGACCAGTTTTATTTAGGCCGTATTCCGTTTGAAAAAATATGTAATAATATATAATATTAGTTCATGAATTTGACTTGAGCTCAAATTAGAGGAGTAAACCTCCAATAGTTTGTAGATGATATATGGTTATAGTATAGAGATCCTAAACACAAGGTTTTGGTTCGAACCTTATTTCAATTTAATATAATTGGCTTGCTTGCATTATTGCATTATTTTTCCATAATACTTTATTATGTTTATATTTACTAATAAGGTTGGCAAATTTTGTTGTTCGGCATTTTAAATGAAATGATGAAAATTTTTCCATTTCTGTGAAAACATATGTCTCTAGGAAATTATACCCTTGGCGAAAGCCCGTAAAACACCAAACGAGCAAATTCTATATCGAAATAAAAGCCAACTGCCACAAATTTTAAAGTTGATGAAAAATAGATGTTATTATTCTACCAAGAAAAATCTGTGATACGATAAGCGCATGTACATACAGTATCAAATAACCATATTAATATGCAAAAACTATAATATTTGATGACAATTTGTTTTTCAAACCGGAGCTTTTTTTAAGAAAGTGATTTGGTTCACGTTCGGCGCTAGATAATTAAAAAAAAAAATGAGTAAAAAAGGAAGAAGTTACGAATTGTAACTCAAATATCCACACAAGACGGATTTCAAATGAAAACTACTTCCATAATTTTCCAGGATCATTTGAACACGTTCAGCTTCAGTTTTCTTAAAATTAAACTAAAAAAGAAATCCTTAACCTAAATTTCGGTTTTCGGACAAAAATCTTCAAAACTCTCATAACATAACTCTTTAGAAGGCTATAAGAATTGTTTATGGCTAAAACCCTCTTTAATTTGACTGATCTGCAAAAACTTGGGTAATGCGATACCAAACGACTAGTGACTGATAAGTAACTCCCATTTTCACATCAATGAAAGCAAACAATACATTTGGATATTCGATATTTATTCTGATGGACTTTTAAAACAGATTTCCATTTATACTCGCAGTTTTCTAGTTAGAAGTTAGTTAGAATTTCAGCATTTTCATGCGTCACATTGCCAGATCGCTTCGGAATTGTACACTTTGAGAAAAAGCAGGGTAACAAAATGGTAAGAGTGAGAAAGAGGTAGACTTGTAAAGGGTTGGGCTCAGCTATTGCACAATTTGCAAGCTCAACTCATTTATATTGGTATACGAAATTGAATCCCATGCCACCTTTATCAGTATTATTCATTGGGCTCTGCTGTTCTGTTTGGATAATTAGTTTTGCACTTGCAAAAAGTTGCCGCTGGCAACCGTGATGACGATGACGCTGAACGCTATCGGTGACGACACCTGCGACTGTGGATAGGGACATGACATGGGAGGATGAGTTTTGGGTGGACACGTTGAACCCGATGTTGATGTTGAGGCTGAAGGGAAACAGGAGCAGAAATTTGGCGCCACGCGCCGTTAATCAATTTTAAAATTTTGTAATAAAACTGGCAATGGAATGATTCCGAATGATTCCGAATGCCATGCTAATCAGAAGGCGATTTGGAAGTGCGAGTCGCTAAGTCTAATCGGACTGTCAAACGCCTTTCTATCAATCAGTCTGACACTTTGTCAGTCTGTTCGTCAGCTTTGCAGTTTAGTTTCCTTTTGCACATTACTTGAGACACACTCACAGACAGTCTGAGAAGAAGCTAATTGAATTTGTTTCACCAATTGCATGTTTGAGTATGTTATGTAAGATGCATAAGAGTATGTACTATATATATGTATGGTATGTACATTAGGGTGCATCGATTATTCTTCAGAAAAAAATGCTAGCCCATATTCGTAATCTACGGTCAATTCGAAGATGTTTTCACCAAGAAACCATAGTTCTAAAATCATTTCTTGGTCCGCACTTTTTAAATTTAATTATTATTTTATATTACAGCATATCTTTAGTGTTTTTGGTTCGATCCTGACCAGATTAATACTCTACAATTTTCAAATAAAGTTTTCAACTCAATAAGCGCAAAGTATGGTATCTTTGTGATAACATCTTGGCGGAAAATGGCTTACCCTTTTTTCAATTATATTGGACCCATACAAATCGAGGCACCCTAATGTACATGCATATATGTATGTATACGTAAGATAGTTGTGGCTAAGTAATTTTGGGTTATAGGGCCAAGTCCAATGAAATACATTGGCACTTAAGACGCAATCGAATGTACTTAGTTCTTAGTTAATTCTACTGCCATATGTTGCAGCAATAATTCGCTTGACTGCTTCGAGGTACGGCTACTTGCGGGGTTTCCCAAACAAACAACATCACTATCACACCCCCCTAATGTCCATTACGAGTATACCTAATATTAATGTTCTATTTAGATTCATGTAACATATTCATGCAGGTATACTATATTGTAGTTATTATATGGAGTTCTTTAAATTGCACCACAACAAATAGAGACTTAAACTGTATGTACTCGTATGTGGATAATATAGTCGAGCTCCATTGACAGTTTTGAATAACACGATCACATTGTAAACTGATCGCATTGGCAGCTCAGTGCTGCTTCATTATAAGTAAGCAGACCGATCACCGAACCGCAAACGTCAACGTCTCGCCAGTTTAGCGGGGCTCTCATATAACCAATTGTTATCATAGCATTCATGCATCATGTATGAGTACTCGTACTCGTACTCGTACTCGTACTCAAACTCATACCAATACTCATACTCATACTCGTAAGCAAACTATCTACCTATGCTTATGTTTGCCACTGAAGGTGGCTTTATTGAAGGTCGGTACCGAGGATCTCTACTATCTATTTACTACCAGAGCTTATCGACTCGCCCACCCGCACATTACGAGTATTATCAATATTTTTTTTTAGAACTTAATACTATCTTGATTTCTCCTGTTTTATGTTCAAGCTTTTATCGAAAGGTTTTCAGATACACCGTAACACAATCACTGATAATACTTATGATAATAACATCTATACATATAATTCTACGAAAGAGTGCAAAATTTTAATGCGATCTGAAATGATTTTTGCTCACGGCTCTCAAAAACGACTTTATGTGCTTGCCAAAAAATCTTTATCGAGAACTTCGCGCTGACTCCTGATTTAAATAATGTTAGTGTCAAGAATGAGTATTATTTGATCAGCGGCGTGTCTAGAAGAAGATTTGGGTTAAAAGAAGACAAGAAAACAAATAATTTAACAAACAAAATAACTACATATAATTAATTTAAATTAATCATAATGCTTAGTCTAGTGTCAAAATTAAATTAAAGTTTTGATTTTTTTAGCTTTTAGCAAATAATTAATAAATTACATACTAAATTTATTTTGTTTAGCAATTTCTTTTTATAATATTCGATCGATAACAAACTTAATTTCTTCCATTGAAAATATAAAGTGATTTTTTATTGTTAACTTAAATTTGCATAAATTCAAAATATTTATAATTTTGTAATTTTGCCTTAAATCGGAGAGAAGAATAAACGGTAACAACTTATGATTGATTAATTTTTTTGAAATCTTCGGCAAAACAGGAAACTAATTTTTAGTACATCAGTATTTAATTTGGCAATTCTTCTTTGTGTACATTTCCATGCCTGAGTTCAATTTATGGTCTGATTGCGAAATATTGTTTAATCCAGTGAAGTGTTATGAAATGTTTTATAACTCCATTGTAGTAGTTGTTGTATTATGGCTCGATTGATTCAAAAACAAAATAATAATAATAATAATAAATCAGTTTAGATATTTTAACACTTTCATAAACTGCTTAATAGCTTAGTCGTAGTAGTTACAAATTACAAACTACCTAAAAAATATTGTAATACAAGGATATTCATTAAAATAAAACAAGTGGGAAAGGCTATAGTCGAGCTCCCGACTATAGGATACCCGTTACTTATTTAAATAAATTTTAAATACTTTTTATTGCATGCTTTTAGGCACTTACATTGCTTAAAAGCTTTAATCCGCCATTACCACTTTTCTATTTGTTCGATCTTGCTACGATTTAGTAGAATGATAGTTAATAATAGTAGTTAACGTTTATTAGTAAAACAAATCATAATATCTTGAAAACTGTGAGTGTGGTGGCTTTTCGCGATTTACGGAGGCGGAAAGGGGCGTGGCAAAATGTTGACACAAAAATGACCTGCTTGGGGTTTATAGAAGTCCGTGTGCCAAATTTGATTGCTCTAGCTCTTATAGTCTCTGAGATCTAGGCCCTCACACGGACGGACAGACGGACATGGCTATATCTCCTCGGCTGTTGATGCTGATCAAGAATATATATACTTTATAGGGTCGGAGATGCTTCCTTCTCCCTGTTACATACATTGCAACGAATACAATATCCCCTTTTACTTATTTTTTTAATAACGGGTATAATAAGAAATTAAATTAAATACATTTGAATTCTTGCAGTTGGCGAGAATTAGGCTTGCGAATCTTTGCATAAATATGTTGTCCAAGGCAAGAATTGAAGCCTTTACGCATCATTAGGTTGAACATATGTGACCCTGTCAACGCCCCGACGCTAAACGCACTTGCTGCAACTTGCAAGTGCAACTCATGTTTCCCATCGTACTGAAGTACACACATATCTATAAGAAATCTCGACGAAACAAGACGAGCGAGTTTACGGGGGATGTGGGTACAGCCTTGGGAAAATAATAGTACATAGTACATAGCATATGATGAAAACATGTCTATATGGGTGCCGCATCAAGTGAATCTTGGTGAAATCGATCCGACTATCTAGAGGTTAGAGCTAGGCTAACTTATCACCGAGCTGCTATTTATCAGATATGAACATCTATACATCCATACATCCATACATACATACATCGGCAGAATCTGAGTGAGAGGCAGCAATAACTTTAGAGTCTGCCGATCAGCAAAAATCGTTACCACATTTCTTTGATATTCGATACGGGATCCCAGGCATGTTGCGTCCTTAATCGCTGTCTCTGTTTGTTGCGGCAACACAGCGTTTGTGAGCCCTTCCCTTCCCTACCACTCCGCTTCCCTTCCCACCCCACCACTCCGGTTCCCCCCATTGTTTTGCTTAATGTTGTCGTCGCGTTGCGTCAGCTGTTCTGTCATTTCAGTTGAATTGCAGGCCGGTCGCACGTATCTGTATCTGTAGCTGTATCTGTATCTGTATCTGTAGCCGTTCTCTCCAGGCCCTGCTGTTGGATAGCGTCTTGAAAGTATTTGATACACACACACACACATTCACACATACGCACACACTAACACTTGTGCACACTCGTGCATACTTTGTTTTGTCGTTTTAAACATTTTTCAACGTTCAGGAATTCAAAAAATTCTTTACTTTAAAGTAAAAATAAATTCCATGCAACATCCGCCATGTTGGCTTTGGCTATTTTTGCCGCCGTACTGCGGCAACGGACCCAACCAACCAATGTTATAATGGCCCAGAGCCAAAGCCAGCCGCTTCTACCCCTCGTCTTTCGGTCTTTCAGACCCCGCCAACTTTTAAGCTGTGCGTTGCGCCCTTTGACTGTCGTCTTCGCGCCGAACAGATTGAAACTTGGAACTTAAAACGTGGAGCGACTCTTTCGCTGGCCCGCTTCTCTCCACTCTTTACTCTCCACTCTTCACTCTACACTCGCCACTTGCTACACTCCACTTGTTATTTGTTTTTATTAATACTTGGTCGCCGCCTTTATTTCGTTATAATACCCTGTACTGGGGATATTTACTTGTATAACTATGTACCAGGGATTGAAGCCGTATCCGAAACCATAACCGTTAACCGGTATTGACCAATTGAAATTGGTAACCGTAACAGAAATCGTAACCGAAACAAAACACTTTTTTTATACCTTAACCTATTTTATGCCGCGATACAAAAAATAGTGATTTTTTAATCAAAAACCACTTTTCTAGGTTAATTTGGACCTTCTAAAACCGAATATGAGGTTACAAATCAAATTAAAATTCACATTTTTTAAAACTTAAATATTTTTTAAACTTAAATTTAAAATAAATTTGTATTTTTTAAATATGGGATGACCAGAGTAAACATTTTCTGGATTTTCTAATTTTCTTAATTTTCCATTTGGATTTGAATACGTTGTTTTACATAAAAAAAACGCTCTGAAAAATAGTCGAACAGCGGCAGAAAATTGGTTAAAAGAAAACCCAAAATTTTTCAAACCGAAATAACCGTTTTTTAACCGATTCATGCATACCGGTTAGTTTTGATTGAATCAATCATTTAATTAAGTTTAGTTAATGCGTAATCATCGTTTTTTAAAACTTATTTGGATTTTTTACTTTAATTTGAATATAAATTCAGTCGAAAAGAAAAATTTTTCTTGAAATCAAAGATTTTTATTTTATATAATTTTATTTTCTTTAATTTAATGTGAACCATTATAATATTTGTATTTCGAAACCTTAACAAACAAATAACCGGTTACTGATAACCAAAATTCTAACTTAACCGAAACCGTAACTGATACCGATATTCGTTTCGATTTGATACCCTGCCATGTCCACATATCTCCGCAAATGTTAATACATTTTTGTAGGGACTGGTACAGGGTATTATACTGTCGCATGCGCCCGTTATTATTTTGATTTGCTTTTATTGCTGAAATACAAGTAAGTGTGGAGGGTCACAGTTATTTAACATCCCTCGGCACAATGATTGTTATCATTTACTCATACCCAGCATCAGGATGAATCAAATAGTCAGCATTTAGTTGTATACGTTAAAAAAAAATTAAAATTTTTATTACATTCATCCAAACAAATAAACCATATTCGAAAAGCATCATTTGAGAAAAATGTCGAAAGCCTTAAACGTGTCTCCAATTAGTTGATGATATAACCAAACAATTATAATTGTTGGGCGATAGTTTCCCGATGTATTTGGCGAACGACAGTTTTTCGATAGATTTCCGATCACTGTATTTAAAGCTTATGCTTAAAAAGACGTTCAATGGTTTTTCAAATTCTACTAAGGTCTTACCTAAACTGCAGTTCAAGAAATGCATCATATTTAGTTATTAATATGATAATCGGCATTATTATACAACACTATGTAAAACAAATAAATATTTAAAAATTAATTTCCGGTTCTTCAATTTAGAAAACTGAAAGACATTTATATTAAAGTTATTCCAAAAAGTTTTCTAGCTATTGAACTGTCAATAGAGCAATATGTTCTTAGAGGAACATTTCCTTGTGTAATACTTATAAGCTTGACAGTACTGTCAGTTCTAAGTGCTGATTTGGTTTGTCAGAAAGCAAATTGCTGATGCAGTTTTAAAACAGTTTGGTAATCAGTTTTCTAATATAAAAAACTCTGGTTGGAGTGTGTCTTGAGGGCTATAAAAAAGTACTCGTAAAGTGCCGTTTCATTGTGCTTAGAAGCTGGAGCTTCCGTTGATTTTTTTATACTCGTACGAGATTGTTGTTGGTGTAACTCGTTGTGGCTGCTGCTGCTGCTGCTGCTGCTGATGGTTGTTCTTGTTTTATTTGCTTGTTACAAAATCAATTTTCCACAAATTAATGAGAGTCACATTTTTTCCGTGCTACTCTTTTCTTTTTTTCCTCAACTATAAAAAAATAAAAAAAAAGAATAAAAATAAACAGCAACAAAAGCCAGAAGCAAAAGCGGCAACAGAAGCCGAAGTTGAAGCAACAACTTTTTAAAAAGGATTCTTCCCATCGAAGTTGTTGCTGCTGCTTCTTTTCTGCACAAGATAAAAATATTTTTTAATGTTTTCTTGAGCACAGAAAATAATTTAAGGAATGTCACGTTGTAGCGGCTCTCCTACTCTCAACTCTCGCGCGCTGCGCTCCTTGTATGCATTGCGCATTTATTTTGGTTCCTTCGCTACCATCTCCATCTCCATCTCCAACTCCATCTCCGACTTCGGATGGTATGGGATAAAAGAATTTCTTATATAGCAACAACTGCTGCATAGCATACATACATCTGTCTGTCTTCATCTCTCTCCTCTCCCCCCCATGTCCATCAGCATCTCCGTTTCTGTATCTTTCCCAATACCCGTTGTGCCCCACCCCAACATCTCCCGTGTCTACCTTCAGCCCGCTATGCTTTGCAGAGTTTAGCACTCTATGCATATCCATGAGATTGCAGTGCGGGAATGAAGCCAAGGAGCGGGAATCGGTGACAGCAATGATGGCAAGGGCAGCGATAAAGGTTTTTGTTTTTGTTTATTTTTTATTTTTTTATTTATTTATATGCTTGCCGTTTTTTTTTTTCGTTTTTCATTCGAAAAAATTTTTTACTTAACCCCTTATCATTGGCCGGCCGCAACCAAAAGAACCAAAAGCCGCACCATCGTCGTCATCGCCATTTCGTCTTAAATTAAAAGCTTTTTTGTCTTTGGCGCAAAAACAAAAAAAAACCGATTCACACCGAACCAATAACAACAAAAAAAAAAAAACAACCAACTTCGAAATACTTTCGATTGTGCCGCCGCAGCTTAAAAAAGAGCATTAATGACGGCGGCAGCTAGAGCGGTACCGAACGCGGCAACAACTGTGGGGCAGTTGGACGCCCTCTTGTCATTGGCAATTGGGCAGCCAGCGATTTGCCAAAATTGCACGAAAGTCGACGAACACGTGGGCCGTTGATCAAATCTGTTGAGGTTCTTCAAACCTGTGTTATATGATGTTTCCAATACATGATTCCTAGTCTAATTAGTTGATAGTCCACATCTATTCAAAATCGAGATTGTAATACTAAAAAAAACGAGACGAGCCGTTGAGCACCTTCAACTACAGGACACACTGTGCCCAGGCAGTTGAATGTTGTTCAGCACGCCGAAGATTTGATGTCCATTTGGATAGCTGTACATATTATAATTTCGACTGACTGTTTCAATACCAGTTATATGATACAATTCATATTCTGCGAGATTGCTTATAATATCTCTAGCAACAGCAAAAATTATTTTTAATCATTCTTAATTATCAACCAATCTTTCCCATAGCAGCTGTATGAAACGCACCCTTCGTGCTGCTTTCGTCACTAGCGCGGACTGCCGTCCGCAGTGATAACAGTCCAATTTGAAACAAATTTTGTCACAATGTATAAGATCAACCAGAGCAGATCGATTTAACTCTTATAGGCCAATGCTATTAAAAAATAGAATAATTTACCAATTCAATCTTGCAAATTTATTGGCGATTCCCATTAACAATAGATTGAACGATATCTTTAAATTTAAAATATTTATTTAAAGTAAAGAATCCCAACCTTGAAAACCAGGACCCCTCGCACGCCAATTCGACGCTCTAACATTAAACTAATCCAAATAATTTAATAATAATTTAACATCCTGCATCCACCGTGGCTCGAACTCAGACTCTGATGCTTCTCTTGCCTATATTAAGTGGCAAACTCGTTATATGTGCATATATTCCGGCAGAGTTAATAAAATGAATTAACTTGTTGCAAAACACACAGTGCTTGATACAAAATTGAGAATATCTTTACAATTTATGGCTTAATCGTGATGAAAGTGGTGAGTAATTTCTTGATATGAGCTCAGAAGTGTCGGTATTAAAAACTTTACATCAAAAATGTATAGCGATATGGGGCTTTTTCAAATTACATCGCCACAGTGGGCCTGGTAAACAGTTCAAAAAAACTTTATCTGCACGACAAAAAATGACATCTACATTCCAAATTTCATTTGTAGACGGGTTTACTCGAATCGGCTTTTGATTCTGATCAGGACTTTATGCATGTACTTTATGGGATCTGCTACGCCTCCTTCTACCTGTTAAATACTTTTGAAAAACTTAAAATACCAGAACAGGGTAAGGATAAATATAAAAAAAGTTTGTAGTATTTAGAAGTTAATACCTCTACTTTTTTTCCCCATCGTTAGAATTTATTTCGTTGCATATTTCCGAGCGCATTTTGAAACTCACAAAATCCATTTCATTCTCAGAGCTGTACATTAGTTTTCTAGATTGCAAACAGATATGAAAATTAAACTCTGCTTTTGCGCAATTTCAGCGAAATCGGAAACCAGATATTGTGTATGTGCTCCTAAAAGTATGCTTTGTATATTTGTACATACATATCGCTCATTTACTACTTACTCGTACAAGAAAAATACCATGCAGTAAAGACAAAAATTCTTTTCACTCTCACTGATGAGTATAAAAGAAAAGAACATGAGCTACTTAGTATCTTTTAACTGATACTAGCTTAAAAATATTACAAATCTCTGCAATGTCCCTTAAATTAATTTACTTACTGTTTAATTATTTACATTCCTTATCGTTGAGATACACTAAGTAGGCTCGCGTAAAATATTTTCTTCTTTAATATTTGAATTTTTGAACAGAGATTGATAAATCCAAAATTAATAAGTATTTTATATTTTGAAAATATTGTTAATTTATTTAAAAAATTTATTTTTTTCAACACTTTCAATCTGTTTCTTTCCGGAGTTACTCTAAAATATATAGCTGTCAAACTGTTGACTTAAATTTAAAATATAAATATTCATTACCTATCAAAAAGTGGAAAGCGTTTGAAATCAATTCTGGTATACTCGACTAATGATCAAAATACAAGCTAATCTCTGGAAATAATAAAGCATTCCCAAAATTAAAAAAAAAAAAAATTTTGACCATATACAGTGTATCACTAATATCTTCATACAGCAGCAACTTTTTAGTTTGTTGCCTGATTAAATCGAATCAAACGAATCAAAAAAAATTTGTATACACGGTCTTGAGTACATTTATTAGGACTTGCATATATTTCAGGAAACCAATTGATAAAATTCGACTAGTTTTGGGCTGAAATTATTGGCAATAAATTTAAATAAAAATATTGGTAGCAGAATATAAGTACACATATGCACATATAACATATTCAATAGTCAGTATCGAGTTTTTAGCTCAATTATTTAGCATCACAACTTTCTTGCCTCTTTAGTACATTAGCAAAGTTAAGCTCTGACTTCAAAAATAAATAACTAATTGACTAAGTTTTAAGTATAAATTGAAGAAGAAAAAAAACTTTTTTTCGCTGACTTTTTCAAAAATATTCTATTCTCCGATCACTAGTTCGCAATTTACGCCAAATACACAAATGTTGAAAGCATGTTGCCCATACATACAATACATATAGTACATACACTCGCCAGAAAAACTATGCATACACACTTTTTTTACTTTAACAGCTATTGTAAGTCAAGTCATCATAGTAAAGAAAATATATTTGGAAAGGTCGTTTAAATTTCGTTTGAATTATGCAAAAATTTGCTTAACCCATTAGCACGTCTACTTTTTCAACTTTTATCCTCGATTTTTTCAAAAAAATATTTTGAATCTAAAAAATTCTTGAAAGAATTGTAAGAATAACTGCAAAAAAAATGGTCAAAAATATTTTTGCTAGTATTTTTTATAATTTTTTGAAAATCCTAAAAGTTACTATTTTAATAAATTTTTCCAACTTTTCAAACAAAAAGTGGCTTTTTAGCAATGTTTCTTGCAGTGTATTCGCTTAAGTGTACGCTTCTACTTCAAACCGCTTCTGTTGTCGTCGTTTTTGTTGCTGGCGTTTTTGCCGCTGTTTTGCTGTGTTGCGAATGCGAACAATTTTCGCATTTTCGTTTTCATTTGATTTGTTGCACGTTTTTTTTTTGATATTCTTTGTTTGTGCCTCGTGTTTCGTCAACTAAATTCGCTGGCGTCGCGACGCCTCGTTGTCGAGTTCGATGTCGATGTCGATTTCGATAGCAAGCTGCCGATTACACACACCCACAGACAAACATGCATATGCATGCATATATACACTCATATATAGAGATAGAAAGAAGACTGCAAGCTTGCGCATGCACTGTTGCACTGCTGCACCGTTGCTCAGTTGCATCGTTGCATCGTTGTGCGGTTGCGCTTGCACTGTTGCGCAATCTCCGCACAGCCATTTCAGCAACAGTTGTGGTCGCTGCCGCTGCCGCTGCTGCAGCTGCAGCTGTTGCTTTGATTTTGTTATTGTTGTTGTTGTTGTTGTTGTTGTGTGTGTGTGTAGAGCAGTTTATGCTTACAATCGTTTGTTGCATTTTCATTTCCAATATGTTTTATTAGCATTTCAAAATGTTCGTTTTGCACTCATTTTGCTGTTGCAAGCGAACAGCGAACTAAATGCAATTGCCACAGCAGCAACAATTGCAACTGCAACAACAACAACAACACATGCATGCATTTATTAGTCATAAACGATGAGCAGCAGCCACATATACACATACTCATACTCATACTCATGTACTCACCCACTCAGAGTGAAACCGACGTGTAACCAACATGTACCAACAATTGTACCAACATATTCATAATATGTATGTGTGTATTTGTGGACATCAATTGTACATGTGTTTTTTTTACCATGAAGACCAAAGCTCAGCTGCTTTTTGCAACCACTGACACTTTTTTTGTGGCCACTTTCGCAGCGTTTTATTAACAATCAGCGAATTTTATTTCTTTTAAATACATTTCTTTCTTTCATTTTGTCAGCCGTATATCGTACTATATACGACGACAAGAGCGGATTACATGGGAGCTTAGCGGGGAAGTTGTCGCTGTGTCCACTTGGGCTCCAGGCGCTAACCAAATGATTCATGAATACTCACTCACACCGTATACGAGTAGATAGGATAAAGATAAAGAGCGAGTGAGAGAGTGGGTGAGTGTGGGAGTGGAACGGGGCACAAAGTGATAGAGAACGGTGTATTAAATTTGATGACAACTGCATTTAGCTATGTGACTTTTCACAATTTATTTGCACTGTCAAAATATCACGGTGACATGTCTTCAAAACGTGCAATAATGGCAAATGTTTCCAATTTTGAAATGTAACCACTTAAACAGCACTTAACTTGCCTTTTAAGGCCATTAGACGCGATCGAATCCAAACCAAACCAACTAAGCCAACCTTAATTCAATCCAATTGATGCGTCCCTTAGCTATGATTTTTTCTTCGGCTGATCCGTGTTCTTTTGTCAACCAAGCTTTAGTTTTGACACTTTTTAGCACGTTTATTGGCTTGCATATTCTAGATTTGGCAAAATAAATACCTTAATTTCAGTCTCTTTGTCAGGGTCAATTGAAAAGTCATTGGCCAATTATAATTTTATTCCAACATTAAATCCATCGACTGATGGCAGGTTTAGTTTAATGAAGTACAGTCACTTTCTTGAAATTGGAAAAATTCGTTAGTGAATAGAATAGACAACTTGAAATATCAGTAGAATACAATTTAAAAAATTTGAATCGAACGATTAGATCAAAATTTAATTTTGGCGATGATTATAGGTATTGTGCACCGTTGAAATTAAGTATGAACGGTCTCACTTGTTTTGTAATGATTTTTGATTTTCTTAACCTGTTATACCCGTTACTTAAAATATAAGTTAAAGGGGATATTGTATTCGTTGCAATGTATGTAACTGGGAGAGGGAAGCATCTCCGACCCTATAAAGTATATATGGGCTAATCCGAAAATTGTTAAACCAAGGGCGAAAACTTAAAGTTGTCAAAAAACAGCATGTTTTTTAATAATAGTTGTGTTTTGTTATAGAATTTTTTTTCAAATTACAAAATTAAAATGGTTTTACGGTGGTTTGGTTGTTCATGGCCGAGTCTAATCAATTAATTCGTCTTTTTGCCTCTTAATTTCAATAATTCTTCTAAAAAATAGGGTATTTTCAATGGCATAAAAAGTGGGCAAAACGGTCGTCTGACTGTTTAGCGCTTAGCTCATCTTAAACTTTGTTTCATTTTCTTTTACTTAAGATGAAAACTGTATCGAAAAGATACTTAATATATATTAATAATTAAAAAAAAAGGTTTTGTATTAAAAGTGTAACGTCCGCAACAGACAAAAACTAAGATTTTTAGTTAACGAGACTACTTATCGTTATTTTTGATGCTGGCTTGATATGGTCATATATTCCACTTAATTTTTTGTATTTGGATATTTTTTGTTTACTATGCAAAATTCGCTAATATATGTGCAAATGTACGTTAACCACAAATCAACTTCCATTCTTTGTTACGGCCGCAACGGAACTTTCAGCAAGCCTAATTTTTTTTTAAAAGCAGTAAGGCTTTTTTTTAAATTAGGTTTAAGAGTACTTCCAATGAAATGCATTTTCGAGAAAATGTTATTAAATTTCACCAATCTGAACGCGAGCTGTATCAGTTTAAACATGAAAATTTGCGTGCAAATGTAACGTCCGCAACTCAGGATTAGCCCATATATATTCTTGATCAGCATCAACAGCCGAGGAGATATAGCCATGTCCGTCTGTCCGTCTGTGTGAGGACCTAGATCTCAGAGACTATAAGAGCCACCATACGCACAGTTTTCAAGATATTACGATTTTTTTTACTAATTAACGTTAACTATTATTATTACCTATCATCCTACTAAATCGTAACTAGATCGGACAGAAAGATAGGTGGTAATGGCTGATTTAAGTTTTTAAGCAATGTAAATGCCCAAAAGCATGCAATACAAAATATTTTAAATTTACTTAAGTAAGGAACGGGTATCCTATAGTTGGAAGCTCGACCATAGCCTTTCCCACTTGTTTTTAATTTGATTCTAATTTAAATTGATCATAAGCATTTTGTATTGATTTTAAGCATTTTTCGATCTTAAAGGCTAGAAACAATTTGAAATAACAAAATATTTTGTACTGATATTATATACGCATTTACATGCATTCTTAATTCTGGTCAAGCCCAATTTTGTACATATGTGTGTGTGTATATAGTACTCGTATATCATGAAGTTAAAAATGCAACTTATAAGTAGCCTGACCGGAAACTGGGGGTCGTATGTTGAATGTTGTATGTTGTGTTTGGAGTTGGGTTCGTAAGTGTCTGTTGCCTCATTGCTTCATGTTCTGTGCGCATTGTTTGCTGTGATTTTTTGTCCGTATTCTACCCAACGATAACAACGTTATCAGTGCACTGCCCAAAAATGGAGCACAAATCAAAATGTAGTTGGATAGCGGTCGGTCCGACCCGTACGGGCATACAGCTGTCCATTTGTCTGCCTACCGATTTGACGGCAGCAGCGAAAAAATCCCAAAAAAAATCAAATAAAATAAGAAAAACAAAAAAGAAAGCTTATCTTCTGCAAGCCGCAGATTTGATGCTCTTGCAAAAAATATCCGAAGACATGTTAAAAAACGTATAATGTTTTTGTATAGAGCTAAATGGTTTAATAGGCCGAACAACAAAGTTTTTTATACTTGACCTAAACTAAAAACATAAAATACAAAACCCAAAAATACATTTGTCCATCGACTCAGATCTGCGTGCTAATCAAGAATAAATATATATACTTAATGGAATCTGTAACGGTTCCATTAGGTCGTTTCAGCTTTTGTGCCAAAATTATAATGCCGTCGGCAAGGGTGTAAAAAGAAAACAATTTAAACCATTTTATTTGACCTTTGAGTGCTCTGGTTAGTTGTTATATAATGTAATGCTAACTGAACAATTACACGTTCAAATTGGAGGAAATTTTTAAAATGAGTTACATACATTACAGAAACTGCCTTTATCATTTATCATTTCCTACATCTTGTGCATTATTAAAACAAATAATTACATTTTGATAAATCTCCTCGATTTTAATTCGATTTGTGGTATTTATTTAGAATATTAATACAGAGTGCTGAGCGTAGCGAATATGCCCAACTGCAATTGGCATGCAACATTTGCTTTTCATTTGATGTGTGCAGCGGGCTTTAAAAACGAATGAATGAAAGAATGGAGTATAAACCGAAAATGAAAATGAAAATGAAAATATGTGCAGCATTAATTTCAACGTTACTGCACAACAGACAACAGACTGCAGACTACAGACTGCAGCTTCAGTTCAGTTCAGTTCAGTTCGGTTCAGTTCGGTTGAGAGCTGCATGGGTGGTTTGTCCGGTGGTTGCTTTGCCGATGGGTGGTTGGGTTGGATGACTCGCTGGATTGGTGTAGGTGATGTGATGCAGATGCAACAAACACAATCAAAATTCCATTCTGTGTCATGCTCAGCTCATGCATCCCATTCGGCCATTGCCTGGGTCTAGGTCTGACTGTTGGCTGTTGCCTTCTGACTGTTCAGTGTTGAGTGTTGGGTGGTTGGGTGGTTGGGGGGTTGGGCGGTTGGGGGATCTGTGTACTGTCCGCTTGGTGGGCAGGCAGTCATTCAGTTAGTCATTCAACCAAGCATTTAGTCAGTCAGTCAACCAGGCGAACCTGTCTGTCTGTTTGTCCATTTGTCTGGCTGGGCTCTTTCGTAGTTGCGCATTGTTTGGCCAAAAATCAGAGAGGGAAAATACATATAATCGAGATACAACTGAGAGCTTAAATTCCATTGTTGCGGCGTTATAAACAAAATTTGCATTCTTTCGTATTTGCAGACAACACATCGTACATGTGTTGTGCTCATGTGTATGTACATATGTATTTAGGTATGTAGTTTTCCTCATTTTGGTATTTTCATCAGTCTTGGTTTCAATTTGGTTCCGTTTCATTACGTTTTGTTCGAGATGAATAAATTTGGCCGAGAACTCTCCCTCTCTCTGCTTCTCTCTTCGTTTACTTATCATAGTTATCACAAGATGTGGCCTACACACACACACACACACACACAAACAACGCATCTGACAAATTGCAGTCATCACCCACACAACTCAATTCGTTCGTCTCTCACCAGGCAACCTCAGAATGTGAAAGACAGAAAAAGAAAAGTCAAAAAACACAACTGTCAGACGAACGGACCAACTGCATCTGCATCAGTTGAATACACTGACTGATTCCTTGATATGTGAATTCCACTGATTTCCAATTTTCATCTCTCTGTCTCTCTCGCACTTGCTGTGGGTCTACAACTGCATTGGGCCGCATTTTTTGTGCATACCCCTAAAGAGAGAGAGAGAGATCAACCCTAGGATTTCGCTGTTCGCAGCAATCAAACGGCCAACGGGTCAGCACTCATTGTTATTTAAATGTCGACACAAAGCGACTGCCTGCTGAGCGCCATTTGGGTGCAGGACAAGCAGCAACAGCAGTGCATAGTAGCTCCATCTGCATAGGCCACAATCGGCCTGTCATTTGGATATTGGTGGCCATGAAGTGGGAGATTGCTGGCAGACATGTTGGCTGCACATGTTAATTAACAATTTTGATTGAATTCCAATTTCAGGATGAAATGTTTGAAGCAATAGACAGACAGACAGACAGATAGACAGACAGACGACCTGCCCGAATGCAGAACGCATTCATTTCGCCGGCACGCCTTTGATCCGATCCCGCTGTTCATTTTGCCACATCGAGACCACACGTGGCGTATACTTGTTCAACACATTGCTCATACACACTGTGTACCACCCTCTAGTTGCACTCACTTCATACTATTCATATTATTAACAATAAATATTCATGGGCATATCCTTTTTGGTCATGCCTAATTCCTTTATAGCATGCAGTTTATTTAACATACAGCGGCGGCAGAATTAATAATTTAATATGTACAACAAAAAATTCTTTATTTAATGTTACTTGTCCCTATTTTTTATATTGATTAAATGTTTATTAAATTTAGAACAAAATAGCGATTAAGTTTAAGAGTTTAGATGCATTGGATCTTGCAAAGATGAAAATAATATTGAAAAGAAGCAACATATTTGTGTGTGCCTATTAGTTCTGCCGCCACTGTATGTACATATCTTTGAAAATATTGTATTGTTGGCAGGTTGAAACAATAAATAAATGGACACACATTCTTTTTTCCTGGAATTTCACTGCACTCGTAATTAACTTCATAATTAAATTGGTCAAATGAACCCGTCCAACGCGAACCGCGCACTTTTATTCTCTGCGGTTCAGTCTGCCCATCAGAACGTGTCTGCATGTGTGTGTATGCATGTGTTCATTTGCACATGGGTGTGTGTGTGTGTAATGCTGTGCACATATGCAAATTTGTAAAATACATATCTTTTTTTTATCCCCTTCTTATTGAGGAATTAGGAGTGTCAGTAAAGACGACTACAAAAAACCATCGACATGATTTTTTGCTGAACGACAGTGTCGAGCTTGTACTATACAAACATAAAGACATAACTGTGATTTTAATGATTGTGATAGACGAAAATACTAGATCGTTCAAAAAGTCAATATATTTATTCAATACAGTCTCCGTCTAACTTAATGCACCTTGTCCAACGGTCTTTCAACATTTCGATGCCTTTTTGTAGTGGTCTGAAGAAAGTCCCTCAAAATAGGCTTCAGTTTCCCATTCAACTTCTTCATTGGAGTAAAATTTTTTTCCCTGGAACCATATTTTCAAGTTTGAAAACAGATAGTAGTCACTGGGGGCCAGATCTGGGGAATATGGAGGATGAGGAAGCAATTAAAAAAATTCCCAACTTAATTCTTTGATTTTTTCCATCGTAAAAGCGGCTTTGTGAGATGGTGCCAAATGCGGGCGTTTCTTCTTAATTTCGTCATTCACACGATCAAGCAATGCTGAGTAATATTCTTTGTCAGCAGTCTCACGCACTTTGACTCTTCGATCAGTCAATACGATTTGACGGACTTGTCTGATGATCTCTGGGATAATCACCTCTTTTGGTCTTCCCGAACGCTTCGAGTCTTCGGTGCTCGTACGACCGCGTTTAAAGTTGGAATACCAATCGCAAATGGTTGATTTACCTGGAGCAGAGACCCCGTAATGCTTATCAAGCCATGTCTTTGCTTCTACGGTATTTTTTTCCCATCAAAAAACAGTGTTTAATCAAAACACGAAATTCAGATTTTTCCATTTTTCAAAAAACTCAAAAAGTTGCACAACAATAATATTTCTAACTCGATAGCGAAGCTTCCGATTGAGCTCAAATTTTCACTGAAGCCTAGAAATTAACTAGTCAGTGAAAAAGTCAGCATAAATGATGATGGTTTCCAAAAACGACTATTGCCTCCCGCATCTATATAAATATAAAACTCGGCCCAAAAACTGACTGTGTTGTCACTATTTCCCATTTAACATATTGGATGCTATTATCTGACTGACGTGTTCCAGAATATGTGCGATGCAATCAAATTTAAATATAGTATATCTATAATTCCCGCCAGCCGCTTTTTTACTATTTATCCAGCGTTTGGTATTTGTAAACGGTATTTGTTCACTGATGACGTTTCTTAATATTAACTAGGCTCTTCCTATTTGGAAGTTAAATGGCTAAGAAAAGTGTAAGACACGTTTTCCTGTAAAGTATTGTCTAAATTGCAGTACGGTGTGATGTAAAATGTAAAATTTTAATTTGTTAAAAATATTCATAATGTGTGTGGACTTGTCGCATTTCATTGTTATTATTATGCATAGGCAAATAGCTATGACATTTGAAGTTTTGTGTGCGATTTGTGTTGTAACTGATCACTAATTTTGTCTACCATTTTCCACTATTAAAAAAAAAAAATTAAACTCTTAAAAATTTTTATTTCATTGCCAGTAACAACAAACTTGAAATATACCAAACAAAATCTATATCCCAATTTAAATGAAAATATTAATAGCAAGCGGGATAGGCTATAGTCGAGTTTCCGACTAAAGAATACCAGTTAATTATTTAAATATATATCAAATATTTTTTATTGCATACTTTAGGGCAGTTACATTGCTTAAGGACTTTGATCAGTCATTGCTACCGTTCTGCTTGGCCGATCTTGTTGCGATTAGATAGGATGATAGTTTTATTAAAACAAAACAATGTTTATTAAGAACATTTTCTCCGCAATAATGTAAATTATGATACGGTATGTTAACTTTTGTTATGGTGTACTATGACAAATTAAAAATGTTTTATTTATTTTAAATTAAATTTGGTTTTTAAAAAATCGTTTCAATGGCAGTTATACTATATTATACAGTAGCTTGAATTAACAATAATAATACACAATCTGTAAGTTTGGTTGAGAAATCTATGAAAACAAAAAAGTCATTCATAGTGAACGGTGATTTTCGTTGCTATGACAGCAATATGATATAGCATTCTGGTACTAACCAAAGTTGATCGGGGCATATAAGGCAATATCAAACACGCGATTTATGCGTTTCATTGAGATATTTTAAATATTAAAAAAGGTTGTCATACTATTATATTTTTGCCCATCGCTTATATATGATATAGTTCAATTCAGGAAAAGTTGTTCAGGACATAAAAACTCACTTGCAGGTAAATTAAAAAAAAAAAAACAGTTTGGCGTTTGTACTATTGAAACCGTGCTAACTTTACCAGTTACGGTTTCGGTTATGTTCGCATTTAGGTTTTCGGTTATCGGTTACGCAAAATCTTTGAATAAAAGTTTCGTAACAGTGAACCGGTGTTTGTATGTTTCGGTTCACAAAAAAAATTTTGTTTGCAAAAACATAATTAAATTAATAATATAATAATAATAATTAAAACGGCATTACTTTCTTAATGTTTCATTCACACATTTACTTCACATATTCTTCAGTTTTATTAGTTTAGTTACATTTTAACAATTTGAATATTTCATTTAACAAATTTATTTTATTTGCGCTTAATCAGTGATTTGAAAATTCGATCATGAATATCACAAACAAAAGTTCAAAATTAAACATCTAAAATCAAAAATCAAAGTTTTAAAAAAAAATAAAAATTTTATTGGATGCATGAAAGCCCGAAATTAATTATAATTGAAACGGTTACCAACGGTTATTTCGGTTTACAGAGTTTCGGCTTTAAGGTTTCGGTCAAATGAACATTTTTTTTTCGATTACGGTTTCAGCTACGATTTTAAATTTCAATCGGTTTTTACCGGTTAAAGGTTACGGTTTCGGTTAGGGGTTTAATCCCTGATTTTGAGTTTGGCCTGTTGCACTTTTAATGTCACTTTATTAAACACATTTGACATATAAAGACACAAATGGGGCATTCAACAAGTTACTTTGATCACCAATCATTTTTCCAATGTATTTTAAATAATCGAAAATGTTTAATTTCTAGTGTTTAGTGACATTGGTAAAGGGTAACCCTTAGTCGTGTGTAGAATCGTTTGTCCTGCCCATCATCATCATGAGTGCTATGGAAATCTGAGTGTATAAATGTTTCTCAATGAGCATTAAGTACAAATTTTAATAAAAAAGATACATTGTGTGCGGGTGGTTGGGTGGTAAATTTGAGCTGCATGAACACTGCAATGGCAATGGCAATGGCAATGGCATTGGCATGAATTCGCTGCATTGGACGGAGTCCGCTTATGACACTTGACATTACACCGCACACTACGAGTCGTCGAGCACTTGGAGCACGTAGCGCACGAAGCTGCCGAGCAGAGGGACCCAGATCCCCATTGGAGAAATATAGCAGGGGCAATTGGCGAACGGCTTCATTTGTCGAATGATGACCAAAAATTGCTCACTTGTTCCGTTCCCCACACTCCCCTGAGTACCGACAACAAAACAATAGATTGCTAATCCCCTTAAGCAGGTGTCAATTTGTACTATTTCTGCTTAATGATGGCAATAAGACACACACACCATATAACACAAGTACAAACCACATCCACAGAAAACCAAAAGCAAAACTATAGCGCAAACCGCAGATAAGAAGCGTACACAAGTTCTGCACATTTCGAGGCAAAAATATTCAATAACCAAATCGAATGCATTAAAAACACACGCACCCACGTTCCAACCAATAAGCTGACTTATGTAATGCTATTTATTTGCAGATACGAATACAGCTACCCACAAACTAACCTGTGCATAGCTATATGTATCTAAACATGAAAGAATAATCCCTCAAAGATATTTGTACACATGTAAATACAAACAATACAATACAATACATTCGAAACCAATTTAATTGAAATTAATACAGGGCTCTGCAAAAGAATCGCATATATGTATAAATATAAAATATATATAAAAGAATATATTCTTTTCTTTATTTCTTGTAATCAATCAATAATTCGCACATTAACTCAGATATTTTTCCATCACCTAAAACTTTTTGTAGTAACACTTTCTTTCTGTAACAATAAATTTAGCCTGCGGACGTTGCCTCTAATGTCAAACAGTCGCAGATGGCACTTAAGTTTTACTACAATTAATAAATTACATATATGGGCATTTGCGACATTTATACATACAAAAAAAAACTAAAAAAAAATCAGTCACAGTTTAATTTTAGTACAAAAGGTAGTCTCTGCCGATTTAACGTTCTCAATATATTACCAAAAAACAAACATGACATGTATAGTATATTAGGATGTCCTTTTTAAACAAATTTTTTGATATCAATGAGCGCCGGGCTGAAAAATATTCGTTTTCACCCCTAGAATACACCTGCAAAATTTGAGCCCGATCGGAATTCATTTGATGGTAAAAATTAGTTGTTGTATGTAAAACTTTTTTGTTTTTGAAGATATCTCTACGAAACTTACTACATGCTAATATTTTATTACTATATACAATTTATGTACAATGTAAAATATGTACACTAAAATTGCTTGCAAAAAAACAAACAAACAAACACTAAATTATAACATTGGTAATGATAATAAATTTATTAAATTTATTTCTTACTTTTCATGTGAAGTTTTTGGAAACATCAAATATCCATAGAATCTAAGTCTACTTCGTTTTACTGGACATTTAATTGCAGATTATTCGAGCTGCTAGAAGTGTTAATACCTCGGTTGACAGTTGAAACTGGACTCAAAACCTTCATATCTATTAAAGAAATAAAGTTCTAAAATTTAATAAACTATGCGTACGCATTCGGTGCTATTCTTTTTGTTTAATTTCGTACTTTGAAATCGCGAAATTTACATAGGTACAATGTCCTCCTTCGACCATGACAGGGAAAATTATTTAATTGTAATGTCAGCATTCTAATTGAACATCCTACATATTTCTTGTAGCAATTTCGTAATTAAAAAACTCATTCAAAAATGATTAGCCGTGTTTGTTGATACCCCAAAAAAATTTGGTCTGTTCGTTATCCTCAAAAAAATAGAAGCAAAAGACAATACCCAAGTCGAATCTACCCGCTAGTTTCTTAAAATGGTTAACGCTAAAGTATTAGAGCATTACCGATTCCAGCATTACAACATTCTTAACTTGTTTTTGATGCTGTATTTTCTTCTATAAGAGTGATAAGCTTTTATAATTATGCTGTGCTGTGTTTACTTCTTCATTCTGAAAATAAAAAAAACACATATTGTATTAAAAAATGCAATTTTTGGTCTATGTTGGGCCGTTGGATTAAGTGAATTGTTCAACAAGGCGATTATGTTTTAAATGATTATGTGAAATTATTCATTTCCAATCTGAAAAGATGAATTATCCAACTCAGGCCAATGATTTATCAGTCAAACTCCTTATCTTCGAAGTTTAAGTATTTTAAAAAAATATTGGACAATATACCAATATACTTTAACCGGTAAAACCCGATTGAAATGTGAAACCTTAACTGAAACCGTAACCGATAAAAATATTTTCCATTTGACCGATACCCAAAAACCGAAACTCTGTATACCGGAATAACCGTTTAGTAACCGATTCATGTATGTATGTAACAGGCAGAAGGATGCATGGCAGAGTTTATGAAGTTAATTTTTTTATTTGCATAAATATGTAGATAAAAAAAATGTCCAAGAAACAGTGAGAAAGTAATGCTCTTTTCGTATTATTGGAAAAACAAAATTTTTTTGTTGGCAACCGAAACTATACCGGTATTTCAAAACCGAAATGTTCCAAAACCGGTTCACCGTTACGAAACCTTTCTTTAATTTTTAACTGATTAACTAAAACCTAAATGCGTAGCTGAAACTGATATTCGTATCGGTTTTAATCCCTGAAAAATACCAAAAAATCTTAGCTGGTAGATTTTAGGTGGCAAAACCACCAAACCGATAGCACAGTACATATGAAACGGTTAACGGTAAACGGTTTCGGTTAAGGTTCTGGTATAACTCCCAGATTCATACACCCTTTTAAGTTGAAAACAGGTTTGGAGGGAAGGAATCCTACAAAGCGGTAAAGTAATATAGACATAATTGATTCTAGCCAGATGACTGCTAACGAAGTGTGCTATACGTGCTTGAGTGTGTACTGTGAATTGGCGAGAGTGCACTGGGGAGTCTGTAGAGGAAAGAGACGCTGCTCAGTCATTACGTTGCGTGGATTTCGCGCTATGGCACAGATACTTGCAATGCGTGGGCGACCGCATAATAGCCATAATCATCTACGGACCTGCGCCTGGGCCCCGGCCTGGGCATGAGTATGGCTGGTATGGTACGGTATGGTATGGTTTTGGTTATGCAAAAGGAAAATATAAAAAATAATAATAAAAAAATAAACTAACTCGAGTCGCAGTCTCATCAGTTCTGTCTTCCTTTTGGCTGCAGGGCATTGTACAATCGCCCACGGTCGCAACTGCGTGGCATACGAGTATTATATAGATACACACACATGCATAGATACAAAACACAGCCAGAGCACACTTATGCATATATGTAGCTATAACGTATAAATACATATACATAGATATGTATCTAGATCTAGCTCTCAATCTATTGCCGACAAAGCGCACAGCGCATTTTATTTTTAGATAATTGCTCTTCCTCTTCACATTTGGCACGGATCCAAACACAAATAAAATCAAGATTTTTGCAAAATCATAGTAATATTGAGCGAAAACGCTAATCTCAAAATGAAAACGAAGTTTACATGCCCTCCCACGTTTAGATACATGTGTCTATACGAAAGATATTAAGCTACGCAAAAATATCTAAGTTGCTGTACATCTAACTTCATAGATATAAACTGGAAATACTTTTTGAGAGTGCATTATACTTATAAAAAGTCCGCCTATACGTTCACCCTACATTTATTTTCTACTTTTGCTGTAATATTATTGAATTCTGAAATATATTACTATATACTATATTTTTGACCTTTTTTTTTAAATCTTCTTTTTGAAATCAGCCCTTATTCGAAGACAAATAAGTTTTAGGGATACTTCCGGAATTTATCAAATAAATTGGAGCTATGTTGTCCATTCCACTGCTTGAGAAATTGTCGAAAATTTGACTTCCAGTATGGTTTGAATTTATGTACATGTGCAAATTATTGGAAAAAAATCAATATATAAAACTCTTGTTCCTTTTTGGCTTACATGTATGTCGATGGAAGGCTTAAGTACAAACTTTTCTTGGTAATCATAAATCTGAAAACTATTTACAATAAGTACAGAACATGTTGATAAATTAGATAGGTCTTAAAGTGCATTATTTAGATTCTCATTTAGATCAATTTAATAAAAATCTTTAAGATTTTAGAGAGAAGCAGTGTTTATTGGTTTTCCAAAATACTTGATTTGTGATCACCAATTATACTGCATATGTAAAGGGTGTTGTTTTTAGAGGTATAGAACTTCGAATTGAAATAAAACACAAGAAAATCGTTTTAACGTCCATTAATTTGGCTTTATTGGAAGGATAATTTTATGCCATGCATAAGTAGAAGCACGAAGATAATTAACTTTTAAATAAAAATAAATTTCCTTTATTCGGCAACCATTATCTGCAGAAGGTTCGGATAAACGAGCGCCCCTACGATGAGAAACCGTCTTGAGGCATCAAGTATTCCGGACATTGTAATGCATTCAGAAAGGCAGATATCTAAATGCTGGAGGTACATACATATGAAACCGTAAAAGCGTAAAAAACTAAATTGTCTGATTTACAAAAAAAAACAAGTTTTAAGTTCGTTTGCGTAAAAATTTAATTTGCATATCTCATGGTTTTCAAGTTTATTTTAAAAGTGTTACATAAACATTTAAAGGGAAATTAGCTCCACCGCTTATCCTCATAAGGAGGATATCGTTTGAAGATATGCAACTTTAAAAATAATTGGAATTAATTTTAAAAGGCCAATACTGAAGATAAATGTAAAATGAGTCAGAAATTAAATACAGTCGAACTTTCCTAACTCGAAATCATCATTATCCAAAGAAAAGGTTCGAGGTTTGGAGATATTCGACTTATAGAGATCTTTTTCTTAAGTTTATTAATTTTACTGCCACTCATTTAGCTCGAGTTAGGGAGTAATTCGAGTTATAGAAGTTCGAGCTATGAAAGTTCAACTGTAAAACAATATTGAATTTAGCTGGAATCACATTATTTTGCTTATGTTTACAGATACTTTATTTTATAGTAAGAATTTAGTGAAAGTTCTTGTTTAAACATTGATAATGTTTTGATGACATTGAAACTAACTTGTTATACGATTGCTGACTATAGTGTCAGTTTCTCATAATTAATTATAACTTTCCTTATGGCCTTGTAAATTGACTTTAACGCGTACAAATTTGATTAATAATGAATAAGGATTAATCGAACATACGTACTATAGTACTTACCAAATTCCTAATAAATCCAAACATAAATATGTGCATAGATCAGTGTTTGTCCGAAAGCTTATAGTACGATATGTAGGCTTTGTTATTTGTATATGTACATAGATAGACAAAATAATAATGCACAAAGTATAGTTTATTTCAAATCAATCAACAAATTAACAAGCTAACAACAATATCCAGCTCATTTAAATGGATTCTTATCTAGTATTTTGAATGCACATGTACACAGGGTAAGTGAGTATAGTGTGTACATATGTGTGTGAGTGTGTGAGTGTGTTAGTGTGTACCATGGGTGTTACGAGGTAAAGCCCGCTGGCCGTTATCTTAACAGCTAATCTGTTTGGCAGCTAGCTGATTGCGTGGCATTTATTCGTATGTATGTATGTGTACTGGCACGTGTAGGTGTTAGTGTGGCCAATTTTGAAATGCAAAAGAAGTTAGACTCACTCTTGCACCCACTGTCGCCAGTAAAATGTGGCCAGGATTGTGGGATGAAGTCATCGATGAAAACCAAAAAAACATCGGATTAACACAACGATTGACAGTTTAACATGGCTGCACAACAATACCCTGGAAACTGGGCACACTTAAGGAAGAAATCTGCAACACTCTAAGAGAGTTAAGGCGAAATACATTATTCACAATGATCAATATGGAATAGGGAATCTGAATTGATCAGAACTTACCCGAAAGCAATCGCAACATTGCGACAACAGATGCATCCAAATGTAGAAAAATGCGCCAAGAAACCCGACGACTAAGGAAACACACAACAGTGTGATCAGCCAGAAGATGAACCACAGTGGATTTCTCATATTTTCACAAATCTATTGCGTGATGAATGAATGTAGATAAGTAACTATTGTATCATTTGAATACCCGATTTGCAAAACGAACCTTTTCTAATCGTAGCGTCTGCTGACACTGATATGGTATGTTTCGAGTATGAGTATGAGTATGAAGTATGAACTTATTGAGCGACTGTAATCTATATTTTGGTTATTTCCACAATCTGAGTGCAAGCTTTGACCAAGACACGCACTCGAGAGCCGTCTTCTCTATTGCGATTGCGATACAGAGAGAAATTGTCTTCTCTCGGCTGTATGTCTCTGCTGATTGCGGCTATAATGTCTGAATGAATGGCTGCACAGAGGCAATTCTAATAAAGTCCTTAATTGGTATCAACAGGTAGCAAGGCAAACCGAAGAAATAATATTCTAAAAGATTCCACCTAATGATCACAGATATCAATCGTAAATGTTGTGTACTAGAGCTTAGATATTAATAATATACAGTGTGCCACTAATGTCTTCATACACCATAAATTTGTCAAATTTGCTTATAATAAAGATGTTTTGATGCAATTTTCGAAAAATCAAAAAAAAATACTAGAACAAATTTTTTTAAAAATTTTTAGAATTGTTTCAAGAATTTTTTTGCATCAAAATATTTTTTTGAAAAAATTGAAGAAAAAAGTTAAAAAATAGACTATTTCTAAAATTCAATATTTTCCATGGGTACTTAAAGAAATGGGTCAAAGAAATTTTTGTATCATTCGAACGGAATTTTAGTGAATAAAAGATTAATATAAAAAACCCGCAACAAAATATCAAAAAATCATAAAAAATACTAGCGAAGAGATTTTTGGACATTTTTTTTTGCAGTCACTATTAGAATTGTTTGAAGAATTCTTTTGCATCCAATAATTTTTAGTTTAAGCCCAAGGAAAAAAGTCAAAACAGTAGACTTTTACAAAAATTTATAGATTTCAATGGCTACTTAATGGGTTAAGGAAAGCTTTGTATCATTCAAACAGAATTTAAATGACCTTTCCATTAATGCCAAAGTTAGCATAAAGTAGGTTCAAATAACGAGTAGATTTAACTTTAGTTTAGTCAAAATACTTTATTCGACGACTGTAGAGGGGGGGCCTGCCGACGCCCATGCCCTTGAAGCTATATATAAAATTGAGAATTTGAAGCTGGTACTTTCTTTTTATTTGATGTGATGTGATAAACTCGACGGATTTGGGAAGCTAAAAATGCCCCTGCCTACGCCCTTGATTGTAAGTCTCATTGAATCCCATTAGAGAAGTACACTCTACAGATCGGATAGATGGTTAGGCATTTTTTGAATGTCATCAGTTAAAAGATAGAAATTTTTGTTAACAATAAAAGTACGAGTACGAGTATGTATACGTAAGTAGTCAAGAAACGTGGCATTGACTCGTCTATCGAAACTCACTTCACACTTCAGTTAACTGAAATCAAAATCACAAAATCACAAACTTTTATACAACTATTCGAAATGAGCAAAAAACACATGTACGAGGTAACGGAGCCAACTGAAGATGCTATCAAGGCATCGGCGTTTGCGCAACGGATCTACACAAAACGTCTGCGCAGTCCGGAGGATCTGAGCAATTGGAAGCGTTCTCGAGCGTACTACGATCTGGTGGCGTACATTAACAATACGAGCATGGCCATACAGGGATATCGTCAGGGAGGCGGTTATATTATCACAACGCAGATGCAGAAGTTGTGCAAAATCTTCAATTGGCTGGAACGACTCATCTATGAGCATCATCCGTTGGGTGTGGGTCAGGGCCTGCTCCGTTGCGTGGGCGAGGCCAGGATCGATTCAATGGGGTCAACGAATTCGCTGCGCCATAAATGCCATCGCGCCTTCCGTCACTGGTTGCTCCAGGTGCAGGAGAAAGTCTTCTCCATCCTCGAGCAGCAGGTGAAACCGCACTGCAAGCACATCAATGAATTGGCCCAGTATCTGACGCGCTCATTTGGTAGCTTGAAAAATTATGATTATGGTCCAGGAAATGAGCTCATGTTTTTGTTCTACCTATGCGGCCTTTTCAAGTCGGGCATCCTGCAAAGTGTGGACACGGTGGCCGCGGCACTTCTGCTTTTCCAGCGTTATCTGGATCTTGTGCGTCGCATCATTCTATTCTATCGCCTATCGGCCCGTAAATACGATAGCAATATCATTGATAATCGCAATATTTTGCCCTATCTGTGGGGCTGTGCCCAACTGTGCCAAGAGGCGCCCTTTACGCCACCACAATGGGAGATGCCGGACATTATGGTGACCCATCGACGGGATTATATGTTGCTCAGTAGCCTTGAGTATCTGCAGAAGACAATGCAGGATGCACCACTTGGCGTCCACTCATATCAGCTATGGTGCGTTCTCTCGCTGTCCAACTGGCCGGATGCCTACTCTGGTCTAATGCGGACATATCTCAAGAATGTCCTGAATGACTTTTACATTGTACAGGATCTGATCTTTAGCGATATGATGTCCTTTAATCGCCAGCCATCGGAGTTCTTGCAGCGAGCTTATTTGGGTAAATATCCCAAACAGGTATCTTCATCGTCCTCCGAATACGACGAGGAGGCCTTGAGTGACGATGAGGATGACGAGGAGCGGAAAAAGAAACAGAAGCAGAAGCTGAAGATGGGCAACGATTTTCGTAAGAACGAATTGCCAGTGAATCCACCTGTGAGTCGACACAACAGTCTGGACACAGATGTCTTCTTAGGCTTTCAGGATCCACGCCAAGCGAGTGATCACAGCACCAAAGGCAATGCGAATGCGAATGCAAATGCGAATGCTGAACTGCTGCTCCGTCCGCGCAACCATCACAATTCGCCATTGAGGAAATCAACGTCGATGGTCCACTCGATAAAGACGGTACTTGACTCCGAGCTGAACTTCGAATCGGGCGACTCGAACTATGACACTCGCCAGTTGAATGAACTGTTGCGTATTGAGAAGTCCAGCCAAAGCAACTCGACCGCATCGTACTACAGCATTTAGTGTCAAGTGTTTTTCAAAGGAGCATCGATTACATACGAATACATACATACATATTAATACTAATGTATAGATGCATAAAATGTACATACTCGTATTTAAATACATACATTTTAGTTCCTGTGTATCCACTCATTAAGACAACAATTAAGCAACATCGCATCTCTTTGGGTGTGATAAATCCCAATGTAGATACATACATACATATGCTCATCAGTGATGCCAAATTTTTTCCGAAAAAAAGACAACGGACAAATAAAACATGAAAAAAAAGCTGAAAAAATCAAAAAAAAAAAAAAAAAACAAAAAAGTCCTATAATTTTTTAATTTAAAAGTTTTAAATCATCTTCAATGATTTCTTTTTCGGCATTTTCTCTGTCATTTAACTTTGCCCATGGTGCCTATCATCTTTAGGTATGTATTTGCCAGGCAATTTATTAGTATGCCAACCAGTTTTGTATCGACGCAAAGACGCAAGTTCTATCTGCAGAAGATAAAATATGCATATAAATAATTAAAAAATTGTATAATATTTTGTACTTTTCTCTAATAGTCAAAATAACATTGAACGTGTCTATTTCTAGACGGTTTTAGAGTCAGAGCGAAAGTGGCCACTTCTGAAAAAGTGTTAAAGGGCGCTTCAGACGAGCACTTTTTCACCGATTCTTTTTGTCAAAATGAGATTTTTTCGTGTCCGTGTAGCTCACTATCGATCACTGATGGAATAGAACGTGTTCTATTTCCATCGGTGAGCGTCGGTTTTTCACCGACGCTTTGAAATTTTGTGTGGTCACACGACACGGACAGCTTTTTGACAAAAAGTGTCGGTGAAAAAGTGCAGAATCTCGATATTTGTTTGCTTCGGACCAACATTTTGGCGTTTTTTCAACATTCTCCCATTTTAAGAGGCGAATCCATTTTCAAAAAGTTCCAAATTTGGCAGTATAGAATCCTTTTTGGATTCAATTTAATTGAATCGAAAAAAACCCAGATTTTCGGATAGAAGATGTTTGATTTTTTTCCCGGCTGTAGCAGTTAAAAAACAAACAAATCTATCCGAAAAAGGGCCAAATTGGCATCACTGATGCTCATATGTATTTCTAAGTATCTATGTATGTATATAAATTGCTCACATATGATCTCTCTCTCTCTCTCTCTGTTGCTTTCTCCATCTAGCCATCTCTCTCTTTCGCCTGCTCGCTCGCTCTCTTTAGCTGCAGCATAAAAAATTCGCAGCTGTTTTTTGTGAGTGTGTTTGTGTTCATCTGTGCTTTATGTTTGCTTGTCTGATTGTGCGACAACAAATGATTCAGTTGGTCTTTAACTGGAACTTATTAATTTCTACAAAAAAACATACACATGCATATATACAGACAGACAGACAGAATCGCATAGATACATGCGAGAATGTACATACATATGTATTAGGGTGTCCCTTATTTGGTCAAAGTCAATATTTTTAAACGCATGCGGGCTAGTTCTGTTCATTAGGTCCTAAAGAACTCAAAACCAAATTTTCACCTTAATCGGAGTACGATAACCCATTCAAATTTGAATCGAAACATGAAAAGTCATCGAAAAATGTGTAATCAGTGTTAAAACACTGTTTTTTCATGTTTCGATGCAAATTTGAATGGGTTATCGTACTCCGATTAAGGTGAAAACTTGGTTTTGAGTTCTTTAGGACCTAATGAACAAAATAAAAAAATAAAAAATTTAAAAAAAAAATTTATTTTTTTTTGTCCCATATAATTTTGAAATTTTCCGATAAAAGTCGGCTAACCCATACTCCGATTGAGATAAAAATTTAATTCTGAGTGCTTTAGGACCTAATGAACAGAACTAGCCCGTATGATTTAAAAATATTGACGTTGACCAAATAAGGGACACCCTAATATGTATGTATGTATGTGTGTATGCTTGTAGCTGTTGTTGTCGTCTCACGCAACTTGTTATTATTATTCTTATTATTGTAGTTGGTGTTGTTGCTTTGGATGTCGATATGCTAGCTGTTGTTATTATTGTAACTCTTATTGTTATTGTTATTGTTATTTTTATTGTGTTTCCACTGTCACTGTCGCCGCTTCTTTGCTTTTCGCACAAAATGTGAAGTTCATAAAGAACAGCACATCATTGTTATGGCAGCTGATAAACTGCAAGTGCACATATACATATATACATACATACATATGTATGTACATAAGAAGCGTATACGCACTCTAGTCTGCTTGTAAGTCAAGATACAGATACAAATGTCCATTTCCCTGTGTGTCCAGCACATGTTTGCAGATTTCCGATTGTTTGCTAATTTTTTTGCTTTTTCCCTTTTGTTATGTATTCGAATAATTGTTTTCGAATAACAAGAACACGTCTCTTAATAAGATACATGTATATTAACATATATATCAGTGAGAATTAGGTATTAAGTTCTACACACAAACTACAATAAATTTACAATTTACACTTGCAAACCAAATTATTGGCACCGCAAGTAATTGTCACATTTTGTACTATATTGAAAAGAATCCACAAAATTTAGATTCAAATTCTTTGATATTTCATAATTGATTTTAAGGTGTTAAATTATATAAACTATAAAATCTTAAGAAAAAACTAGCGAAAAGATTTAAAAAAAAAAATTTATAAGTAGACGATTAGGGTTAGGGAAAACTTTGTATCATTCAAAAGGAATTCAAATTACCTTTCCATTGATGCCACATTTTACATGAAGTAAGTTTAAATTATGAGTAGAATTAACATTAAGTGGTGTCAACATACTTATGGCCACCACTGTATATTAAGACACAGGAACAGATCCGCAGAGTCGGGCATTTAATAAGTAGTTAATTATTCAATTGCAGAGCGTACTATAATTCTGAAGAATCGTTTCGTTTGTCGCTATGACATACGAATGTGTCTACATCTGTATATGTTTATACATATGTATGTAAATACATGTATAATTATACATATGTATAGAGGGTCGTCTGATAAGTCATTCGTCTGTGCAGGACAAAAAAACAACATTTTTTAAATGAAATTCAATAAAAATTTTCAAAAGATATGTCCATTAATAGCAATTCACTATATTCAACTGTGCTTTAATTTTTTTAAATAAATAAAAACGTTGGTCAAGGTCCTTAAAATATACATTTTTTTTCTCCAAGGTATTTTTTTTTTAATACTGGAATTGTTAATAGTCGCAGAGTCTAATAAAGTCACAGGCATTCTCAAAAAACATTGTCCGCTGAACCACTTATTTTGGTCTTTTTTGGTTTCGATTAACAAGAACCAGTTCAATATTTCAGTTGTTCTTTGGCATCTTGTGTAGAATAATGGATATACAGTTGCAGGACAGCGATAAACAGTGCGATTAACAACGCCAAACACTTCTTCAAAGTAATCGCATGGTTGCATTTTTTTGGCCATGTTTTTGAAATCCTCCTTTGAATATTTAACAGGAGTCGTGTATACCATATTTCAGGGACTAAAAATAATTGAAATTGATGAAAATATTAACTAAAAAATTAACTTTAAGAACAAATGCAATTTGTGTTTCAAAAATACGAAATTGATTGTTATTTATGTAAGTATTTCTAAATTAACCTCTTAAGAGGTTAAAACTTCTAATATCAAATTTTGTAAAGATCGATATGGGCATTTCCAGAAAAAGGTCCACCACGACGAAAAACGTAAAATTGATCAAAAACTTACATCTTGGGAAATTTTCTTAAAAAAATGTAATCAAGTTATTTATTTAATAAATTCACTTTTTCCATATTTTTGCCCATTTTCTTAAAAAATGACTTCCAAAATGGACCGTTTGTATTTTAACGATTACAATTAGTAGGACAGTAAGATTGTAACATGAACCATTTTAAATCTTAAAAATATATTGAAAGTTTTATTTAAAACAAGTTTTACAAGCTGTTTTCGATGCATCGCATAAAATTTGATAAACAAATTCTTGGCACAAACAAGGTGAAAATCTTGTCACCTTCGCGATGTCGCGTTACTTGTAATATAAATAAAATTAAAATTATGGTTTAAGAGTATTTTCTTCCAAATTACTCGCTACATTTCGTAGACTTTCGCATTTGTCAAGATGAAGTCAAAAATTACTTCCATTTTTCGTCGCGTTCGCGATGCATTGTTCTCTATAAATACTATAATTAAAAAACGACAAGTCTTCAAAGCTTGTCTTTTATCATAAAAATAGTGTTGATAAAATGCATTAAACACGCGAGAAAACAGTTTTGAAAATGTCAGCTTTTACCACTTTTTTTTCATTTAAAGACGTACAAATGTCGCGTTCTCGATCCTGGAAATACCCATATTTAACTTTTCATTATATTCATAAAATATAATGAGTAAACAGTCTTTAAATAATAGTCAATATTGATACTTATTTGTATATCCTTTGAAAAGATCTTTTTAATAAAATTCTTTAAAGATATTTTTGTGCTGAAAAAAATCTAATAAAATACCTGGGATGCTTATTATAAAAATTAAAATTTAAAGAAGATATTTATCAAAATGTTGATGGATATAATATATTATATATTTTGTAAACATGGTGGAGAAAGGTAAAGCTTTCAATGTAGGCAAACGCAGTGAAAAAGCGAGTTATTCGAGTTATTTCACGCTTATATGACTATGTAAATATTTTTTTGGTTCGGAGTTGCCTCCTTATGTGTGTTGCATACAAATGCACGAAACTATAATACCCTAATCTGCAGTTTTTCCCATTAGCTCAGTGTTATAAAAACCAAGGCTGGTAGCCTTCAAGCCCAATCTACTGGTTTGAACATTGGTTCTATTACGGAGATAGTAGGAGGTAGAACTCGGGCCACGAAGTCTTGACTGAGAATAGAAATTGTTATAATAAAGTGTTTGAACTTTTATTGATAATTTAATAACTGTCATGTACTACTCCAAACACGTGAGTAAGTTCAACAAAAATAAATAAGTCAGCATACTAACACATACACACACACAAACAATTATAAAAGCACACATGCACATAACAGAAAATATATAAGTATGTACATATGGATGTACACATGACACACATACATACATATATAGATACATAGATACATATACATATGTATGCATACGAACAGCAACTCAACGTCAGCAATTGGCGTGCAGAAGTCAACCGCTGTTTTGTTGTTGTTGTCGTTCTTTGCTGATGTTGCCGCTGTCCATTGGCACAGTCATGGTAAAAATATTTCAAAAATGTCTGTTAGTTAACAGTACTGCTGTTAGTTGAACAGCTTTCAAACGATCTCATTCAGCTGGCCAACAACAACGCGCGAGAGCTTTTCAGACGCCAAAGAGCGTCGCTGTTATTACGCCCTGCTTGACGCTCTTAGTCTTACGCTCCCTCTCCTTCTCACTGGCTCTCTCAATTCTCTTACACATACATGCGCGTAAGCTCCGGCCACACGAACGCCACACAAATGCAAAGTTAAGCCCGAAGCTGTTAAGAAAATGGGGAAAAATCGAAAGAAAAATAAAACTTGTTCCTTTCTAACAATAAGCGACAAGATCAGACGCCTTATCCGCTCATTTGCTGCATCATCAGTTGGCCAACTGGCTGTGTGCCCAACTCTTGTGCTTCCCCATCTCTAGCAGTGCCTTCACCTGCACTGCAGCTTCTACAAATGTACATACATACATACAGCCGACGACAAACGACTCGGACAGTCAAAGCGTTGCAACAGCGCGCTGCAGCGTTACAACAAAAGCAAAGCACACATGTCAGTGTCGTCTGACAGTACCCACAATACATGCAAGCAAACAAAACATAGAAAAACGCATTCATACTTTCACACATATGCAGATGTACATACATACAAATGTTTGTATTGTATGTACATACAAACATATCTAGTAGTTGTTAAACTTGCTTGCTAACTTCATACGAACTCGTATGTATTCATGTATGTTCATATGATTGTCTCAGTATACGTATGTATGTATGTATGTATCTATATTTGGAAGCTGAAAAGTTCTCCACCTGTACCATTTAATTCTATTGTATTCTAACAAATGATTGCCACTTTATATTAATTTGCTCCAGTCATCAAATTTACCCACTTATTGTCAACTGATCAAATTAGTTCAGATCAGAGGAAACTGTGACCTCATCGATATTAACTACTTTCTTTCAGTATATATGTAACTTAAAGCTTACATATCTGAATTTTAATAATAATGATTCAAACCAAAATAACATTATGAAAATCCAGTGTTATTGCATGCGTATGTATGTATGTATGCATGTATTTATGTACTGAGTGTAACTCGAATCGAACCTGCCCCATATATTTTTTTTTTGTAATTTTTTGTGTAGTTGGCCTACCTGCTTTTGTAAAGTCTTTTGCCTGTTTTGGGTACAGATGCAAAATGCTACCCCTTCCCTCTCCTCCACGAAGCAACACAGCGCCACTGCCGACTCTGGCTGATACTTTGCTTTTCTTTAAAAATACACAACTCGCTGACATACTCACACATGTACATATGTAAGCCTATCTGTGTAATTTTGTTGTTGGTGTTCTCTATGCCCTGGCCGCGCCAACAACAAAACAACAAGTGAGCGAAAATGAGCGCAAAGTAAATGAGCGGCAAAAGGCAACAGCTCGTAGCTCGGCTCTCAACGCTGTATTAGTCACACGTACAAAATCGTATACCAAAAGGCAAAAGAAGAATAAAGAGAGCGCTAGCTCTGTCTGTGTACATGGATGTATGTATGTATGTATGAGTGCACGTTTCTGTTTTTGTTGTAGTATTAGTGTGTTGGGGCTTGATCACATTGTGCGGTTGTGGTTGTCATCGTTTGTGTTAGCAAACTATACAGAAACAGCCAGGCCAGCTAGCCAGCCAACCAGCCAGCCAACCAGCCAGCCAACCAGCCAGTCAAACAGGCAGCAGCAACAGAGCCCAGACACGGAGCCGTTGCCAGTTGCCAGTCAGTCAGCCCAGCGAGCTACTGTCGTTCTTTGTATTGATTCAGATTCAGTCGATGAGTTTCTCTCGCTTCTGCGCGTTGCGTGTTTCGCAGTGTTTCCGCGATTTTTTCGTTGTCGTCATCGTTGCCGCGTCTACCCCCACCCACTCTCCGTGCGGCTCTTTGCGTTTATTTTATTGTGTGTGTGTATTTTATTTTATTGCATGTATGTGTGTGTGTGTAAATAGTTGTGTATTATTTGTTTTTTTTTTTTTTGTCGTGTTTTCTGTTAATTTTTTCTGCTGTGTTGTGTTTCTGCAATACTTTTTGTGTATTTGTTGTGTTGCTTAACTGAAAATATCATTTGTGTATAAGATTTGATTACTTGCTGCTGTTTCGATGTTTTATTTTGTTTTGTATCTGCGTCTGCATGTATGTATGTACATATGCATATGTATGTACATGCATACGTATGTATGTACATATGCTCATTCAGTTAAATTTAGGTGGTGCGCGTGTTTTTCTGACCATGTTGTGTTGTTGTTCTTCTTCTTTTATTATGTATGTAGATACATATGTACGCTGTACGATCGCTGCCAAAAAGATGGGAGAGGCGCCACACGGCTCTCTTCCCTTGTCAGCTAAACTAATCAAAGGAAGAGAGAGGAAGAACACCTACGCGTCCAGTACAACAACAAAAAGAAGAGCACTGTAAAAACGTTGAGATTTCATTCAATTGGGACTACTTTGTGTATGTGTGCGTGTACACTGTACAGCTTAAATGCTAATTCATATGTACATACATATGTATGTATGTATGGATAGCTGGTGTAAGAAAAAAAACTATTCATACAAACGACACTCGAAGATAAGTTTGCATTGCTGTGTGCGTGTGGCGAGCCTAATGGTTTATGTGGATCGGATCCACTACTTAAGAAATACGCATCAGTATTTGTACGCAGCTCACATGCATACATACATATGTATGTATGTATTTTGCACACAATACATACATACATGCATACATATAAATGCACTCGCTAAAAAGAATAAAACAAATCTATCAAGAGACACAGTCAGTGCGTTGCGTGGATCAAACAAAACAACAACGACAACCACAACAACAACAACCACAGCAACAGAAGAGTTAAAGCTTCAATTAAGTTCGACTCCAGAAGTGCAGAAAATGCGCAGAAAGCGTTCCGCGTCCATTCGCTCCTTTTCTCTTACGATTCGCAGTGCCTGCTGCACCTTTTTTCTCCTGAAAGGCACATACATACTTACATACATGGATACATACTGGCGTATTGGCACAGTAGACTTTACATACATACATACATGCTGACATACATACGTACATACACAGCCACGGCAAAGGAGCAGCAGCAAAAAGAGCGCGCGCGCTTAGTTTAAAGATCTGAACTCCAATTGTCCAACTGGCATTTCATAAATTTTTGCAAATTTTTCTAGTTGTCAACAAAACAGTGTGAAGTGCAAGCAGTAAGGAAAGTGCTTTGAAGCGCGGTACCAAGTACAACGCGTTGGACGTTATCAATATTGATAACAGAAAAAGCACAAACCACCAGTGAAAACAGTTAACGTTAAAGGCAATAACAGCGACAGTTAAAAGTGTGTGTGACATCAGCATCCCAATAATAATAATATATATTCATACATACACATATCTAAACATACTTACATAAGTACAACAATATAAACTGGCTGCATGAAAAACATCACCAGCTCAAGCACTTGCGGCACGGGGCTGCTGCAACTGCAGAACAATCTCAGCAACAGCGAATTGGACGTCGCTGTTGTTGGCAAACCAGAAGCAGGTGCGTTAATATCTCTTTCTCTCCTCCTTTTATATTTTTCTTGATTTACCTTTCCCTCTCTTAATAACAAATGTACGTACATATGTATGTATTATATGTTAGCATGTTTGTAAATACACATGCATACTCTCTTCGTATCTCATTTGCATTTGACCACAATCAAACAAGAGAGGGGATAAGAGAGCCGACAATCCTTAACATTTATTTGCACATTTGAATGTTTTAATACTCATATATACATACCATATGCATATTCTTATGGATTTGTAATACTTTCCGGGTACGCTGTTGTAAATGGATACTGTAACATTATGTATCTATAAGATACATACAGATCTGAGGGGTATTCATATTAATTATCTTTTCCGATGCGACACAACAATATTTCCCAATTGTTATTATCGTCATACTATTCGTCATTGTTTCATATTCAATGGGAATCCCAGTTTCCAAATTATATTATATAGCTAGATTTACATCTTGTTAGTTTAATAATATTCTGATCGCAAAAAATGTGTATGTGTATTTAGGGGAGTCAGGAAAATTACTGCCAACAAAGTGTTAATTCTCTACAAATGTTTTGACTTTGTTTAATGTTAATGTTTAATGTTACTTAATGATATAAGTTATTTAGTGTTTTTTAACTTTAACTCATATAGGAGAGAATAAGTTTAAAATTAAGTCTTGACACTCAATTGTTTTCAGCACAGACTTTGAATAATGGTAACTAACATCTGTACTCTAATTGTGATTTAGTCTGTAAAATAATATCCTAGAGATTCGAAAGAGAGACAAAGTCAGTTGTGTGCATGTGCATGTGTGTGTGTTTCTATCTTGTAGCCAAAGCAAACAGATGGAATGGGCCCAAGATCTTTTACACCTTAGCCAAGTTGAATGGTTCGCTGTTAGAATTGCTCTTACGTGCAGACGCCCTAGCTCTTTCTCTCTTTGTTTGAATTTAAGCTCTCTTTTGTGCTGCACACACGCGTTCTTAAATCAAGTCAATGGTGGTGACAAAGACTACCGATTCCAGCAACAACAACGATCACATTGGATACTATACTGGTTTCTACCTACCCACAAACATACATACATTCATGCATTCAAACAGGCACACACACACGCACACACACACAGTATATGTATATCGTGTGTGTCTGTGCGTGTGCGTTGCTGTCTATTCAAGCGAGTCATAACAACAACAGCTTGTCGCTTGTATGTGTGTACGTGAGCTAGGTGGGGTTCACAGAACCCAAGCGGGTCTATCTTGCGCAATGTTTTTTTGCCCATCTACTGTGCCATGTCCTGGTCTCTCTTTCTCTCTTCGGGTGTCTGTCTGTCTTAAGAGTTACTCTCATCAATCATGAGCCATGAGTTTATCCCCCACTCCATATGAATTGAGTGCATGCGAGTGCTGCTGCGATTTCGCAGCTAACGCTGTTATCATTTGACTGTTAATAACATAACAGTCTGTTATGCAAAATTTGGCGCGATCACTGAAACCACGAGTCGAAGCCAAGTCAGCAATACCATTAGCAATAGCAAAAGCTGTTTGGGGTTTTTTTCTTTCTTCCATTTTAGCTTGGACTTTAAGTTTGAGTTCGAGTTTGACGTGGACGTGTGTGGATTTCTATCAGGCGAAACAAAAAGTTGTCCTACCAGTTTTTTTTTCTGTTTTGTATTTTTGTTTCTTCTTTTGCTTTTTGGGGCCATTCTTTTTGTTTGCAGCGTGCTGTTGATGTTGTGATTTCTTCTGTTTTCGTCTCTATTGCTGGCTGTTTTGCTGAGTGTTTTTACTTCGGTACTTGCGACGAATTTGATTTAAACGGTTCTACAACATTTTCTAATACCGTCCTTTCCCCAGAGCCAAGTGGATAACCACTCGAGTATCACCAATTACGCAATCCTGTCCTCTGTTGTCCAATCGATTCGATCCGTACTGTAGACCTATTTCCATTCTTACCTATGTCATACTCGTACAATAAATTTCTTGTTCCTTCAATCAGTTAACGAAGAAACGCTTTGCCACGAGACATTATTTGGCTTTATCTTTTGCCAGCAGACAAGTCGCACTGCTCGTAGTCGAAAACCAGTTTCAGTTTTCCACACCCCTTTTTTCTTCTCCTTCTCCTTCTGCTTTGACTTCAACATTTGCAATCAGCAGCGACAAGCCAACAAGAAGTTTTCAATCAAACAGCGGTGCAAAAAACTCAAACAATGTTTCAATTGTTGTTATTATCCGTCTATTCTTTACTTGTCGTCTATAATTGATGTTCTTATACTCTTGCCAAGGGTATTACACTTTCATCCATAAATATGTAACCCAGTCAATATAACCTGCCATAGGAACGATCGAATGAAAATTAACCTTTAGTATAACTGATATTGTTGCTCAAGATATCTCAACGAATTTCACAGATTTTGTGTTTGGGATTCATACTAGACATTCTAAAAAATACTACATGATATATGTACATAAGTAGATCATATAGAAGTCATAAAAATGATCAGACTCTGCATGGGTATCAAGTATTCGGTATGCCAAAAATAACTTTTCTTGTTTTTTTTTTTCAACTGTAGTTCTTCTTAAAAGATTGCGTTATCAAAATGACAATCAAACACTATGTATTGCAACTTATTTTAAAAACATTTATTAAATTTAAGCTTTTGCTGGACTTGGTAATATTTTTAATACCGTAACTAGTACTAAAAGTCATTAGCAAAAGTATTGACAATTGTACTGACAATCTCTCAAAATATATTTCATTATTTTTAAAACGTAGTTGAGCTTATTATACCCGTTATTTAATAAATAAGTAAAAGGGTATATTGTATTCATTGAAATGTATGTAACAGGGAGAAGGAAGCTTCTCCGACCATACAAAGTGTATATATTCTTGATCGGCATCAACAGTCGAGTCGATATAGCCATGTCCGTCTGTCCGTCCGTGTGAGATACTAGATCTCAGAGACTATACAAACATATGTATGTATGAAATATGTATCTATGAATGCTGATCTATGCTTCCACAATCTAAATTTCTTCGTATCTTATACCATGTCTTTTCCTTGTAAATTTGAGGTCTGGCTTCTCTCATTTCCTGCTCGCTTTGGCGTTTCTGGCACTCATCCTTTCATTCACAAAAATTAAAGAAAAATTCTCAAATATTCCATTTAAGCTTCCACTCACATATGCAAGTATATCACATATCATCAAAAGTATGTACATACATACAATGTACTTTAAAAAAAAAAGCTGGAGATATGCATGTAAATACTGACATACATACAATGCATAATATATATTTATTATGTGCTTTTTGAAAGAAAAAAAGATATGTCACCTGTCAGTGTATCAGTTGATGACCGATGACAAGCACTGCTATTAACATGCAATTCAAGCGCCCCAGCGGATCATGTGCAAAGCACACACACACACACACACACTATGAAAACTGCAGTAGATGCTCTCTCTCACTCTCTCGATTGAACTCGGTCGGACTGGACTCTCTATGTTATTGTAACTAACTGCTGCTCTTTTGCAATCATTTAGTTCAGTTTTAGGCCACTGCTGCCGCCACTGTGCACTGCTGTGTTCTGCTTTTGAAGTACGTGACTTGCTTCGCACTTCCTGTTCGTATTGTTGGTCGGAGAAATGTTGCCAATTATTCAAAGTGTGGCGGCTGCTTCTGCTGTTGACAGGCAAATAAAATAAACAAATAATAACTAAGCATGCACACATAGATATATGTATTTATATATGTATGTATGTGTATACTATACATAGAAGAGGTGCGAGCGAATTGTGTGCCCGAGAATATGCCGCCTGGCGCTGCTGTCGTCACGCCGCGTTGGTCCAAAGAAATCAGTGAGACGACGTTCTCGTTCTCAGTGCATTAATGCACTCAGCTAAACGGCACGAATCGCATTCGGAAAGTTCTCAGTGCAGACACCGATGAAGATATCAGCTGAAGGGTGCCGGCTGCCGGGGGAGTGGAGGCGGTCACCTGTCTGACTCATCAGTTTAATTTCGAACACTACCTACCGAGACCTTAGTCAATGAACGCGGCGTGCGCGCACTCAAAATGTCTGACAACTAAAGAGAGTGTCGATAATGCTGCTAAGCAAAAAAAAAACAACAACAAAAATATCGAGAGTAAGATGCTGCCTGCCTACCGTCAATTGTTCTCTCTTGAGTTGAACAAATTGAATTTGATTTCGTACGAGAGTTTAATAATACTCGTATGTTGAATTTCTCTAACAAGTGCTCATGTTGCTCTCTCGCACTTGCCAGCAGCTGTGCTCTCGCACTGTTAGTGTTAACAGTGGTTGGCAATGCATATTGTGTATTTGGGCAGTGTTGTCAAGTTTTGAGAAGCAAACCAAAAATATTTTTGGCGTGGTAAAGTTTTCAACAGCAACATCTGAGACAACGGAAATCCGTTTTCAGGTTTTTTTTTTTTAATTTTTTTAATACATTTTTAATATTACTATTTGGGTGGCAAATAAAGTTGGAGGATCGATCGAAAATTTATTTTTATTCCCAAAAGTTACGTTTTTTTTCTTTTGTAGGTTAATTACTTATCAGTTCACATTCGCAGCACTCCGAAGGCTTCACTGCTGTTGTGATCAATGGATCAAAATATCCTTCAGTGTTTCAAAATTTTACCAAGTACCGAAGATACGGTAACTGCAAATTACGTTTGTTTCATCTGACTTAGAACAGGTGATTAACATTTGGCAGTGTAAAACGGGAAAAGAAAATACATTTTAAAACAATTTTAGAAATCGCAGTCAAGAGTGATCGAGTTTAAGATTCCACGGTCCAGTCCTTTAGATACCCCAACACCTACAGTCGAACTTCCCAAACTCGAATCACCATTATCCAAAGAAAAGGTTCGAGTTATGGAGATATATATGGAGTTAGAGAGAAATTCGAGTTATTATACATAGTATAGTATTTTTAATAATTTTTTGAAAATGGCAATAGAGGCACTTTTTGCATGAAAACATTTTAAAATACTAGCGAAAAGATTTTTGAAAATTTTTGTTTGCAGTCACTATTAGAATTGTTGAATTATTAGATAATTAGAATTGTTTGCATCCCAACATTTTTTGATCCCTAAGAAAATGTTTTGAAAGTAGACTTTTTTTAAAATTCGAAAATTTCAATGGGTCCATAATGGGTTAAGGAAAGTTTTGGATCATTCAAACAGTCCCTAGGCCATCTACGTTTTGCCTATGTGCAAATAAATAAACACTTTAAGAAAACTTCAAAAACCACTCTTTTATGGTGTCCGGCTTACTTTGTCCGCTACTGTAGTTGATCTGCCCGCAGATACAAAGAGACTGCACATCAACTTTGGCTCTTATGGGATTTACCATCTCGGGGATTTGACTCGACTTTTTCAGATTTTAATACAACTTTTGGATTGTTCATTTCAAAACTGTGATTTGTTTTACTTTTAAATTCGCCTTAATTTATTTAATTTTCTACTTCGACAACACACAAAGCATACGACAAAAATTATTTCCAAATCTGAAATATACACGACGCACACCGGAAAAAGCAACAAAAAACAAAAAAGCAGAAGAAAATTAACTAAGAAATGGATAAACCAACTCTTGAGTCGAAAAATCTATCGATATACTGCCAGCCAACGGAGGCCAAGGTGTCCAGGTTCTTTGGGAAGCCGAACTACGGGGCTGTGCAGCGGGTGCGCAAGGAATCGGATACTGCGCTGTGGCACAACTCGATAGCCTACCACGAGTTGATCGCGTACATTAGCAGGACGAGCACAGCGATCCAAGGATTAAGGCAGTCCAGTCAGGGTGGCGATTACCCCATTAGCCCAACGATGCAGCGTTTGTGCAGCATCTTTGATCGCCTTGGCCAATTGCTGACTTTGCAGCAAGGTCCAGGTCCAGATCCAGCATCCAATGATAAGCCCGATCAATACTCGGAGGTGAAGCGTCCGAGCACTGTGGAATCGTACCGCAACTGGTCGCGCCTCATGCTGCGCGGTATTTTCAGCATGGTGGAGCAGGCGGTGCCCCCCAAAATGTGCGAGTATGTTGGTGAGCTGGGCCAGTATTTGGCTGGTTCGTTTGGCAATCAGACCCGCCTCGAATATGGCACCGGGCATGAGCTGAGCTTCCTGTTCTTTTTGTGTGCCCTGTTTCGATCGAAGGTGCTGATGCCATCGGATCAGCCAGCGGCTGCATTGATGCTCTTCAATCGCTATCTGAACTGTGTCCGGCGACTCCAGATGCACTTCGGCCTGCAACCGGCGGGCTTCCAGGGCGCCTACTCGCTGGACGATTACCAGTTTGTTTCATATTTGTGGGGCGCCGCCCAGCTGTGCTACGATGCGCCCTTTAGGCCAAATCAGCTACTCGATGCCGAAGTGTTGGCCCAGTGGCGCAAGCATTATCTACTGGCCGGCTGTGTGGCCTTCGTGGCCGAAACGAAGCAGGGCACATTCGCCACGCACTCGTGCCAGCTGTGGAGCATTTTGACGTTGTCGACGTGGACTCAGGTGTACCATGGACTGCACAACATGTACCTCAAGGAGGTCATCTGCCAGTTTCATATGCTGCGCCACGTCTATTTTGGCCAGCTGATGTCCTTCGATCCAGCACCGCCAGCCAGCCAGTTGGTGCGTCCTCAACTTGGCTTTTTGTCCCATCAGCGTCAAGAGTATAAAAAAAAACGACCCGAGGAGGAGGTGCTAAAGCAGGAGCAGGAACAGGATCAGGATCCGGAACATTCGAAGTATTGCAGTCGAAAGGTGTCGCGCATTGCCCTGTCCAGGGAATTGACCAGCTCCAATTTGAGCAACACCAGCATCTGCTTGCGCTACTTGGGCAAGAAGCGCTGCAAGCATTCAGAGCACAGACAGAACCCGCAGAATTCTCCATAGTTTAGATAGTTTAGATGATGATAATGGTAATGATGGTAATGTCTTTGTGCTCCAAACGACATCGATTCTTCAATCAAGCGAAATCAAATAAAATTAACTTGGCCAGCAGCGAAAAGTCGCATGATATTTGTTGTCATTTGTTGTTGTTACTGATGGATGTATCACCATAACATAGCTCACCAGCTGTCCATTAAAAGTAAACCAGTTCCAGTTAATCTGTCCGCCTGCTCGCCCTCCCTCTCCCTGCTCACCTTTGCTCTCCTAACGAATTGCGCAGAGCAAGCGACTAAAAATCTGTTAACCGGTTTAGAAACAGACTAAAAAAAAGCTGCTCTGGCTGATACTACTGTGACTGCTGCAACTGCTATTGTTGAAATCGCTGAGAACTGAGAACTGTTATACACAGGCGAAATATACATACATACATATGTACGTATATTAAGAATTGAGTCCTATGACTCTTTGAAAAGCAATTAAACACGTTAACAGACATCCAACAGATTGCGCTGGTCGAGATTTTATATTTTTTCCTTAAGATATAGGCTAAAGAAAGTGACAAATGGTGCATTTTGCACAATATCATATCAACTTTATTCATCTTTGAGTTCACCTAAGAATTGTGATATTCATCATTTGCATCGATATACGTACATATATATTAGGGTGTCCCTTATTTGGTCAATGTCAATATTTTTAAACGCATACGGGCTAGTTCTGTTCATTAGGTCCTAAAGCACTCAGAAATAAATTTTTACCTCAATCGGAGTATGATAACCCGTGCCGACTTGGATCGGAAAATTTTAAAATTATATGGGACAAAAAAAAACATTTTTTTTTTAATTTTTTATTTTTTTATTTTGTTCATTTGGTCCTAAAGAACTCAAAACCAAGTTTTCACCTTAATCGGAGTACGATAACCCATTCAAATTTGCATCGAAACATGAAAAATCATCGAAAAATGTATAATCAGTGTAAAAACACTGTTTTTTCATGTTTCGATGCAAATTTGAATGGGTTATCGTACTCCGATTAAGGTGAAAACTTGGTTTTGAGTTCTTTAGGACCAAATGAACAAAATAAAAAAATAAAAAATTAAAAAAAAAATGTTTTTTTTTTTTGTCCCATATAATTTTAAAATTTTCCGATCCAAGTCGGCACGGGTTATCATACTCCGATTGAGGTAAAAATTTATTTCTGAGTGCTTTAGGACCTAATGAACAGAACTAGCCCGTATGCGTTTAAAAATATTGACTTTGACCATATAAGGGACACCCTAATATATATATATATACATATATTATTAATTTCAGAAAGATCCGCAGGAACAGACTTACAAGTCAGTGTTGTCATTTGGGCTATTCTATAGCAAAACTTAGCTTTTCCGATTGACAATATACTTAAAGAACTCAATATATTCGTACATATATCAATAGGTTGTGGACATGGGTTTGCTGGTCGCCAGGGGCATACTTATATCTTCTTAATCTGAAAGGAAGATGCCCAAGATACCCTATAGTCCAAGTATACAAATGTGTAGTTTTTGAAATTTGTCTGCTTGTATCTTTGCGAATTGTTAAATTTTAAGATTTGTAGACTCTGTCTGTAATGGGTAAGTAAAGAGGCTCTTTTAAGTTTTTCAAAGGCAAAATGCGTTAAGGCGTGGCCTTAACAATTGAGTCGATATAGTCATGTCCGTCTACAGACACCGGACTGCAGTTTAAAGTTCCTAAGCAGATCAAATTACCTTAAAAATGTTTCATATAACTTTCCGTCCGCGCGGAATCTAGATTTAAATGTTTATCAGTTACATATCTAGCTGTTAGCCGGTAATAACCGATTAAAATTAGTATCCCTATTATCTCAGTACGAAGCCAAGCAATAAACAACCAATAGGGAATTTTAAATTGGAGAGTTTGGGTTAACATTTATACTGATTTCAGTCACTAAAAGAAAACGTTTTAGATATTTGTTTTTATTTAAAATTAAATATTGATGCATCAGCACAAATATCGCGCATAGCATCTACAATAAATACTAATTTGTTTCCATCTCTTGTTGAAATTATTAATTAAGCTATTATGACATTTAAATACATAGTTCCCAAAATAAAAGTTCTATAGTGCTTGATTGAACTGCGTTTTCAGTCTAGTACAGTTTAAAATGAAAGATTTGGATTGTAATCTCATGCGGATCTCTCTTTGACGCCAGTTGTCGTTATTTGCTTGTCAAAACTCATTTGGCATACAGTCAGCTACCCTTAAATTGACAGCGTTCTACAACGAAACTAACCTGTCCTCTGGCAAACATCAAAGGGATAAACCCTTTCTGAGGACCTTTTCATTGCATGGAGCGCCGAGGCTTCCACATAATAGTAAAAGATGATTGAATTTTTCAAGTGCTCATTTACGCTCAGATGCAGAGTGAGTTGATTGATTGATGATGAACTACTATCAACAGCTTGCATATGATTGTGAAGGCCAAACGAGCTCCTGTGAACAGATCCCAAGGACAGTGTTCAATGTTAATCAACGTGTTTTATATACATGATATAAGTTAAAAGTGTGCCACAATATGTGTACGTAAATGTGAAATAACTATAGAATATCCGTTAATTACTTAAAGAAATTTAAAATATTTTTTATTGCATGCTTTTGGGCACTTACATTGCTTAAAAGCTTTAATCAGCCATTACCAACCTTATATTTGTCCGATCTTGTTACGACTCAGAAGGATGGTAGGTAATAATAGTGGTAATTAGTAAAAAAAAATCCTAATATCTTGAAAACTGTGCGTGTGGTGGATTTTCGCGATTTACGGAGGCGGAAAGGGGCGTGGCAAAATTATGAGACAAACTTGATCTGCGTGGGGCTTATGTATGTGTGAGTCTGAGATCTAGGCGCTCACACAGACGGACGGATAGACGGACATGGCTATATCGACTCGGCTGTTGATGCTGATGAAGAATATATATACTTTATACGGTCGGAGATGCTACCTTCTCCCTGTTACGTGTACATACACTCTTGGCCAAAATAATAAGCACATTATTTTTTTTTTACTATAACAGCTATTGTGAGTCAAGTCTTCATATTTAAAAAATAAATTTGGAAAGGTCATTTAAATTCCGTTTGAATGATGCAAAACTTTCCTTAACCCTTTAAGTACCCATTTTCATACAATAAGTGCCTTTTAAGCAATTTTCAAAAAATTATAAAAAAATATTAGCGAAAAGATTTTTTAAAATTTTTTTTGCAGTCACTCCTAGAATTGTGTGAAGAATTTTTTTACGGCAAAACATTTTTTTTTAAGTATCGAGGAAAAAGTTGAAAATGTAGACATTTACATAAAATCGAATTTTTCAATGGGTACTTAATGGGTTAAGGAAAGTTTTGCATCATTCAAACGGAAGTTAAATGACCTTTCCAAATTTTTTTTTTTAAATATGAGACTTGACATACAATAGCTGTTACAGTAAAAAAAAGAGTGTACTTATTTTTTGGCCAGTAGTGTACATTGCAACGAATACAATATCCCCTTTTATTTATTTTTTAAGTAACGGGTATAATGAAACACAGTCTTTTTTAATTTGTGTTTATTTTTGTGATATTCTACATCGTTTAAAATGGTTTTGGCCGAATAACCGGCATTGTTTTTGAAATGTTGGTCCTCAATGATAACATGTACTATGTGTATTGCACTACTTCTATTAACCCTAAACGGTTAGCTGTTTTCGAACTTTGCAAAATCCTCTCTTGTTGTTGACCACACTTGGCTGTCTTCATTTTTTATCCTTTCAGTTTTGAGTAATTTTGCGGACTGCTTTTAGTTGACTGTTAGTTAAATAAATGAAATACATATGTACATATGTATTTATGCATGTTATGCAAAGGTATATCCACCTAAATGCATTTGTTTTGTGTGTGTGTGTCCTTTTATGTCCGACTTGGTGCATATCCTGCCAAATATTTGCGATACATATTTTTAAGGATGGAATGCCAAGGATTGAGCCACTGTTCTACCCATGCTTCGGCTGTCGGTTGTAGTATGTTATAGTGTGGTGGTGTGGTGTAGGTTCGGGGTTAATTTCCCTTTACTTCATATTGTACTTTTGCACATTGCAGGACATTATTGTGGGGTGCAGTACAGATTTCAGATTTGAATAGTGATCACCCTATTAAGGGCTGAATTCAGCCTCACTAGCAATTCAAGTGGGGTGACTTGACTGATCCTGCAGCAGCACCACCACCACCAACATTACTGCTACCACCACCACCACCATCGTCATCATCACCACCACCACCACCACTTACAGCTGTTCATGGTCCCAAGCGTGAAAAAGCAAGAGAAAATAGAGAAATGCAAGCAAAATAATAAATACCATAAATTCCAATTGCCAGCAAGCATCAAGGGTAGCAAGGAGAAACCGAGGCACACACACATTCCCATATTAACTGACAACAACAACAACAACAACCAGCAGCAGCAGCTGTGAGTCAGGACTGCGTCCAAGTCCGAGTCTGAGTCGGAGTCAGAGTTTTACTTCATGTCTGAGTCGAGCCTAGAACATTTGGTTTTTGGTCTAATTGGAAATTACAATGAACCGGAAATGTTGTTGCCTAAACATTAATATGATAATATTGTGCATGTGTCTATGTGTCTATGTATGTATGTGAGTTTTGTGAGATTATGAGAAATGGCACAGTCACCCCTAAAAGTAAAGTCGTCTATGCACAAGCAACCCTGCAGTTAGGCAATGCAGCCGCCGCATGCATTATTATAATATGTGTGTATGTATGTTTTTATCGAGTTTACCCCCTACTAAATACACATACATACACAGACAAGCTCCTGATCTAGCTTAACTGCAATGTACAGTTGGAAATTGTTAGCGAACCTTAAGCTTTGACCATTGACAGTCGTCGGTATACTCATACATACATACATACATATAAATGGCTTGGACTAGTGATGGTGGTGGGGAGAGGCTAAAACATTATTTGAAATGAAATTTCTTTGCTGGCGGTTCTTGGAATTTCCCTGATTCTCATGTACTATAGTACTATGACGCACGACGCTTCGCAGTCGACGTTGCCGTTGGCATTTTTGGTCGTCTTCCCTTAATTGTAGTATGTTTTGATGTGTGTATGTGTGTGTGTGTGTGTGTGTGTGTGTGCGAGCGTGACTGAAACTGGGACTGCATCCTGTCGCGCGTACAAACCATCAACCATCCCCTGTAGCAGGAGCAGCCAAAGGCCCAAGCCAAAGGAGCGTACAAAACAAAAAGCAAAAATTAGTGAAAAATGAAAGGCATTTCAGTTTCCACTGCGCGTTCCAATCAAACAGACGCGTTTCTCTTCTTCTTCGTCCTCGTCGTCGTCGTCGTCGTCGTCATCGTAGTATCCTTATTTAATTGTGTGTGTGTCGCTGGGAAATTCGTTTGATTCGGTTCAATTCAATTCGGTTGCTTTCATCACATTTCTTCGCGTCCTCGCTTCCGATCCCGTTCGCCTCAGAAATCTGCCAAATGATAATTATAAGATAAAGATTTATAAATTTCATGATTTTTATATAATTAATCTGTGCTATTTTTTTTTGTTTCCTGTGCTTGTGTATGTGTTTGTGTGTATATGTGAAACTTTTCGCATTTGTGCCAAGAATTATTCAACATTTATTTGAAAAACGACATAGATAACGGCTCCAAATTGGCGCCGTTCTCCAAACATTTGGATTCCCTCGAGGAATTCAAAACACTATCCGGTGAGTTAACATCTTGGCTCTCAGTCTCAGTGTCTGACTCAATCACGATCACGGAACATAGACCCTACCATTGTTGTTATGATTATGTGTCTACCTGTACTGAGGTACAGGTAAAGCAATAGATAATATCATGTTCCTTTTGGGCACGTAAGAAAACAGGAATATATGTAACTAAAAAACGCAATAACAGTTGTAAGGGACTTACCATAAGGATCTTAACTTACAGATGAGTGCCGATTTGGGTTGTTTAAGTTTCATTAGCCAATTTCTCAGCTAAGTTCTCGAACTCGATCTGGTCAATTAGTGGATTTTCGAACTGCCTGGACTCCCAAGAGACCCCGTATATGTACATATATTGGAGTTCCACACCCAACATGATGCCACTTGTGACTTGTATGTATGTGTGTGATACTCGTACATGTATTTGCTCAAGCACTCGTATTTGCCTATACACCCAGCAAGCATTTTATGAAATTTTTGATCACATTCGAGTCTTTTTCGAGTCCTCTTCCTGATTAAAAAAGTCATAAATGCGCCCGTTTCCTGATCAGAAATTATGCATTTGTCGGAGGAAAATGGCAACCTAGCCGCCACTCTTCTCAAAAAGTCCTTTATAACTCGGCTTTCTGACTCATTTTCGAGTCATATACTAAGTTCATTTGCTATATTACATCCCTGCAAGCATTTGGAAGATCATTTTTACAATAATCACCTTCCTGAGTCTTTTTCCAGTCGTTGAAATGATTAGAAAAAGATTCCTTTTATACGCGACTCGAAAAGATTGGAAAATAAGTCGCAAATTACTGATAAATGCTCTCAAAATATGATTTATGAAATAAGAATAACAAAATGAAAAGCAAAATGAAATTCGATTGAAATATTACTGGAAATAGAGTCGTTTATTGTAAGAAAATCGAGCTACAAAAGACTCTCCTACAACTGTCGCGGTTAACCTTCCGATTTCTCCCGACAACAGTAACATTTATGATCAGAAAAAGAGCGCAATTATGCTTATTTTGATCAGAAAGGGGACTCGAAAAAGACTCAAATTTGTTCAGAAATTTCATAAAATGCTGGCAGGGATATTTGAGTGCAATTTGCATAGTAACACCCTAAGAAATCACATTTCAATCCCCTGCGCGATCAGTTCTCGATTGATCTACAGTTTGTTAGTGTAGTTTCAATAAATCACATTTTGAGCATATGCATAATTCATTTTCTAGTCTTCTTTTGATCGCCAATGAAATTAAACTCTTTTCATCATCAAAAGGACTCGAAAAAGACTGCTCAAGGTGATTTTTGTTAAAATTATCTTCCAAATGCTGGGTGGGTATTTGCCTATACATGTGTATGTATGTACATATGTATGCATGTACTTGGTGTATGCTCGTACATGGCTGATTATCAATTTGGAGTAGGCGCGATGATTGTCTTCTTGTCTAACGCCCCCTTATGGTTCCCGTCCCCGTCCCCGACCCCACTGCAGTGGCGCCATTGTTAAATATATCAAATGAAATACGTACTTAAGTGCGTGCTGGAGCGCTTTTCATCTGGCACAGCACGCAAATTCATACCACATATCAACACCAACATCCCGACTCGGACTCGGGCGAGTTTGTAAGACAGGTTGGGTTGCAAATATGTACATATGTATGTATGTGTATACTGCATTGCACTCACTGTACGATGACACAAATTTATGAATATTAAACCACACTTTAAAACGTTTGAAACGAAAGGTTCCCTTATCGCAGCAATTTCTGATTTTAACTTTATTTTTGTTAAATTGTTTATTGCAGTCGGGCCCGGCACCATACCATCCCCGTGGGCACCAGTGAATGCCGGTCCTCCGGGTCCACTCGGATCGGCAGACACAAATGGCAGCATGGTGGACAGTAAAAACTTGGATGTTGGCGACATGAGCGATGTAAGTAACTACACTTAAATATTTCTAAAACTTATCGTCCCTATAAATCTACATAAATATGTATAAAACTATATTTATCGCTGTTGGATTTCAATTTGCGAAATGTTTAAATAAAATAAAATAAAACAATAAAAGTACTGTCCAAAAATGTTGTAGCTTTAGCTCTTCAAATCTCCAAGTATTTATGCGAACAAACAGACAAAAGGTCGTTAGTGCTACTTAAGAATACATACATGTGTATACTTTATTCTTACCTGGCCAATAAAAGTCTAAAGCTACATTTCAACCATTCTCAGAAACACTTTCGTTCTTCAAAAGTAACATCACCTTTCCTTGAATTAAAAAGATTATAAATGGCACCTTCTTTATTTAACTCAATCAACGTAACGTAATCAATTATAAATTTGTATTTTATTTATTATTTAAGAAGAATTAACTTTTAGTCCATTTGGATTAATTGTACAAGCAAAGGAATTCAATCGTATGCATAAACTATATATTATTACGCTAATCATAAATTTCATACAAATTTAATCGACTGTTAAGCGTCCGATTTAGCCATTTTTTGTTTAAGAGGCTATAAAACAGTGACAAGGCCAATAGATAGTGTCATAGACAAAGCTTGAGTTTAAAAATATGCTGAATTATATCTACTGAATTCGTATTTTGTTTTTAATTTCCCAAAGTAAAGTTTTCAGCCTAACGCCGAAAACTTTTTGTTCTAATAAAATCAATTCGCTTACATCATTAAATGAATATCAATTAAAATCACGAAAATAATCTTCCTTTTCAACACTTACAAATTCTCCAAGAGAATCTAACACATGTGTTTGGACTCAAATTTACTAAATATGCTTCAAAAAATGCAAATTATTGCGAATACGATTAGAATATTAAGTGGTATCTATTGAACGACAATAGATTTATTGTCTATTATACAGCCTGACTACAGCAGTTACTGACCATTTACAAGTAAAGGATAACTGATTAAAATAACCCGTTGAATGATCCCGTTTATACTTATTACACTTTCACATAAGTCACATTTGAATACTAAACGATTTTCATGTTGCGATTCCAGGACGAAAAGGATTTATCATCCGCCGATGCCGAGGGTGTCTGGAGTCCGGACATTGAGCAAAGTTTTCAAGAGGCACTGTCAATATATCCACCATGTGGACGCAGGAAAATTATATTATCAGATGAGGGTAAAATGTATGGTAAGTACGCAAATGTATTAACTATATGGTAGCATGGTCCTTGCCAGATACAGATATATGTACCTTGACACCTGTACTATGGGTTTAACTATGTACATATAGTACATACATAGGTTAGGAGTTTATGTTTGCAGATGCTTACGCTCTTCACCTTGGTTTGCTATGAATTTCACTAAAAGTGCCCACAAAAGTTTCTTTGCCTCTCTCTGCTCTCTCTCCCTCTCTTTGTCTCTCGCTCTCTCCCTCTCTCTGCCTCTCTCTCTCCCTCTCTCTTTGTGCGTGTGTGTGTGTGTGTGGATGCACCAGTTGGGTGGCGCAAAACTGAAAACAAACAGGAATTTTGCGGTTGCCGTTGTTGGTTTTATTTGTTGTTATACCCTTGCAGTGGGTATAATCATTTTGTCACGAAATGTGGCACAGATTAAAGAAGGAATATGTATTCTTGATCAGGGAAACGAGCAGTTTCGACTGAGATATGTCCGTCTGGTCAAACCTCTTCAAAAATGAACTTAATATTTTTGGGGACATCACACTACAATATCATAGAACCGCTCATCCTGCAAGAGTATCAAATCTTCGGTGTCCCGAATATAACCTTTCCCTAGTGTGTTTTCCTAAACTTTTATACCCTAGAAAATTCGGCTCATTATCTTGCCTATAACTGAAGGGAATGTTATATTTACCTGAGAAGTCCTTTTCTTCAGAGCAGAAATAATAAAAAGACAAATTTTAAATTTAGCATCGTGATAATAAACGGTATCACCACGTCGAGCATTCCTTAAAGCCTCTGCACATTTTATTTTTGTTGTACTTTTTTGGCATATGTTTGCGGCGGTTCGTGAAAAGAAAACATAAATTCCGTACTTTGAACCTTGAGCTGAAAGTTGTGTCAAAGCGCTTTGTGCCCAGGTTGAATTCAGTGGGTGGTTGGGTTGGATCGGATGGGCTATGCTGGGCTGGGTCGAGTTGAGTTGGGTTGACTTGGGTTGGCTTGGGCTGGGAATGGCAACAGGCGGTGGCGGTGGCAGTGGCAGTGGCGTTCAAAGTTTGACACCGTGCAGCAAACGTTTTAGCTCGGCTAAATGTGCTGACAACTTAAATTGTGAGCGTGAACTCTGCTGTTTGTATGCTAGTGTGTGTGTGTGTGTGTGGCGCACCGGACAACTCGACGGCCGTTGCAGTATTTATAATAAAAGCTAAAAGGACACACGATGCCGGCGGCGTGTTGTCTTCGTCTGATGTTTGTTGCCGGTGTTGGCCGCACCCAAATGGCGGCTTAATGGAATTACGACAGCAAATTGTGAGAACTCCGCTCCCCCTCCCCAAACCCATCGCCATCCCATTTTGGAAGTATTGGATGTACACAGCGAAAAAAAAGCTGTACTTAAACAAAGCTCAAATGAACTCGAATTAAGTATTTTCGATATTTAAAATTCATAATTGGTATAAGTCCGAATTACTAAAATTAAGCATACAAATTCTTTAACTTAACAATCTTAATATACAATGGTCGGATAAAGTATTTTGACAAAGCTGTATGCAATGTTAGATCGCTTGTAGTGATAAACTTAAAGAAGTAACGGGTCTCTGTTAATGGCCAAAGTAAAGTAGACAATATTTACTATTAAACTGAGAAATATTTTGTTAATTCCTCTATGCGTTCTTTTTCTATCAACTGAAATGCAAAGACATTTCAAAAGTGAGGCGGAAAAAAGTATTTTGACAATGTATTCTTTAATAGTTTCTCGTCATTCGCAAGCAAGCAAAGGTCTGAACTGCTATCTAAAAAGTCTTGTTTTAATTAAATTTATTAATTTTAATTACTTGATTAAGATGAAATTGTTAAAAATGGGTAAAAAGTCAGAAATTAGCCATATTATCAAGATCGAGATAGTTACTAAGTTTAATGCGGATAATTCTGTGGAATACTTAAGCAAACTATACAAAAGAACTCGGTAGACTATATACCTTCAAATAAATAAAAAAAAAATTTAAATCTTTTGAAAACTTACCACGCTCAGGTAGACCACACAAGTCGACCGCGGGAAAGGAACGTTTAAAAAATTGAAATTATTGAAAAATTCAAAGAAGATGTCCTTAAGACCACAACATCAACAGCAATTAAATTGAATAAGGAGTACTATATTCAAAATTGCGAAAGGATGGGTAGAAATCGGCTAAACGAAGCCGGATATGCAACCTATATAGTCAGACCAATACCACAAATTTCGCAACAAAACAAACTAAAACGCTTGACCTTTGTCCACAAGCCAATATAATTTTGGCAGTAAATACTTCGGACTGTTAAACGCACTTCCTAGTGCCATGGATCAAAAATGAAAGTATTTTGCATCAATCCAACCATAAGGTGGAAAAAAAGTGACTCCTGTGTATGTTCGGGAATCTCAAGGTGATGGCAGCGCTATGTTTTGGTATTGTGTTTATTATAATGACATCGGAAATTAAGTACCAATCAAGGAATCAATGAATAAGGACCAATATTTACATATTTTAAATGATCACTCGCTCACATCTGGGGATAAGTTACTTGTAAAAATGTTTGTTCTTCAACAGGATAATGCTCCATGTCACAAAGCTAAAATGATAACCAATATTTTTAAGGATGTTGGAGGGAGAACGTTGGATTCGCCGCCCTAAAGTCCAGACTTAAATATAATTGATAATGTCTGGACTTATGTAAAGCGAAACAGAAGCCCATGCTTAACAAAAACTTGAGAGAAAGCAAATTCAGAGGTCGTATCCCTTTGGAAGGACTTTTTTTTGGGAATCCCCAAACATTTTGTGAATTCAGTGCCAAACCGATTGCAGAAAGTAATTGATTCTAAAGAAGGATTAATTTTCTATTAATTGATCATTTAATTGTGTAAATTTTTCAAAATTTGTAATTTTTTTTTAATTTATTAATTTTTTGTCAAAATACTTATTTCCGCCTAACTTTTGAAATGTCTTTGCATTTCAGTTAATAGAAAGAGAAAGCATAGAGGAATTAACAAAATATTTCTCAGTTTAATAATAAATATTGTCTACTTTACTTTGGCCATTAACAAAAACCCGTTACTTATTTTAGTTTATTACTACAAGCGATCTAACATTGCATACAGCTTTGTCAAAATACTTTATCCGACCATTGTAAGTACAACGAACCTTAAATCAAGTGAAACTCTAAAATTACTAGGACTGTAAAGCAAAATTCTTAATATAAGTTAGGGACTCAAGCTCGACACACAGATCAAGCTCGTAAAAACTTATATCAACTACTTTAATTCTAAAATCTTTATAGCGTTCGCAGCCTTAGAATTCCCAAGTGGTTCTGGCTTATCTGCTATGAGGTGCAGTTTGACGGGTACTTAGAAATTAAGACTGTATTTAACAGGATAATTTCTGTAGTTAATATAGTTTTAGCTTACTTTCGTATAAACTGAAAGTTTTTCACACCCACACGAGGTGTTGTACATAATACTTTTTTCAAGAACAATTCACACATATTTACAAATCAAACTTACACGATTTTAATTAAAGCCTGCAGCATGCTAAAATCAAGTATTATGTACATATGTTTTCGTACTCAGTTCCAGAATTAAAAGAACTGGTATTGTTATTAAATCAAGTACGTTTTCAAGTTCTTTTAAGTTTGAAAAAACTCAAATGTCGTACTTCAAATATCGTACTTGAAATTATATCGAAATACTTGGCTTTAGCGACTTCAATCTTAGTGAGAAATAAAGCTCGAAATGTGGCGTTTCAAGTATGAAATACTTGATATTTTCCCACTGTGTATGTTTCCTGATTGCCTGACTTTTAGACAAAGGTAGGCACGGCCCATTGCTGTTTCCTGGCCGCTGCCGCTGGTTCTGATGCTAGCCGCATCCTGCGTCTTTTATTCGAGACGTCTACACGCATAAACAACAAGTTTTGTAATTTATGTCCCAGAGGATATTGTTTTCATTTTATGTTCGCACTTGCCCAACACCAAACACCGAACAACATACCAGCAGCAATCCACTTGCCATAGATCCTTTGGCTACACGGTTGGTTGTTCCATGAAAGTTCGCTTTGTTTTTAGGTTACAGCTTATAGTACACTGTACCCGTTCCTGTGCCTATGCCTGTTCCTGTTCGTTTGCTCCGTGTCCACATTCATGTCCGTGTCGTGCCTATATTCCGGAGTCATTTCATTCTATTGCTAGAATTGTAAGCTTGTATTTATGTACATATGTTTGTGTTTGTATTTAAGCAAGTAATTAATTTGCACTCTTCCCTTTGCTTACCTTGCCTCGGGCACAATGTGACACCTTCATTGCTCAGGGTCCTCTTTGGATTTGTGGCCAACTGGGGCTCCGACTTTAAGTGGACTTCTGATCAAACAGACCTGGGTAATTTGTTTTGTTGTCAGCGCGTCAATAATTATTAACAATGGAGACTGACTAAACATACAAGTTCCTACATACGTTAAACAATTAATTTCTCAACCAAACTCACAGATTCTGTATTTAATTCTTTTTTTTAATGTGCCAAAATAATTTAAATTATTTCGGATAAATATGTATGTTTTAAAGAGTTTTATTTTCGAATAGCCAAACTAACAAATAAATTCATACAAAACAAATAAGAAGCAATCGCACAAGTGTCAATATACCATTTGTGTAGGGTACAATGTAATACAATATAATAGTTTTGATTGATTTTTGATTGAGCCTGGTTAGGAGCTCGATTTTTGATTTGCCTACGCTAATGGTCTATGAATTCTTCTGATTTAAATCCATAACCATCGAGCTTAAACATCGATTTGTCGATTCAACGGGAAAAATAATCAGACTTATCAAGTTTTCTTTAAATATTCAAATATTGGAGTAAGGAGAATGTAATTCTTGACTTATTAAAGTCTGCTTTGCTATTCGAAAATATTTTATACAAATAACAAATATACTTAGGATATACTTGTACAAAATAAATACGCAGATACTTTCTCGTATTTAAGATCACGCTTAACGATTGAGCTTATTAGACAAAAGAAACCAAGAGGTCGGTTTTTCATGATTTTCGATATGAATCACTTAATTCATTGGATTTAGGTAGTTCAAAATTGAGTATGCAAACATCGACTTATCGATGATTCTATGTACTTTTACATAAGTAGTTAATTAACCTTGCACTGTAAACTTACTGCAAGCGTTTCATTTAAGCTGGGCGGTCTCACTCTTAACGGGTTTGCTAAATATGCGAAACGATGTGACAAGAGGCGACTAAACTTGTATTTATTGCCAACACGTGGCTAATGCAGCCACTCCGGGAATTCCTTGCCGGCCGCCAACTGTAAAAGTTGTTCGCCAAAAGTCGGCAAGTAAAAAAGACAAAAACGAGAAACTCCGTTGTTGTTGTTGTTGTTAGGAAATTGAAAAAATGTTTTGGCTGCGGGAAAAACACGAGACAACTGCCAGCTGCTTTGGCAACCAAATATTGGCAAAACAACGTGGCAAATTGGCGGTTCCAGGATCAGTGTGTGGTACCATATACGCCAGGCCAGGCTTGACTTGGCGTGGGTCAGGGGTCAGGCCACAAGCAACGCGCCGCACAGTGATTCCCTTGGTAATTTTAGCTCGGATTTATTCAAATTTGCCATTTCGAAATAAATTTTTTATTTTTTAATTTTATGGGCTAATATTTGATCAACTTCCCAGTGTTTTTGGATAAATATTTGGACAAAACCAATTGGGAATAGTTTTCTATTCTCAGATTTCGTATCACCTAGATCTCAAGGACTGTAAAAACTGGACTCAACAATCTTCATGGGTAGATTCCTATGTTATATAAGTAGATAAAGTTTCTTTAAAATGTCAATTATAAAAACCTTTGTTTTTGGTACACATGATAAATATTGTTATATAATATATTTAAATATAGATAAATGCATGCAAAAAAACTTTCATATTTTTCGTTTTGAAATATTTATTAATTAATACGAGCTGTACTGACAAAAAAGACCACTGTGCGTCGCTGTCGTCACTGCGTTATGTGTGAAAATATAACCATTGTTTGGTTGTTAATTTTCAAAATATTTACATAGTCTCTCTTGCACAAAAGCCCCTCTGGCACACCGACACATAAGCATACACTCTCGCACCGCTGCCAACAGACCAGACCCACAAGAATTGCACCAAACTGACGCTGGTTATGACACTTGACATGGCGGATGGACAGCTGCATCCGCATCCAGCGATGCGATGGTTCTATTGAGGGAAGCTGCCTTCTGCCTTCTGGCTGCTGGCTGCCTGAATCCAGTGAAATTTGTGGCCTAAAACTTTCCGCCTGCTGTCGTTTCCCTCAGCTGCTGCCGCAAATATGCAGCGCTGCGCGTTGCGACTTAGCATGTTACATACATACACATATACACACACACATGTGTGTGTGTGTGAACTTGTGTGTTACATTCTCTCGCTGTTGGGGCTTCTCTCGATTAGCTTCGGCCACTGATTTTGAATGGTGTCCAAATTGGATGGCTAGGACTCAATATTCCCGTACGGTAGTAAAATATATGCTATACTTCAATGTGACTTTATTATGTATGTATATGGCTTATAGATAATAATTCGCTGCTTGTTCGAGGAAGAATCCTTCAAATATACTAGATATGAACATGTAGTTTCTGAACGAATTTTAAAATAATCCTGAGGTTACACGTATCGAATATAATGTATAATTGATCAAATCTATTTGCAGCTTACAAATTTTTAAGTTTTAAGCTGCAGTAATGATGAGCAGGGACTAACATATTACTAGAGTCTCTAACACATTTCTGGTGCTTAAAATGTGCATTTTCCTAGCTCGTATAGTAAGAACAAATATCCTGTAGTGTGCTTTTGAGCAGTTGCTTGATAAATTTAAGAATATTTTTATATGAAATACGTCGCAATTTGAACTGAACTTACGTTTCAAATATTCTTAATTAATCTCTCATCATTTTGGGAAGGGCTTCCTGTGAATGCTAACATGTTTTGTTTCTTTTGGCAATTTTATATTTTATATTGTCAAAAACTAACTATGTCAAAGTAACTTACATGGGAATTTAAATTTACATCTTTAATTCTTTAAAATTCGGATAATTTATGGCTGCTGAAAACAGTTTTACAAATTTTTTAGGATATTTCTTTGAGTATTTTTATAAAGCAGCTGTAAATAAAAGAAACTCGAAGTGACCACTATTAATAAAAATCGAACTAAGACCTAACGAATCTGATCAAATGATCGCTTTTGTGGTAGAATCCCAAAAATAAACTGGTCCAACATTTTAGAGAATTGCATCGAATTGTGAAGCAAATAAATTCTAAAATAGAAAATTATTAAAATTTTAAGATTTTTCATTAACTAATAATAAAGATCTATAGCGCAAAGAATTTATAAAATAAGCTTAAGCAATTTTGTAAAACGAATTCAATCATATGAAAACACATTTGTATGTAAGTCTACACATGTCCAAGTATTCTCTGTATCTATTCACATATGTTTTGAAAAGCAGCGACACTTCAATTGACTGATTAACCTTTGTCACATTTGAATATGAGTATATTAAGCATTTGCATGAATCCATTCATTTATTAACTATTATGTGCCTATGTGTGTGCACAATATATAACTCGTATTCGAAACATACGAATGTATTTATGGTCTGTCAAGCATATGTCACATTAGAATTACTAAGAACGCTCTACTCGTATTGAAAAGGGCATGACTACTAGAATACAGGTCCTTATATATACCAACACGTTTTCGCACACCGATACATACGTACATACATACATAGGTATATGTAAAGGACATTGAAACACACACTCACACTAGTGAGGTTTACAGGTGGGAAACTATCGTTATTCTTTTGTTTCTATTTTGATTTAAAATTTAAAAATTGTGCATCTCACTTCGCTTAGCTGGTCATTATATTCGTTGTCATATTAAAACATGTAATTTACAGAAAATGGTAAATCACTTGAACTTTGTATGTGTTCGAAACTGGGTTCAATTTAATACAGATAAAGTATTTTGTATTTAGCCGATGTTTTTTTTCGAAAAGAACTCATCTCATCCCTGTAAAATTGTTGGATGGATAAAGGAGGCCACAAGCAATAATTAGCTAACGATCGAGATTATCAGATTATATTTTAATTTAATCTTACGAATACCTTTTTTTAAGACGAGAAGATAATAAAGGTAATTTTAATGATAAGCAAAGAAGCTGTTGCCAGTCGGATCGGATTTGTTTAAGTCCCAACGTCCTAATTTAATAAAGATTTCTTGTATAAAAAAAAGAAGTCAAAAGACAAGCTCGCTAACTAGAGCATTCCTATAGAAATTTATTTTGAAAAGTACTTGCAAGTATGCATTCACATTTTACACTTGCGTTCATTCAATTAGTTGTTCATATTCCCATCTATCAATTGAAAGCGAACTGCAATAAACCTTGGGGTCAGTTTATCACATAAATAATTGAAAATTTCGATGGCAGATTGAAGCAATTCAATTGACAAACGTCGCGACATCGACGCATCGATTCTAGCTTTTGAATCTTTAGTGTGCAGTTGGTTCTAATTGATTTAAGTGTAAGTGTAAGGACTATGAACCGATTATTGAAATAATCCTAGCTTCCAATGGATTCATCTTCTACATTACATTAGTTTACAAAATCCAAATGGCTATAAATTAGTGATATGTACATATACGTATTAGTCGTGTAATTCACTAAGAATTGTTTAACGTGATATATTTCTATTAGTCATACAAGGGAAATTAATCAAAGTAAAACATACTATTTATTAAACGCACACACAAGCATCTAATGTGCATATTCTTTTGGCACTACCATAAATTCCATTTAAATTCATCTCATTCATTTTGGGGCCATGGCCCATCGATTTGCTAAGATTCAAAGCGTAACGAAATTGAAATGCAGCTCTTTTCTTATTCATATTAAGTATCTACGAATTGTTCGCGCCTTTGTGTTTGTTTGTGTGTATCTATGCCTGTGTCTGTGTCTGTGTCAGTGTCTGTATGTGTGTTTATGCGTTGGGGACTTGGGATGTTTCTTGGCATCTGTTCACTTTAAGGGTTGCATTCATTCAGAGCCAGCCTCGTGAACTATGTATGTGAGTAGACTCGAAGAGTATTTCAAGTGCTCACAAAACAGTCAAAACATTTAACTTTAAGTGAAACTTAAACAAAATTCATTTAACACTTTGTGAACTATATCATTGCTCATAATTCAATTAGTATTTATACTGTGGTTATCGAATATGTCTGTATAAGAGCTTGTTTGTTTAATTAGTTCCCATTCAGTCAAGCTATACAGACTTGTTCCGGTTTTCACTTTTTACTTTTTAGCATTTAGTGATATGCATCTATTCGCTTTAAATTTAGACTAAGTGTTTGAAAATTATCGTTTTTCGCTCTATCGGACGTAAACTTATCAACTCAAAGTGATATCAATCCGCTGAATATAGCCGAAATGGTATTAGAGCAGGTTAAAGAAATTCAATTCCGACAAATCGAATCGAAAGTGAAATTCAGAACAGGCCTGATAGTGTCATATTTTTATTTGTTGTAGGGGATTCTCTGTCAATATCAGTAAATCTCGAACTAAAAGGCAATGTTCACGTTGAAGTTCATAATTTCGTTTTACTTTTAGCCTTTAGCATTTCAAAAAATATTGTTTTAAACCAAAGTACTGATGTAAAAAAACATCGATGCATCAAGCATCAAGCATCGATGTTTTTTCAGCGATATTTCTCGATGTTTTCCGATGTATTTGTAGATGTCGATTTATCGATGTTGCATGGCGATGCATCGATGTTTTGCAAAACATCGGTTACCGCACTTTCAATACGCTCTTTTCACCGCTCTAACAGTGAGCTTATAGTAATTTGAGCAGTGTTTGCAATGCCTAAGTGAGTAAATTTTCTAAAATTGGTCAGAGATACATCAAAAAGCCTTCTTGTAGTTTGTGTTTATACTTTTAAGCATAATATCCAGTTGTTGAAAATATTTTGGCCGCTCAAAATGTTCGATGTTTTGATGTCGGACCTTACAGAATTCAGTGTGACAGCATAATACCAAAAATCACTAAAAAGTTGAGAGATTGTTGGTCTTATGCTGCTGTGGTCACACTGTTCGTCAGCTGTGAACAACAAACAAATAAATAACATTGAGCACAAAAATAAAGAGAAAATGGACAAAATGGACAGGATAAGAGAAGTAGCAGCGATTAATACCCTAATTATTAAATTAACAATTATTAATTATAAAAATTCCAACAAAATGTTTTTTTTTTCGGTCAAATCCCACAATATTGACCTCTGTTGCTCCTCTTCAATAAGTCTAATTCGCTCTTTGTGTTCCAAGATCTCAATTTGGCTCTTATTTTGCTGCTTGTTGGTCGCCATTGCTGCTCAAAATGATTTCGACTAGTCGAAACACTAAACGAATCGATGTTTTGAAAGGTCAAAAAAAAAAGCTGCCAGCTGTCATTAAACAGTGTTGTAAAACACCCGAAAATTTTCTGAGTTGCCCAAATTTAGGTACTGGATACAAGGGTTTAGAAATAGCCTTACAAAATAATTTCGAGCCAGTTTGCAACCCTTTTTTTTATATGGAGTTGACACCTTTCAAACTGAATTTTCAACAACTGGATACTATGCTTAAGGAATAAGGTTATCGATTCGCCACTAGCTATCGATAAATTTCATCACATGGACAGCACCGGTAACGATCCAAACATGGTCCGCGCGAAATTCAAATGTGAATTTGTTTGAAACAGCAACAACCAAATGCTTATAAAATAAATATTTTTAAACAAAATATAATACAAGATTCCGTTAAACGTTTAGATTACAATTTATATTTATTCTGATACATTTCAATTATTTTTTAATATTAATGCAAAAACATTCAAACAGATATATTATATGGACATAAAAGTTGCCAAACTCTTGCGATTCAAATTTTAGTAACGGATATTGGAGTTAAACGAAAACAAAAAAAGAAACTTTAACCTACATTACTTAACATTAAACAAGCAGATAAATTTGAACAGCAACTAAAATTTGGGTACATATTATATAATTGCATATTATATAATTATTGTGTGCTCAAACAAACACCTTTTCGAGCTTTTTTCCAAGTTTCTCATGAGCGTAGAGTATCTTTTGATATAGATCCTTGGAGACTCCACATTGTGCAATAGTCGAGAATCGATATGTCCGGAAGTTCTTCTCATGATCCATGAATGTAATGGCGCTCATGCGTGGACACAAAATGATCTTCATATGATCCGAGAAGTTGAACTAAAATTACATCGAAATGTTGATTAGTTTCTACTAGATAGAGAGACAAAATAAATGGTTATACCTGAACGGAACCGTTGGTTAAATGCATGACAACGGCACACGTTGTACGGAACCAGGAATGAAGATGTGGCATACGCGATTTTTGATCGCTCTCAACGGTTACATTGTTGGCGCCGGCCTTAACCAGATGCTCGGTTATGTAGCGCTTGAAATATGAAAGCAATATCATCTTCTTATTCAGCTTTCTGCAATAATCAGTCGTAGTCATATAAGTCTCTTTGCCCTTCTTGTCGATAAAATGGACGTTTATTTGATTCGGAAGCAGAATGAGCTTGGTGGTGTCATTGAACATGACGCCGATGCGCTCATCGCACATCTGATATCCAAATCCATATTTCTCGCTGTAGTCGACCCATTTTGATATCCAAAACAGTGGCTTCGCAGCAGGATCGGTATTCTCATCGCCCAGATTGCCTTGCAATAAACGTGGCTGACAACGATAAATAGATGACAATCTTCAGCAAATGCTTCGATATCAAACAAAGAGCCTTTACTTACCTTCTTATTAATGAGAGTGGTTAGCTGTTGATGCAAACTTTCAATGTCGCTGCGATAGTCCTCGTTGTGGCGACACATCTGCGACGAGGCAGTAATGGCATCATGCAAATTATTCTTGAGGAATGTCGACTCCAAGCGAGTATCGTCCCTCAGGCCATTCATTTCCGTCAATGGCTTGCGTTCATTGGGATCCTCGATGACATCATTGATGCCGATACGGGGTGCCATTGTTAGACAAGAGCTTGGCAAGAACATGGGCTCCGGTTTGCACATCTTGAACATGTTACCAGCCCGCTGATAACACTCGATGGCATCTTCGATCTTGATCTTACCGCTGCAGGGTTAGAAAATTTAACAAAATTGTAGATTATTGAATGAATTGAAATTGAAATAGAACAATTTTATCTATTTATTTTTCTTATAAAATATGGTTAAACACAATGACAATCTTTAAATCTCTATAGACCACGTAAATAAGAGTATCTACTTAGCGCATACAGAAAATAGTGCGTAATAACTCAAATACAGAGGTGGTCAACTTTGATTGCTTATTGCTGCGGCTTTGGCACTCAGATAACAAACTAACGGTTATTGTCGTGTTTCTGCATCTATGCAGAAGCAAATGAAAGAAAAATTGGAAATTATAACTGTTCATGGACTTAGCAAAGAAGCATTGAAGTGATACTCATCAGTTGTCAAAAGTATTTACACACATTTATTTTTCGTCAAAATTATTTACACACAACTTATTTAATTTTTTTTTATGTTAAATACTCAATTTAAAAAGATTATATTATTACTATATTATTAACCCAACTAATGTCTAGTTATACTGCCCTTGGCAACAATGTCAGTTTGCAACCTGGCTAGTATTAACTTAACCAAGTTGGGCGCAATCTTAATAGTCTATTTTGACCATATTTCACCTATTTTAGCTATAGTTTCGGGGTGCCGCCGATCTCTATCAATGTTCCTCTAGTTCCTAACGAAATCCCAAACATTTTCCATGATGTTAAGATCGGAGCTTTGTGTTGGCCAGGGAGCAACCGCCTGATTTAGGTCTATTGGTGTTCGACCCTTATGACATTGAGCCCTGTACCGCTGTAAAATAAAGTCATACTACTTTAAAAATAGTCCACTACTGATGTAAAGGCATGAACAATTAAGAAATGGAGATATCTGGATCGATTTGGCGTGCCCTCTATCGGTAGCAAGCCTCTGAATCCGTTGTAGCCCCGACCAATCAACAGGCTTGGTGGTGGCACAGCGATGCTCTGGGGATGTCGGGGCCACAATGGCTTTGGAGGCTTGCTACCGATAGGGGGCACGCCAAATCGATCCAGATATCTCCATTTCTTAATTGTTCATGCTTTTATGTCAGTAGTAGACTATTTTTAGTTTAGTATGACTTTATTTTGCAGCGGTACAGGGCTCAATGTCATAAGGGTCGAATACCAACAAGACCTAAATCAGGCGGCTCCTCCCTGGCCCACACAAAGCTCCGATCTTAACATCATGGAGAATGTTTGGGCTTTCGTTAAGAACCAGGGGAACATTAATAGAGATCGGTCCAAATTGGCCATTGAGCTTGGTCTTAACTTGGTTAAGTCAGAACTAGCAAAGTTGCAAGCTGACATTAATGCCAAAATCAGTATTAGTAGATATTAGTTGGGTCAATAATATTGTTATAAAATATTTTGTTTCAATTAAATATTTAACAAAATAAAAAATTAAATTAGTATGTTTCTGTAAATAATTTTGACGCAAAATAAATGTGTGTAAATACTTTTGACAACTGATGAGCATCAGTTCAATGCTTCTTTGCTAATCCCCTGAACAGTTATAATTTCTAGTTCTTCTTTCATTTGCTTCTGCATAGATGCAGAAACACGACAATAACCGTTATTTTGTTCTCTGAGTACCGAAGCAGCAGCAATAAGCAATCAAAGTTGAAAGCTCAAAAAAATTCACGTTGTGTAAATACTTTTGACCACATCTGTATATGCATTTCTATGGACAAAGACACATGAACAAAAGGGACCCGTTTCAGAGCTCAACAGTGAGCAAATCAATAAAAATACAATGTTGTTGTAATCGCCCATATGTCTATTTATTACTCACCCAAAGAGTGATCCGAGAAAACCTTTCTGTTCTGTCAGCTTCTTCTCCGCCTCAGCCATAAGCTGAAGGGGCTTTTGCTCATTGTCGCCCATAATTGCAGATGTGACTTTTTTGTACACTAAATTGCATTAAGATGTAACTATCAAAACGTTTTGTGACCCTTTTAATAGGTATTCCTCAACTTTTTGTCTTCTTCAACTTTTCAGAAAATAAAATCAATACGAAAATGTGTGTGACAGTGTGACCAAATTAACAATAAGTATGTTACAAGTTTTCACCAATTGTTAAAAAATATACTAAATTAATACACATGTTTTAAATTTGTTGACACACTGTCTATGTAAATGAGATGGCTTCAAAGAATGGTATTTTAACGCAAAAATAAACAGTTTAAGTTATTTAATCATCCACTCACAGCTGTTCTGCATGGTATGCTTAAAATACCATGCAGATCAGCTGTGTAAAAAATTCGTATTACCGTATTTCGATAATACGGGTATGCCAGTGAAACACATAAAGCATAATATCCAGTTGTTGAAAATATTTTGGCCGCTCAAAATGTTCGATGTTTTGATGTCGGACCTTACAGAATTCAGTGTGACAGCATAATACCAAAAATCACTAAAAAGTTGAGAGATTGTTGGTCTTATGCTGCTGTGGTCACACTGTTCGTCAGCTGTGAACAACAAACAAATAAATAACATTGAGCACAAAAATAAAGAGAAAATGGACAAAATGGACAGGATAAGAGAAGTAGCAGCGACTAATACCCTAATTATTAAATTAACAATTATTAATTATAAAAATTCCATCAAAATGTTTTTTTTTTCGGTCAAATCCCACAATATTGACCTCTGTTGCTCCTCTTCAATAAGTCTAATTCGCTCTTTGTGTTTCAAGATCTCAATTTGGCTCTTATTTTGCTGCTTGTTGGTCGCCATTGCTGCTCAAAATGATTTCGACTAGTCGAAACACTAAACGAATCGATGTTTTGAAAAGTCAAAAAAAAGCTGTCATTAAACAGTGCTGTAAAACACCCGAAAATTTTCTGAGCTGCCCAAATTTAGGTACTGGATACAAGGGTTTAGAAATAGCCTTACAAAATAATTTCGAGCCAGTTTGCAACCCTTTTTTTTATATGGAGTTGACACCTTTCAAACTGAATTTTCAACAACTGGATACTATGCTTTAAGATAAAAACTGTTTGAAACTTTAAAGCATACGTTTTTAAGAGAAAATGAGCTTTAATAAACTAAGAAATTCTATTTTTGTTCTACATATGGTATGATTTTATGCCATTAGACATATGTACATCGATGCATCGTAGCTTCGACCCGATGTATAAACCAATTTCGATGTTTCATTTTGAAAACAACGATGTTTCCACTGAAATTTACATCACTAAACCAAAGTGATAATTGAACTAGTTCACATATAGACGATCGATACACAAAAATGTTTACCTATCTGGTTTATTGAACTACATAGTTTTTGTTCTTGACTTGTGCGCTTGGAGCATCGTCGCTTTTGATCCATTTTTATCGAAGCTACTTTGTATCACTGACTTGACATAGCAGCGCACTTATTTTCATGACATTCCTCCCTGCCTGGCTCCGCTGGCTCGAACAAGGAATTGGGTATTGGGTTGTTGAATGGTTGAATAGTGGGTTGATGGGTAGATACATACATACATACATATGTATGTATGTACGTATATTGTTGGGTTGCTTGGATGACTACTTGGGTGTCTGTGCGGCACTCCAGTATTTCTTAGTCGTCCCCAAAAGCAACGAAAGTAAGCTCACCCCCGTCCCAGTGACGGGACGAGCTTCGTACGCCGAATCACTGGTAATATTCATACGCTTGGTTGGATGTCTGTGCTACGGGGTTTGAGTCGCTGAAAATAATTTTATACGGTTAGAACTGAAACTATGCCAAGAATGTAATTAGTGAACGCATAAGCGTATGTACAATAAAAGCTGGATAGCTTTTTGGGAAGCAGGGGGCAGTAGCAGTAGGTTGAAGCCGAAGCCTGACTCTGCCAAGCTGAAGCAAACTGAAAGCTGAAATGCCCCCGGCTACCATCTGCCATCTGCCGGCAATCGGACCAATGGCAAGGCAACGCCGAATCTCTGACGTCAGTGGGGGAACATTCAGTTTACACGTGAAACTGTCGTCAGGCTGTTTGAATTCAATTTGTACCCAGCTGAAGCAGATTTAGAGCTGAAACAGCACAGAATACTGTATTTATTGTCCCTGTTTAGGACACTTCATTTTAATCTTTGACTTCTTCGTGTAACTTCTTTTTCAAATATTTATTTTTTAAAACAAAAGGTAACGAAGTAATCATTTTTGAGCAGAACCTTTTTTTAGGGCTTGTCATTTTTTTGAAACCCGTTTTAGCTCTGAGTTCAGAGACCTTAAGACACATAACTTAATAAATACATTATATAAATCTATATCTTACATGCCTAATATGCATTATCTTTAAGATTCAATTTCATTCCATTCATATGAAACCAATCATGAGAAGTGAATCGATTGAATGCACAAACAGACATCCAAAATTTGCATATATTTATTAGAATTACATACTCTTGCACATACTTATTTTGTATGTAAGAACACGTGAAGACTCGCTTTATTGATCAGAAGTAATAACTTTATTTGTTTTATGTTTACGTTTGACTGCAACATTGATCCAATTTTGTTTCCATCTGTTAATTCTTCCAGGGCGCAACGAGCTAATCGCGCGTTACATCAAATTGCGCACCGGCAAAACGAGAACCCGCAAGCAAGTGAGCTCCCACATACAAGTGCTCGCCAGACGAAAACTTCGCGAAATCCAAGCCAAAATCAAAGTCGTAAGTTTGCAAATACATAAATACTATATATATCACCAAGAAAAACACCAACGATAAGCACAAGCCAAACCAAAATAAAAATTAAAATAAGTTTGTGCTGTCATTTAGGTAAAAACAACAGAGAGGAGATTCCATCAGTTTGTTGTCCACATGCTTTACATACTCGTACATAAGTACATCTGTATTAGTTGTAAAAAAGCTGAGTTCACACATCAATTGTTGCCAAAGTATGGCTACTACGAGTATAATAACTTTGTTGTAATTAGGGATCAATGCTGAAACGAAAAGCCTGACAAAGATCTATATTTTGAAGCGTTGAGCAAAAGTAGTAAAACTTTTCTATTTATTACTTTAGGATTGTTCTTATGTTTATCACATGGTGTTTAATATCAATATCAATGTGTACGAAATTTTAAAAGTAAATCAAAATCAGTTGCTAGCAGATCCTAACAGTTTACTTTATTTAAACTCATTATTGCCCGCATGACCAAAAAAAAAAAAATAATTATAATAGAAATAGAATTAGAAATACAAACTTTTTGGCAACACTATATTTATTTTGTAGTTAAATATTCTTGCAAATCACAAGTCTGAAGGGATAAATTTATTTATTTTAGGTATTGATAATTATTTTATTCCACTTTCCTTAATTAAACCACTTAAAACGTATCACGATAATCAGAAAACTTGGATAAAAAGAGAAGATTCTCCATTTATGTTTAAATTAAAATAGTACAAAAATATTTAAATTATGTCCACAATTTTTTTTAGTTACCGGTCTTGCTTATATCCTTCCAATATTGTCTTCGTTAGTGACCAAATTCAAAGGACTCTTCTTCGTTCTCACTTGTGTGCCGATAATTTCTCTGCCCTGATGCCTAGAAAAACTCTAAACAGTTCGATGTTCTCAATGTTCGATGCAATCAACAGATTGCAAACAGTGCTGGACAATCTTGTTAATTTTTTTTTTTTTTTAACTGATTCAACTTTTACAATTTCCACACTTCACAAAGAATTTTCTAAATATCTTAAACCTTTTGCATAAATTACTTAACCAATCCCTAATCGAAAAGTATAAACTTAACTTTATTGTTCAACGAACCAACGCACAATTTTATTTTTGCCACCTGTTTTCGGATAAAGGACCATTGTGCATTAGTTATGTTGACTTTGATTTCGACTTATTGGTATAGATTTTAAATAGATCTTATATACCCCACAACAAAGAGTACAACGGGGTCTCAATTTGGGCCGAATGAATTCAGATAGCATTGTTTTATTGTTCCTTATAGGACAACTCCGCTTCTTAGCTTACTGGCTATTTCAACCAAAATTGTATATTGTAAGAAAAAATGATTACATATGCTATAATGGTATGGGACTTGAAAACAAAAGAAATTTGAGTTAAGGCAATCGATATGATTATACACAGCCGATCAACCAAATAGACACTGATTATATATTTTAAAAATGAAGTTTATTTTATAATTTTAAGAATATAACTTGGAAAACATATTTTTCTAATGTGAACTATTCAATTCTTAAGTAAACAAAACAAAAGTGAGCGTTTTAAGTTGAATAGTAAGTGTTTAACATTATGTTTTGTGAGTGAACCTCAAAAATTTTCTCTTTTGTTATCGGTCAACCGAATAGACTCAAGGTTTTAAACTTAATATAAATCACAAATTTATTGAAATACTTGGTAACAAATTAGATATTAAAATAAGGTTAAATAGTAATGTTTATAACCAGTTTTGTTAGAAATCACTTCATAAATTCGGTCAGGGATTGAGTCGTTAAGAGCCATATGGACATTTCGATCCAGGCGTTCTTAATGAGAGTTTTTAATGATTCAACATCCTCAAATTGAAAGAGATCCCCATAAGTTCCCTATAATGTTGGAGTCAGGAGAGTACGGAGGCCACTCCATTGAGTGCACAAACAACAAAAAAGTTTTTCAAACTAAGACTTGATCTTCGACTGATTGTTCCCGTGACAGCTATATGATACAGTGGTCCGATTTCAACCAAGTTTGGTCAGGATGTATGCGTTCATCTCATATGCATATTCTGTCAGCTTGGTTCAGATATCTCAAATAACAGATACTCCATATATTTCGTTCCTGATCAAGATTAAATGTATGTACATAAATACTTTATATGGTCGGAGATGTTTCATTCTGCCTGTTACATACATCACACAAATCCAATATACCCTTTTTGACCATTTTCACTGGGCACCGGGCATAAAAAGTAATATTTTTTAAAACTTACGTTTGACCATGAAAAGCAAGGAAGAGTATCTCAGACGCAAGCTGGGCCAGAATCCGAATCTGACTCAGTATCAATGGTCAATCATATTTGTGGATGGGCGTATGAAATAGCGTCTTGAGCAGATCGGCTTCTACATACAAACCGATGGCAGTGTGGCTATCTTGTTATCCATATATCCTCGTACGTTCGTTTTGAACAGCAAGCTAGTTTTGCTTGAGTGTGGTTTTCCAATCCTCACAGACACGCACACACACAAACACACACATGCAATGACTCACACAAACACGCATAGAGACACGATCAAAATGAAACTCTTTTTCCAGGAACCCAATGGTGTGTCCTTGCATTTACTCAATGAGAAAGAGCAGACCCTGCAGGCCATGAGCTCAATGACCAGTTCACAAATTGTCTCCGCACAGGCGGCCAACAATCTTGCCCTGGCCGCCTCAGCGCTGACGGCGGGCGTGCACCATTCGAAGCATCTACCACATCCCGCCTATCATCAGCACCCACACCACCACCACCACCACAACCACCACCAACATTCACACCACCACCATCAGGTGGGTGTGGCTGCTGTTGCCGCCGCGGCAGCTGCTGCCTCCGCTGCTGCCGCCGTAGCGCAGTCGCCGGCAGCTTCTGCGGCTGCTGCTGCTGCTGTTGGTGCGACTTCCAGCTCCGTTGCAGTGCCGTCGTCGTCGTCTCCACGACACCACAGTGCCCACCATTCCCATCATCATTTGCCGCATCACACGCATAGCCACATGCAGCCACACCATCACCACCATGCGGTGGCTGTTGCAGCAGTTTACCACCTACAGCAGCAGCAACAGCAGCAACAGCAGCAGCAACAACCAAGTGGAACAGCAACAAGTGCAGCGTCACCAACAGTCGTTGATGGGGCTGCGGCGCATGTGCAGCCGTTGCACCATCCGCCGTTGTATCCGGGCGTAAGCAACCATTCCAGTTACAAGTTACCCAAGCTAAGCATACTTTGAGCCATTCAACAGTCTAAAGAAATCTTCCCATCGCTGCACAATCCAACATGAGCCACTAACAGGCAACATTACATATCACAACTACACCACACCACACTACACTACACTACAATGCATTTCAGCAAAAGCACTGTTCTCGGCTCGCTCTCTCTCTCGCGCTCTCGCTCTCTCTCAGCATCATCGAAACTCACTTCTTATCAACGTTGATAACTCCATTGCCCACGATTCACACTCATTAGTTATATGTTAATAACTACTCACAAGCACACAGAATTGTATACTCTACCTTTTGCTCTGGATGCGCTCCGACGCATCATCTATTTTGTTATTTTGGGGCATTCAGCAGTTCATGTTGATAAAAAAAAACAAAGAATCAAAAAAAAATTATTCTTTTTTTTTTGCATTGATTGTGATTGTGTCTAACAAACGACAACTTTAGCTTTTTCACGGAATATAAGTGTAATAAACCATATATAATGGGACGATTTGTATAAAAAGTCATCATGTCATTCAACAGGTTCTGATAACTGATTCATCACAAGTACGAGCAGTCAAGCGATTACTGATTTTAAAAAACCTGCTGAAGACATCATTGTTAAAGAGCATTCATTAGAGTGGGTCAATTTGTATGGACTAAAAAAAAATGCAACAAGCGGTTGTCAAAATCGTAATCAACGACGAGTTCTAAGAAGGTTTGCCCAAGAAACCATGGGTCTAAATTTTAGACCATTTTGTACCATTTTATATGAATTTTGTACGTAACTATTTTGTACCAGCGCGCGGTTCGTTTCGCCGATGTTGGAGGCAAGCATCTGTAACTTTTGTACTAGGTTAGATATCGGGTTGAAACTTGAACTATATATTCTCAATACTTCAAAGCATTTTTTGTAAGAAAATGAGAGTGGGCGTGGCACTAAAAAGGGGGCGTAAATCAACGGTCAAATGCAAATTAATGCCAATTTTAGTAATTTTTTTTTTTTCATATTTTTTAAATGTAAAAAAAATTATAAAAATAAACTTTTATTTTTTTATTTTAATTTAACATTTTTTTTAAAAATTTTTAGTTTTCTTGAAGAAATGTTAAGTGAAACCAAAGTTTCTCGTTAAAAATCGGAAGCTTGAAATTGATTTTAGACCCATAGTTTCTTGAGCAAACCTTCTTAGAATTTGTCGAAGATTACGATATTGACAGCCGCTTGGTAGTGAAAACAATTGACCCACCCACTCCCTTTCTCTTTTTTTCGCTCTCTCCGTTTGTTACTCTCATGAGCCTTAAACTATCTATCGCTGTTTACTGCCCCTCACCATGTTCAGCCCTCTGAATGCTCCCTCGCTTTAATCATTATGCGTCCGCCACCGCTCATTTGTGTCCAGTCATTCGTTACTCGTTACTCTTAAGATTCTCAAGACCAGTCCACGTGAAATAAACAAACAAAAGCCACCTGCTCAATGCGCGCCCGCTCGCTTGCTCATTGAAATCGACTCCTTGCTTTTGTATGTACAAAACAAAAACAGCGCACAACATGAATAATTGATGAAAATTAAACAACCAGAAGAATTGTTTAATTTCCTTTATACTACATACATACTCGTACATGTGTACATAGTTGTATATTTATGTATTTGTAACATTTATGTTTTTCTATAATACAAGTATCTAGAATTTTGTATCTTTATGTCTTCGTCTTTGTATGTAATACACATTTAGTGAGCTCGCCGAATCAATTATCTAATCAGTCGATCAATCAACAACTCAATCGCCTAATCATTTATCCGTGCTACTACTATTTATCATCAGCTGTGTAACCAAGTCAACTTAAAGAACTCGTGCTTAGCTTAGCTTACCAAAAATATATTAAATAATTGTGCATACATAAGTAAACAACAAAATAAATACAAATTATTAAAATGTATTTTTTCTCTTTCTCTCTCTCTCCACAAATTTGACTTGGATGGATTAGCAATTTTGGCAACCCGGTCTGCAGCCGAGCACATCGCAAGAGTAAGTTGCATTGCCCCATTTGAATCCAATAAAAAACAACGCATTTGCATTGACCAATAGTTTTTATGATTACAGCATTAAGCCGTTCGCCCAGCCGCCCTACACCCCCGGCAAGCCCTCGACGGCGGTGTCCGGCGAGATCGAGGCTGGTATTCCGCCCGCACAGTTGCCATGGGAGGGCCGCGCCATTGCCACGCACAAATTCCGCTTGCTCGAGTTCACAGCCTTCATGGAAATCCAAAGAGATGAGATCGTAAGTAGCTTAAAGATCTCATGATCTTGATCATGGCATTTCATGGCATATTTTTCTATTTTTTGTCTGCCTCACAGTATCACCGACATCTTTTCGTACAACTGGGCGGCAAGCCATCCTTCTCCGATCCGTTGCTTGAGGTGAGTATAATCCGAAATGAGCATACGAAAAAGTTATACATATTCCTAATATGATAACTAATTATTTACATTACAGACTGTTGACATTCGACAAATATTTGATAAATTCCCGGAGAAATCCGGCGGTCTCAAAGATCTCTATGAAAAAGGTCCGCAGAATGCGTTCTACCTTGTGAAATGTTGGGCGGATCTCAACACGGACGTAACGACCGGCAGCGAAACGGGTGATTTCTATGGCGTTACAAGCCAGTAAGTTAATCAGATTTATCTATGTGTATATGTACATACTATATATAAACGAAATTCAACTTTATTGCAGATATGAAAGCAATGAGAACATTGAGCTCGTTTGCTCCACAATCGTTTGCTCCTTTGGCAAACAGGTTGTGGAAAAAGTCGAGAAGGAGTACTCACGCCTGGAAAATAATCGCTACGTTTATCGCATTCAGCGCTCGCCGATGTGCGAGTATATGATCAATTTCATACAAAAGCTGAAGAATTTACCTGAACGCTACATGATGAACAGTGTGCTCGAGAACTTTACAATATTGCAAGTGAGTGTTAGCTGAGTATTCATACCCGTTACTTAAAGAATAAGTAAAAGGGTATGTTGTTTTCGTTGCAATGTATGTATGTAACAGGGAGAAGGAAGCATCGCCGATCCTATAAAGTATATGTCGCTCATTTACTGGAAGAGTGACATATCTCGGTTGCATTGCAACTGAGATATATCTTTTGAGTTAATAAAGTCGAATCGTTGGAAATGAAAAGACGACATATACTCTTCTCACACTCTCGGTATTAAAGATAGGAAGATGAAATTTTTACACAACATAGATTGTTACATTGCGAACATTTCTGCATCATTAACTCAAAAATCGTGTTTTTTGACTTATGTCACTCTTCTAGTAAGTGAGCGATATATTCTTGATCAGCATCAACAGCCGGGTCGATATAGCCATGTCCGTCTGTCCGTCCGTGTGAGGGCCTAGATCTCAGAGCTAGAGCAACCAAATTTGGCACACAGACTTCTATAAGCCCCACGCAGATCAAGTTTCAAATTTTTTTAGCCACTTTCACAGCTTTCACGATATTAGAAATTTCTTACCAATTAACGTTAACTACTATTATTACCAATCATCCTACTAAATCGTAACAAGATCGGACAAATAGAAAGGTGGTAATGGCTGATTAAAGTTTTTAAGCAATGTAAGTGCCTAAAAGCATGCAATGAAAAATATTAAGAATTGATTTAAATCAGTAACGGGTATCCTATAGTCGGGAGCTCGACTATTGCCTTTCCCACTTGTTTTCTTTTCAGTTGCAGTTTAATTTCTTGACTCACACCATTTGCTTTCTCTCTATTCTATGTCTGTCTCGCTCGGTTCGGTTGACATGATGATAGGTAATGCGAGCGCGTGAGACGGAAGAGACACTGCTATGCATAGCGTATGTGTTTGAAGTGGCGGCGCAGAATAGCGGCACCACGCACCACATTTATCGCCTTATAAAGGAATAGCATGAGCTGCATGAAGCAGCGCCCGCTCTGTCCGCGAACCCCACCAATGCACAAGTCAGCGAATACAACAGCAGCAACAACAACAACAACAACAACAATACGAGTAGAAGCCACAGCAATAGCAACATCAACAACAGCAGCAGCAGCAGCAGCAACAACAACAACACAACTACCAACAACAGTAGCAATAACAATGCCGTCAACAACAGCAGCAGCAACAGCAATAGCAACAACAACAACAGCAGCAGCAACAACACCAATACCAACAACGCCACCAACATCAACATCATCAGCAACACGAATGCAACAGGCACAGAGGAAACCCACAGCAGCCAGGAAACGGTTTCGACAGTAATAAAACAATCGCCAACGTCGCCGCAGCATCAACGGCTGAGTGGCATATCAGGCCTGCAGGTCGATAAGGTGCTCTATGCGCAGGTGCAGCCAGAGAACAACTACCAGCTGCAACAACAACAACAGCAGCAGCAGCAGCAACAACAACAGCAGCAGCAGCAGCAACACAATCAACAACAATTGCAGCAACAGTCACGTTTAAGCAGTCACATATTGTTGCAACAACATGTCACACAACGGCAACAACAACAACAGCAGCAGCAGCAACAGCAACTAGTTTCTTACCAAGACCGTCCACCGCCGCCGCCCTACAGCGTCTGTACCGCCAACAATAGTAGCAAGCAGCAAGAACAGTATCAGCAACAGTTTGACGTCGATCAGCAGCAACAACAACAGCAACAACAGCAACAACAACAGCAGCAGCAGCAGCAGCAGTTAAACACATACGAACAGTTTTTGAAACTGTCCGCTCAAGAATACACTCAACTGAATGCAGCTGCTGAGAGTGCGGCTCTCAATCTGAGCAGCATTGGTGTCAGCAAATCCGGCGGAGATGACGGCGACATCACCGTCGAGGAGGCGACACACGATCTACGCATGCTGCGCCAAGTGAATGTTGCCGCAGCAATGGCAGTGGTGGTTAATGTGGCCACCAATGCGAATGTGAGCGCCAATGAACCCGTCCCAAATACTGACTGCGAGCAGTAGCTAGACATGTGTTAATTTCAAAGTCAACTGGTCAATGGGGGCGTGGCATACGGTTAAGCCTGCTAAATGATTATGAGGCCTATTATTGTAAAAGTACCAGGCATATGTACTATTAATATGTACTTGGCAACAATAACACTTACGCACACGCAAGCGATATCATTGTTTTAACTTATTAATGGATATGCAATGCGTACTAAATATGTATTACCACTTCAATTGAGCCTGTACCTAACTGAAATACGCTGTCGAAATTCACTAAAAAAGCATTGAATGTTACCTTTAAGACAACAAGACAATCCATTAGCTGAATATTTTCATTTTCTATTGTATTATTGTGTACGTGCTGCCTGCCCCGCCCGCCCAATTGCAGTGTCCCCTTTGGGACTTGGGACCCGTGACCCGATGTGTCCTTGCACACATACATACATATTATGATTGCTTGTCTGCTGAAACACTGTCATCAAAGTTAATTCAAACATACATACATATTTACATGCATAAAAAAATACATTTAAATGATCTCAAAGTTACTTAAAACATATTTTTTGTGTGTAATTTGTATTTTTTTTTTTTTAATGAATTTTTTATTTCTGAATGAATCAGGCTGCCTCAGGCTGATTTCTTATAAATAATTAATGCAAATTTATGAAAATTTCTTCTATTTTGTTTAACAACAATGAAAGTAATATTGTACAACACAAGAAACATGCATCTTGTATTCGATTTTATCATATTCTTTTTGTTTTTTTTTTTTTTTTATGTTTATAGTTATTAGAGTATGAAAAATAATGTATAGTAAAATTACAATAGCTATTTTTAATTAATGTAGACGCGCAGTTTAAGTCACATTTATGGGTTGACTGCAGTTACGATAGGTTGACGAATGGATAAGTTGACAGGTTGATAGAATAAGCTAAGCTGAGCTGAGCTGAGCTGAGAGTGCATTGCTTTCAAGTTAGCAGCCGGGAAGCCCACGAAATATGCACAACGACAAAAAACAAAAAAGTAAAACTCGAAATTGCGTACTACGAACTACGTAAATGACTGTTAAAAACAACAACAATAAGAACACACACAAACAATCAAATAAACAGCAAAAAAACAAAAGAAAACAAAACAAAACCAGATCAGCATGCCATTATGCGTGTAAACCACAATGTTATTTCTCTACATACTTATGTAGCTATAGTATAAAGGTATATGTATTTGTAAACCAATTCATTTCAACATGAATCGAACGATCCACCGTTATTTAAATGATTAACTATTGATTTAAATACATTATTATACGCAAATCTATATGAAAAACAAATGGAAAAACAAAAACAACAAAAAGCTAAAAAAAATCTATAAAAAACAATGAACAAATTTAATTCAATGTCAAGAGCGCATTCAAAGTTGCGCAAATGACGGGGCAAAATCAAATCAAATCCCACCATGCTCCATCTATCCATCCCCACTGTCTGCTGGTTGACAAACTCAGCTGGGTGTATCGTGATCCAATGCCATACATATATTAATTGATGCAATAACACTTCATGTATCCGTGCTCCTTGCGGCAGCTATACGGGATATTCGTGGCGGCATGCTTGGGATTGATTGTATTGGGTGCATCTAAATAGCGACATACACCGATAATTACAAATGATTACAATTTAAAAGATAATTACAAAACAAATGAAACAAACAAAAACAAAAACAAAACAAAAAAAGAAGAACCTATACTAAATTAAAGTAAAACAAATGTATTGTAAATGTAAAATAGCATCGTTTTCTTATGTATATGTAGCTACTAAGGTTTAACTATAACTATATAAAGGTAAAGAAAGTATAATACATATTTATAAATGTAAAGTATTTCGTTGTTGTACGATTAAAACAAATACGCATTTTTTTTTGTTAGTAATTAAATGAAATTCAACTGCATGCAAAAATCAAACAATTGAATTAATATTAAATGCAGAGACAGTGAAAGAGAGAGAGAGAAAGAAAGAGAGAGAACTCTAAGGGAAATTTGTACATTTATCGTCAAGAAGGCATAAACAATAATGAAAAACAAATACAATAGTAAGGAATATTGAAAAAGAACTTTGATGATACAAAAATTAGTATAAATTACATATATATATATACACACACACACACACACACATACACATACACACTTGAAAAGGGGTAAGATGTAACAATAATAATAAATCTAAAGAATGAGAAAATACTATTTTAAAAAATTTTAATCATATAACAGTTAAAATTACAGATATTGATTTACAAAAGCCCAAGCAAAACAGAGAGAAAACAAACAAAAGAAAATGTTTAATTGCATAATAGAAAACAGACCGTTTAAATGAGAAAACAGAAAACAAAAACTATACAAACAAAATGAAATTAAATAAAATAGTGCCTAACAGAAGCAAAGTATTACAAGCCAAGTGGCGTACAGCTAAAATGGGTTTAAGAGCCATGCCAACTGTTTCAATCATAAGCAATTGTGCGATTTATTTCCAAGTCAAGATTATAAAGCTGAAAAATAGAAACAAAACAAAAAACTACACACACACACACCTCTCACGTAAATAAGTAGTACATTGCAGATGGGACACCAAATATTTACCGAATGTGGTTGTATGTGTATGTGCTCGTTTTCATTTTTATTTCATTTCGATTTGCTTCGATTATATTTGATTTCAATGCAAAATCTCACATTATTTAAGAATCTGAATAGCGATATTTACAAATAAATCCATACAGTATAAATGGCTAACACGCAAGTTAGTACCCACATTAAGATCTTAGTTTTATATATTTGTTGTATATTATCCCCCAAAACATCGTCCCACCAACATCCAATCGATTCATACCACAAAGCAAACGGAGAGCTACTTAGTTTTAAACCATCTGAAAATTCGAGTATTCGTCAATTGCACAAGTATGTCAACTTTTCGTTAACTGATTAATCGGCACTTTATGAACAGAATCAGTATCCACACTTCTTGTAAAATATAAAGTACATCAAAAATAATATTTTTTTTTCCTGTGATTTTGGTTTTTAATGCAACTGAATGATTTAGCACAATGTCTCTTGGTTTGTCAATCTGAAATTAATATTATTTTTTTTGTTATTTGTTTTATTTTGTTTCTTTGAATTTCAGCTTCAGTTTCATATTCAATATGCAATAACAATTTGTTGTAAGCAATCTATGTACATATACAGTTTTTAAATATATGTGCAAAAGCAGGACATGTGTAATGTTTAAATGGTCCTTCACTTTCACTCACCCACTTTCCTTATCACCACCAACAACCTCCTACATCAACCATCCCACAATTCGTCACGTCCCTTAGCCAGTTCGTAATACATTTTAAGTTAACTATGTTTGAGTTTTGCTAAATAGAAAATTTAATTTCATTGTGCAGTACACTGTAGTTAATGCATACAATTTTGGTACGAGTACTACTACAAATAAGCAAGATTGAATTATCATCATCAGCAAATAATAGTGCTTAATTCAATTATTAATAAATTTATAAATAGATATACAGATAACTGATAAACTGAAAACAATAACAAGGCAAGGATGAACAGTGAATATGTAAAACAATAAAATTGCAGTTACTTATATTTACATAAATAATTGCAATCTATGATAAAAAAAGTATATACTATATACAATATATACATATGTATATGAATAAGTATTTTGTTTTATATTTATCGTTCAACAAAATGCAAAAAAATCGACAGAGCTCGAGTAAGGGAGAAAGTAACATGTGAAATTTACGTAAGGAAAAAATGTGTCATTTTAATTTTTACACTGAAATGCATTAATAAAAATTTTAATATATTGAAAAGACATTGCCTATTTATCTATGTATATTTGGTTGTATTTATGCTGTAAAAAAACAGAATTTAAAGCCTTCAGAATTGGTATGTTGTGTCCTCTTCAAGCCCATTGAAATGGTCAAAAAGGGTATATTAGATTTGTGCGTTGTATGTATCAGGGAGAAGGAAGCCTCTCCGACCCTATAAAGTATATACTATATATTCTTGATCAGCATCAACAGCCGAGTCGATTGAGCCATGTCCGTCCGTCTGTTTGAGACAGCCGTTCTCAGAAACTATAATAGCTAGACGCAGATCCAGTTTGGACCACTTTATCATATAGCTGCCATTGGAACGATCAGTCGAATATCAAGTCTTAGTATGAAAGACTTTTTTGTTGTTTGAGACATCTCAACCAAACTGACAGAATATGCATACAGGATAGTCCCTTACATACTAACCAAATTTGGTTGAAGTCAGACGACTATATCATATAGCTGCCATACGAACGATCAGCCGAAAATCATGAAAAACTTTTTTACTGTTTGAGATATCTGAAATAATCGGACCACTATATCATAGAGCTGCCATAGGATAGATTAAGTATGCAATTTTTTGAACATATGTACAGGGTTGCCCATATTCGACGGACCCATGTTTTTTTTTAAAAAAATCAAAGAAAAAAATAAAAATTTGGCGGTTGGCAATCTTAATCATTTAATTTGTTCCAAGTAGATTTGTTTACATCAATTTTTGAATATGATATCTCTCAAATGGCCGCTTCTGGCGTTGATGGCGTATTGTGCCCTTTTTGCAGCATTTTCCATCGTTTTCGCCAACTTTTCGGCCGGAATAGCGGCTATTTCTTCACGAATGTTGTCCTTGAGCTCTTCTACGGTCCTTGGCTTGTTAACGTAAACCTTTGACTTCAAATATCCCCACAAGAAGAAGTCAGGCGGCGTCAAATCGGGCGAACGCGGTGGCCAGTCCAAATCACCACTTTTCGACATCAAACGGCCCGGAAACAATTTCTTCAGAAAATCGATTGTTATGCGACTTGTGTGCGGTGGAGCGCCGTCTTGTTGAAACCAGAACTGCCCCATACGCTTTCGACGAATAATTGGCATCACAAAATTGGTCATCATGTCGCGATAACGCTCCTGGTTGACGGTAACAGCATGGCCATTTTCATTTTGGAAGAAAAACGGCCCAATGACCGTTTTCGCACTAACGCCGCACCAAACTGTGAATTTTTCGTCATGAAGAGGCACTTGTTCAATCTCCTGAGGATTTTCAGTGGCGTAAATACGGCAATTTTGCTTATTTACGGTCCCATTCAATGTGAAATGGGCTTCATCGGACATGATAATTGAGTTTTCACAATTGACTTGTTCTGTTGAATGTAAATTTCAACTATTTCAGAGCGCTCGCGTGGCGTGTATTGTTCCATGGTAAAAATCTGCTTGGACTGACGCTTCAAACGCGGTATGTCATTAAGCGATCTGACATCTCTGTCAAAAGTTATGGAGTTGCCAGATGGGTCCGTCGAATATGGGCAGCCCTGTACTATCTCAATCGAACTCACAGATTGGGAATATTCAATGTCTTTTACATCTTTGTCGAATTTGGTTTAAATCGGTTCACTAAATCATATAGACAATTTCGACTCTTAGTCGAAAATGTAATGCGGCATCATTAAACCTTCGGCGTCCCTAACGGCGTGCAAATACGTATAAGGCTATCGAGCACACTCGACTATAGCCGCACCTACACCTACCTAGGGCGGAGTCCCCTTGTATTCTTAGAATATCTGCTCCTGAATATTGCAGAATGTATTAAGTTTTTATTTTGGAGAACTAAGGGGCTTTAAGACATCTCAAGTCGACTCGCAGGTCCTCAATTTAATAATTGGAAAATGATCCCATTACAATTGTAATGTCCTCCCCGCACAGTGTAAGATTTTGCCAATCTTGGGGGACTTAATTCAATAGCAGTCGTTGTTTTAAAACTATCGACTTGAAATTTGGAGTGAATGTTCGAATATCCCAAACTAAATTTTTGGACTAAAATTTAAAGTGGGCGTGGCAGTTTAAAGGGCGTAAAATTTGGAAAGACCAGGAAATTTTCATTTTTTTAGCACACAAACCGCATTAAAAAAAAACTAATTTTTTTATCAAAAAAGTATCAGGTTAGTATTTTTTGTTTTAATTTAAGACAACTAAAAAATATTTTTTTAAAGTTAATATTAAGAAAAAAAAATTTTTTTTTTTTAAATTGAATATTTTTGTTATATACTCATGCTTTTGCGTGTAACTTCAAAATTATTGGCCGAAAAAATTAAAAAATGGTTTTCTTGCAAAGATAAATAGTTTATTGAACGAAAAAATAAATTTATATATTTTCACAATTTTTTAAATTAAAAAAAAAACAACATGAAGTTGATAGAGGGCTAGGTAGAAGCTATTTTTTGCAAATTTATTCAAAATCTGAACTGGAATCTTAACTTTCGTCACTAGGATAGACCATAAGATTAAAATTTGACGGTTTGAGGCTTAAGGCAAGACTTCAATCTTATAATCAACGTCTTTTATTGTGCCCTGAAGCCAACTTGCATTATTGGTCATAAATCTGGATATATCTCTCCTAGATTTAATCTACCTCGACTCAAATTCATGGCTCATGTTTGATAAGTGCATCTTTAACTTTATATAATCCATACCATTGCCAAAAATCATCGCTGCGTGCTCTAGGAGTGAGTTAAGCTTAACGGCTCTTAAGGTGCTTGACAAAACCTGGAAAAACTGTGAGCGTGTTATTGCACTCATTGCTAAATTGAAGTCCTCTGGGCAAAATATGGGCAAAATTTTATTTCTGATCCTGATTCAGAATGATATTCCCCAAACGATGTATGTTTTGGTTGATTTGAATACGATAGAGTACAGTTAGTTTTTTTCCATCAAAAATCGAATATTGTTAAAAATTTACTTACTTTTTGGCACTTATTTCCAACAAATAATAAAAAATTTCAGGGTTACTTATAAAATACCTTTATGTTGCTTAAAACCAATAATGATTCAAAAATGATAGGAAAAATAAATTTGACTACTCACAGTGGCCATTCGATCTAATTGAAAAGACTAAACTTTGTCCACTGTTGCTTGTTGTGCGATGCAATTTTGCATGCATTTCACATGCACTGAAGAGCCTATTGTACTCCTTGGCCACGTTTTTACTTCACGAAGAGTACTTAAGTTATGTTCTACAGTCGGGATTGATTTGTTTTTGAGAAAAACTTTAATATCCTTTAAGTCATCTTCGGCCAATTCCTTTTTCTCCTATAGATAGTTTCAAAAAACTTATAGAAAAAGGTTTAAATTTGTATTTACATACCTGTTTAATAGAGCATTTTAGACGAACTTTTATATTTTTATTAATTTTTATATGCTTTGCCATATAATGAAGGAGTGTCCCGTGAGTTTGACTCTGGGACTACTTGTAATTCATTATTGTGCCCTCCGTTGAGATTTGTTTAGTTGTTTTATCAGGACAGGTTAGGATAGAATCGGTCCTACTATCCCTATGTATAGCCAATCGACAATATATGGAGGCATATCCCACTTCAGATTTGTACAAGTGTAAAGCGCAATTGTTCTTTTCTCACTTCTTTCTTGTCTAAGGTTGCAGTTCAGTTTCCTGTCCAGTAATTATTCCAAGGTGAGCACGAAATCAAAACTAAAAACTGGTTCTAAGCCGAGTTTCGAGTTCTTGAGATATCCGAACGGGTTCATGAATCCAACAACTTTCTTAAATTATAGGCTTGGTTCGAAAAAGATTAATTACATAAATTGGATGCTTTTCAAATAAAGCGCAGCTATTTCACACAAATATCCCAAGATTAAGATAAATTACAATGTATGTGCAGGGAGAAGGATGCATCTCCGACCCTATAAAGTATATACCTACATATATTCTTGATCAGCATCAACGGCCGAGTCGATTGCCATGTCCGTATGTTCGTCCGTCCGTCCGTCTGTGTGAGGGCCTAGATCCCCGAGACTATAAGAGCTAGAGCAACCAAATTTGGCACACAGACTTCTATAAGCCCCACGCAGGTCAAGTTTGTTTCAAATTTTCGCCACGCCCCTTTCCGCCTCCGTAAATCGCGAAAAGCCACCACACGCACCGTTTTTAGAAGATTATGTTTTTTTGGTAATCAACGTTATCTATTAATTAAAGCTATCATCCTACTTAAACGCAACAAGAACGGACAAATAGAAAGGTGGTAATGGCTGATTTCAGTTTCAAGCAACGTAAGTGCCTAAAAGCATGCAATATTTTCAATTTATTTAAATATGTAACGGGTGTCCTAAAGTCAAGAGATCGACTTTAGCCTTTCCCTCTCGTTTGTATTAAACAAATCAAGGAAAGCTAAAAAGTTTGTATCAAATTAAGTGTACTATGTGAGGCGATTCCCCAGAAAACAGTTAGCAAAGCCCTCTGTGTACCGCAATGTAGTACACCTGAAGGGATCAGCTCAGGCCGGGATATCAGCCCAGACGTCGGTGGAAGTGTTAACTGGAAAAGGGTTCAATACACAAATAATACAAACACTGCACTTGCATTTAACACTGCACAGAAAGACAGAAGCCAAGGTTGCGCGCAACTCAACAGAGTAAGTGTAAAGCCAAAACAAAAGGTAAATGAGAGCGCAATCAAGCAATACATATACATATGTACGTGTATGTATAAGATCTAACGTTAACCCCTCAAACAAAAGCAAAAAACTTAGGGGCAGCTGGCGACAAAGTTAGAGTTTAGAGTTAGAGCGAGGTAAAAAAAAGAAATGTTAACAACAAAAAAATCATTGTATGCAAATACATCCATAAATTAAACTTGATGTTAATTCCTTAAAAGTCACTGTTTAACCACATCAACGATTACTTACAACGTAAATTGTTGTTTTTTTTTGATGCCACTTACGCAAGTTTCTATGATTAAATTTTTCAATGAACGCCTTGAAAGCAGAGAACAACAAAGCATTAAAATGTACATTATGCTGTTAAGGTGTAATCGTCGTCGTTAAACCAAATTTTGATTTTTATTTGCAATATGAATACTGATCTCATTACATAAATCTTCCGTTTAGAAATTATAGAATTTTTATGAAATTTTTTTTTTGTTTGCTTAACAGTTAAACACTATACTGCTATAAACTAAAAAAAAAGCGACTAAGATAAACTATGTATAGTAAATAAAAGATTCACAGAAGGAGGCGCTTTCAACATTTTTATAACGAATTTTTTTTGTTTCGAACAGCAATCGTACCGGTATTTTAAAAACAAAGCCAAAAAACAATTATTACGAAATTGATAGGAAAAAATTTTCCTTATTTAAAAAGGCTCCCATAACCGAAACCCATTTATTAACGTTTCGGTAGAATTTCTTGATAGTTTTTGAAACTGAATAGAAATAGAACCTTTGCGAAATTCGATTGAAAGTAAACTTTGAAACATGAACATGTTGTAAAATAAATAAATCATTCCTAAGTGTACATGGAGTTTCTAAACCGATTTTAACAGGAATCAGAGACCTCGCACCTATACACACAAATACATATATCAAACACAGGAACTTGAAACTACATTGGGCACTGTGGCATTGTTCAATATAAATCCAATAACAATATAAGAATTAATGCATTGTGCAATTTATGCAATTGTGAGTACAATTTCGTGAGATGAGTTGTCTTTTAAAAGTTTTGTTGCTTTTATGTTTTAATTCATTTATACATTACAAGTTCATTTATAATGTTAATTTTCAATTACGATCAAAGTACATGCAGAAAGGATTGTATAAGCATTGGATACACCAAATAATTCATTTCAGAAGTGTTATTGACGATCAAATATCTAAAGTGTTTTAGGTGAAAGAAAAATCCTTTCTACGATGCTGAAACTTTAGCACGCCAAACTTTAAAATGTACAATTTTTTTTTCCAAAATTTCCAAAACATAAAACATAAAATAATTTAAGGACAGCAAGTCGTGAAATCACAAAGAGAGTAACTGCTGGAATTTGGGGGCTGGATTATACTCCTAATTCTCTGTTATTGTTGTTGTTTTCAGTTTTCCGAGTATGTTATAGAGTTGTTGCCTTTATTTTTTTTTTATTTTTATTGTTGCTGTTGTTGGTATTCCTCTTGCTTTATTTGTTGGTGTTGATGTGTTGTGTTCATTGAATTGCTGTGGTGCGGAAAAGTTGCTAGGCAAATAGCAGCCACCCGATGCAAAGAAAGGCGAGATATAGAAATAGTCTGGACAGAGTCTGCTCATCCTCGTACTGTGTGGTACCACGATTAGCAGCTAAAAGTCGTAAGAAAAGATGAGTATTAGTTAATATGCGCTTACTTTAATAATGCCCGCGATTTAATTAAGAAGTTAGCTTAGAACTTACGTGCCGGACGTGGCTCGCCCAAGTTAAGCGTTGATGTAAAAAATCCAAAAGGAAAAGCACCAATACCGAATGACATGTGAAATCCATCACCAAAGCCGAAGCCTAGGAAGCCTGGTGCTGGCTCCGGCTCTGTACGCTGTCCGGCGGGACGTGGCGGCACCTTGTTGCTGAAATACACAAAGTTAATCTCAGTTAATTATTTGAATTGCCTAACCGCATTAGCTGTTAGCATACCGCGGATCCTCCTGGCGTGTACTATTGCGACCGTAAAGCGGTATTACTTTGTCCTTGTCAACGGCTGCCTTGCACACGGGACAGAGTTTGCGATTGGGTCGCGTCAACAGCCACTGATGCAAACAGGGCCAACAGAACAGATGGCCACACATGCTAACCACAGCATCCTTGGCTGTGTCCAAACAGATATTGCACTCGTACAGCGATTCATCATTCTGCTCCTTGTCTTTGTCTTTGTCGTTGCTAGTGCTGTCGTTGCCGGTTTCATTCGGAGTTGATGTTGACGCCGACGGCGTCGCACCAGCAGCGCCCGTTTCATTGAGGTCTGCAATGTTACCGCTGGAAAGGGCGCTGCCTGTGAAGGAATAGGACGTTGCTCGATGCTCCGATGTGTTTTCAGTTTTATCCCGAGCCCAGCCAATATTGTCGGTGTCCACGAGTTCCGACGGACCAGCGGAGGAAGTGTTGCTACCATTAGATGATGTGGTGGGCAGTTCTGGCGCCGTTGGCATCTGTGGATCGCCAACCAGAGTCGCTGTCGCTGCTTCCATGGTCGACACACTGCACGTCACTTAAACTGAGTCTCTGCCTTTGATGTTTTTTTGTTTGGATACTTTTACGTCTTAGCGTACGCGCTAAAAAATAACAATTGCATTACAGGACAATTAAAGAAAAAATAGACTTCAACCGCAACAAATCTAAATACTTTGTACTGGTGTGAACCTACAACTGCGGCTAATTGACAATAGTTGCCAGTGTGTGTACTTTTTTCTGTACGTGTACGTTGGGGGTGGTGGTCTGAAAACCTACAATTGCTCAGCTACCAATCAATAGTGGACACGTTTCCAACATAAGCGGTCAATGGAGAAAATGGATGAAATGTCTCAGCTTCCACTTAAATGCGCTCGTTCTCTCCTATGAATTCGAAAATAATGTTTAGATTTTATGCCTAAAGTTACTTCAATTTGAAAGAATACTACTGGAAATTTTTGATTACAAACAAAATGCCTATCAAGAAAATTACGGATTTTTTTAATTTATCCATTAAGATAAAGGAAAGTTGCCAAGGCTATATTTTTAAACACATATGTATCAAGTATGTTAATTTAACACACATCTGGCTTTGTTAAATGATAACACATAATATGCGTAGATATACCCTGACTTGATATAATATTAAAAAATAGACTAATCGACAGATTTTTTAACATAATATCGTGTCAACATATTTTATAAATTTAGTGAGAGTATTAAAAAACAAAACAGAAAAGTTATATTAGGCACGCAGAAGACTTCATACCCTTCCAGATTCCAATATTAAACTTGAGTCTTCCAAAAGACTTTTCCGCGACTCTCCTAAGAAGATTCGCGGAAGTAACTCATTTTCTAAAAAAGGTGGAGGGACCCTTCGACTATTTTTTTTTTCTATATTTTTGCTATAAAGAGCTATCTATGTCAGAGCAGATTATGTTACAGGGGAATCGAACCTCAAAATTTAAAGCTCGGAGTATGACAGGTCGGCAACTTTAACTAGTGAGCTACGGGACTAGAAAAAATCTGAATTAAATTGCTTTAGACGTGGAGCTCATTTTGGTGTTTTTGGTATCGCTAAACAATAGCCTGGAAGATTCATCTTCCAAAAGACTCGTGCGCCACTCGTAGAAGACTCTCTCACATTACTTTTTTTTCGATTGACAGCTTTTTATCGCTAAACAATCGCCTGGAAGATTTATCTTCTATTAATCTCCTGCTCCTGCACTAATCGGCTCAACTCGTCGTCCTGATCAAGAATATATGTATGTGGGTACACGTATACTTTATGGGGTCTGCCACGCCCCCTTAATGCATTACACATTTTGTTTCAAAATTATAGTAGCCTCTTTAAGGGCATAACGAGACTAAGACACACACTTTAGCGCCGCTTATCGCATTAATTTCATTAAGTATCGTCTATACACGCCGCAATGCCAATTGTTTTTTAAATAATTGGTAGCATAGAGTAGGTAATTTTTATCAGTACACGCTCTGGCTGCTGCCTGCTTAACGAAATTATACCATTTTATACAAATAAGCTTACTAAATAAAGCTACAAATCAGATTACAATAATTTCTTTGATGTGCGTTCTGTTTATTCGATATATTTTATGCGATATCGATAGTTAAATTGTTTTATTTGTTAAAAATTTCCTCCTGAATGCAAATAGTAGTAATCAGATATCATGATTGGCGATCAATTACCTGCTGAATGCCCCTAAAATATAAATCACGTGATGTTTTGAAGATAACAACGACACCTGCCACAATCAGTTCCGGATATCAGTTGAACGTACCCGGGAGTACCATTTAATTCGCCTAGTTAAAATTAATCTTATTTTGCATATGTAATCACATATGTACATATATGTATAAGGTCTGGTTTTATTTAGTCGAGCCACCAGGCGAGCTTTTGACTTGACTGTGTCTGTATGTATATACATGTATATAAATGGGCAAGTGAGTACTTTGTATCTGATATACTCTTCTACACTGTAAATAAACATATATACAGTGCATACAAATATAACGATAACCTATCACATGCATATGCAACATGTACAGAACTACAAACATTTGTGCGCACAATAAATACACACACAATTGCAAATCCTTGTATGCGATACGTTATTGTTATTGTTTGATTGTTTTGTTCCAACGGCAATCATTTCTAGTCGAATTTTGGACACTCACTAGACTCTCTTTTGCTGGTGTCACATGAGATGTTGCTGATGAAAATTTTTGCACTGACTCCGTTAAGTAGAATTGTGTTTATTTTGTTTTTGCCCCCAAGCGAATTTGGTTTGGCCTGGCCCTCATATGTATGTGTGCATACTACGTAAATACACGCAACCATATATACATACCTTCCGATAACGTATCATATGCACACGTAATTTATTTTTGTATGCTCAACAGACATTCACAAAACAGAAACTACAACTAATAATTGTGTCTTACATTTAATGTAATTTGAACAATTTACAATTATACACAAAATATTAAGTGGTCTGAATTAAAGCGATGCCTTTAATTTGATGGGTTGTGACAATCAGTAGAGCTGGAGAAACATCGATGCTAACATCGATACATCGATGGTTTTATGTTAGCTGTAAACATCGATGTTTTTTCAAGCAGCGATGTTTTTCATCACTGCCTTTAAAGTTGTAAGCTTGGTACTGACGTCAGATAAATTTTTAGCGGCGTAAAGTGCTCAATCTTTCGCTGTCGACGAGCGTAAAGACAGTGTTGTCAACGTAACACGAAAAAATAACAAAAAATTGAATGGTAACTCTATGCGTCAACAGCGGTTTATTTCAAATTTAAACATGCAGAACTTATTTTGATAAAAGGAGGAGGGAAAAGGCAATGAAAAATTGAAATTTAAGTTAAAAGAGGAGAAATATGCGATAACGCACAAGCACAGCGCGTATTTGGGTGCACCCATCGCTTTTCAACTTTTTGCGTGGATTCTCCTTTTATATTAATGAAAAAATACGAAATTATCTAATTTATGTCCATAAAAACCATTTAAGCTTTCGTTCTAGATTATAATCTACCATTATTATCGTCGTTATTGACCAAATTCAATTAGTCTTCATCGATTTCACTTCTGTGCCAGACATTTATCTCCTATATACCTAGCGAAACTCTAAACAGTTCGATGTTCCGCGAGGCCTGCAAACAGTGCTGCCCATCGCCCGTTCCTTATCTGGCAACTCCGTTTTTAGTTTCAGTTTAGTTTACGTCCGGACCGACAAGCGGAGATAAATGTCGTCTTCTTCTTATTCACCTTACGCCAGCGTTTTTTTTATATGGAGTTTGACCTTACGCTAGGCCTTTTATCTGACGTCAGTACCAAGCTTAATAAAAAATAATTTTACTTCAATTTATGTTTGTTTTAGTTTCAACGCAATGGACAAATATGACCGAGTTTTTTAACTCAATTTTTAGTTTTCGTTAATGTGATGAAATTAACACAATATTGCTAGCTAGTTAAAAAATATTTTTAATCTTTACCTCCAAAAAGTTGGTAAACTTTTTTTTTAAAACAAACCATTTTTCTCTAAAATCGGGTACAAAATGCTTTTATGATGTTGCAGCCAGTGCACAGTGGTTCCGCTTGTATGGAGGCGCGGCCATAAATACTTCTAATGGTCGTAGAGTGCTGAAATTAGCTCTTAAATTAAATTAAAAAAACATGGTTATGCGTTGAACATGATTTGTTGAAAAACACCTCCCTCTTTCATCCTCTAAGCACTACCCAAAATCAATATTAGGGGGGTATTGCTGGTTGGCAAAAATTTGTTTTCGATTTTACATATTTTTATAGCTTGGATATTTGAAAATATCGTCTCAAAAGGGTTTTTTTAAATTCGAAATACTTTAGGAGATATAGCCGTTTTTGTCCAGCAATGCTTTCGCCAAAATGCATCAAAATGCTTTGATGCAAAAAAATAACTTCAAGCTTTAAACGCGTTTATCTTGAAACCACTTTTTTCGAAGCTGCGGCACGGATTGCGATCGTAGTTCTGAACCGATTTTGATCAAACAAAGTGCAATCGACGCAGAATTGTCACCATTATAGTCCCTACCTCAATCATAATTTTAAAAAATTGTTTACTATTTTTTTTTACACTAAACTACAAAATAAATGGCCCAAACCGATTTTTCATTTTTCAATAGCCGCCATTTTGTAAAAAAAAAATCGCAAAATTATGATTGAGATTGGGACCAGAATTAATTTTTTACATATGTAGCCAATCGATTTCACAAGTTCAGTCAATTCAGGTAAGAAGTAGTTATTCTCAATATCATGTTGTACGACATCGATCACTAGTTGCAATTTGTTTGCATTGCTTCCCTTTTTTGCGCACCATAAATCGAAAATATGTAGGCGTGAAAATATACAATGATTCGTTTCACCTTCAAACGTAAAAAATTAAAAGAAAAAACCCAAAAATAATTAGACCTATTTCATATAACATTTATTAAAAGATTATTGAAAACTGTACACAAATAGGAAAGACGTAAACAAAGACACAGCACAATAAACAGGCGACACAGAGTCTTTGCTGGGCAAATTTTACCGTGAAAAAAATGACGGCGTGTTAGTAAATTAACGGTTACAAGCACATCCGCAAGTTTCCGCAGCTAATCTTAACGGACTTTTTACCTTAAAAGTTATACAAATACACTGGAAAAGAATCCATTTGGGGAATTTGGAGGCAACACAACTATAATTTGGGGTAAACAAATTAAAGCGATCAAAAACGGTACAAACAAATAGGTTAGATAAAACATTAATTGTAAAAAATTATTACAAAGCAATTAGCTTGTATTAATTTCAAAAAATATAATAAATACCTTGAACTTTAAAATCGATTTCAAATAAATTCAATATATTAGCTTGTGGAATTGCCGTACCAATTTGAAGTGCGCTTTTGCTTTGAAATATTTGACTTGCTCACAGCTGCGCTTTGCAAATGAACACATGTTCATGCTTTTAGTTCTCTTTTTAAAAAGTCCCGTTAGACTTCTAGCAAAAACCGGCTTGCAAATAAGAAGACTGGACATTAGAGGGACAAATTGTTTACATTTTGTGAAAATATTTTCTGCTGGTTTGTTTTGATTTTTGGCCTATAGCATAGTACGCAAACTCAAAAAAAGGCCTGGCGTAAGCCCAAACTCCATATAAAAAAACGCTGGCGTAAGGGGAAGAAGAAGTACTTGACATTTAGCTCCGCTCGTGTGTCCGTAGACTCAAGAAAACAACAGATCTGTTAGATAAAGGAACGGGGCTAACAGCACTGTTTGAAACAGCTGACTGGCCCAGCGAAACATCGAACTGTTTAGAGTTTCACTGGGTATATCTATCTCGCTCACTCACATAAATTCAAAAAAATGGCTGGAACTTCGACGAAAAACAGCGACGTTGACAATAACGACGACAATATTGGTGAATTATAAGCAAGAACGAAAACTAAAATTATTTTTATAGACATAAATCAAAGACTTTGCATTGTTTTCATTAATATAGAGGGAAAATCCACGTAACAAGTTCAAAAGCGATGGGGGCACCCAATACCTGCTGTGCTTGCGTGCCATCGCATAGTTCTCCTCTATTAACTTTAATTTACATTTTTTAATTTACATTTTTCATTGCCCATTCTCTCCTCTTTTATCCAAATCAGTTCTGCATGTTAAAATTTAAAATAAACCGCCGCTGACGCATAGAGTTACCACTCAACTTTTTGTTATTTTTCCGTGTTGCATTGGCAACACTGGGCCTACGCTCGTCGACAGCTAAATATTGAGCACTTTACGCCGCGTAAAATTTATCTAGCTTGCGTACTAAGCTTAAGGGCGGAGCCACTGTGCAGCAGAGGTGGAGAACTATCGATAGTCGGCACCATCGATAGTCAGCGATATTATTTTTCAAACCATCGATAACTATCGATAGTTTTCGATAGTGTGTTAAATTATACATTTTTATATAAAATTCCAACTAATATTTGAAATTGGTTTTAATTTAGGTATTATAAAACTAAAAATAAATAAAATTCGTTATCAACAATAATGTTTTGCTATAAGCTATTGTAATAGCCAAAGTTCCGCGATCTAAAACTTTTTGTCCAGCCTACTGAACATGCGCTCGGACTCGACTAAAGTGGCGGGTACACATAAATAAGTAATAAAACATTAAAATTTGTATTAGGTTCAGTTTCGTTACGTTCTTCTTTACCTATTTCGACTATAGTAAGGAACTTATCCTTGTCATACAAATATATAATTATTAAATACAAAACTTAAATGTTTCCGAAGCTGCAGATTCCAAATTCTAGCCTTTCTGTGACAAGTTGAGCGTCATAAAAAACTATCGGCCACTATCGATAGTGCACGTCTGCTATCGATGGCGACTCGATAGTGCTTGACCATCGATAGTGCCGATAGTGCCATCGATAGTTCTCCACCTCTACTGTGCAGTGCATAAATGCTTTTAACATTTATCGGTTTGAGTTCCATCGATCGCAGTGAATGTGAATGCTCCTCACATAACAGAAGTCATTTTGAAAAAGGTGGCAGCACTAAGACATGTTTTAAATTTACCGAATGTTCAATTGATGTGGCGTCACTTTTTGATTGTGAATTTTGTTTTTTATAATAAGAATAAGAATTAAACTGTAAGATAAAATTAAATAAATAAACTAAACCATGGAGGATCAACCGACGACAATAAAGAGAGCAATATTGGAAACAACCAGTAAACACGTCGATCAACTGCACAGCAAGTGGTCGCATATGTTTGACACGGAATATTGCCAGGAGTTGATGCACAAATTGGAGGAGCACGTGTGCAACTTTTTCACAGACCTATTGGCAGAATCAGATGGAAAGGAGAAGCTGATCAGGGAGGGCATTTGTGCACTGCGAGAGGAGGCCGCAGAGGTTACACGTCTGCTGCACAGGAGTGTGGATGTGGGAGAGATGCCAGAGGACATGCCGTTGACAGTCTGGCAGCAGAAGTTGGACGAGAGTATCGAACATCTGCGTGAGGAGCTGCGTGAGCGTCGTGCCGAGATCTGTGAGTTGCTTCTGCAGCAGGAGCAGTTGTGCGAGGAGCTGGGCGAGCAGCCGCGTCCTCTGCTGGCTGATCCTCTGCCCAAGCCGCAGGAGATGCTGGCCTTCTCGGAACACCTGTCCCGCTTGCGGGCAGAGCGCACTCGTCGGATGGAGGAGCTGTTCCAGCTGCGCAGTCAGATCAAGCAGGACATGAAGGTGCTGGAGTTGCTGCCACAGACTGCTGCAGACGAGCGTCTGTTGAGTCAGGCGAATCAGTGTCTCACTCCGGATATCTTTGAGAGATTGCGCTTCATGCAACAGGAGTTCGCCGCGCAGGTTGTGGAGCTGCATGAACGCGTGGATGAGATGAGGCAGAAGATTCACGTGCTCTGGGAGCGTCTGCAGGAGACGGATGAGTTTGCCATGCGGCGAGTGCGTGAGGCCACAGCGTATACGCAGCGGACTTATGATGTGCTCAACGAGGAACTGCAGCGCTGTCAGCAGCTGCGCAGCCAGAACCTGAAGACGTTCATCGAGCAGCTGCGCCTGGAGATCAAGGAGTGGTGGGACCTGACACTGAAGTCGCAGCAGGAGCGAAAGCGCTTCTCCAACTATTACAACGAGTGGTACAACGAGGATCTGTTGGAGCTGCACGAACTGGAGCTGGATGACCTGAAGAGCTTCTACAACAGCAACAAGGAGATATTCGAGTTGTTCGCCAGTCGGGCTGAGATCTGGGCTCGCATGGAGGCCTTGGAGGCGAAGGCGAACGAGCCCAATCGATTCAACAATCGCGGTGGGCAGCTCCTGAAGGAGGAGCGCGAACGGAAGGCGATTGGGTGCAAGCTGCCGAAGATTGAGCAGCAGATCACGGAGCTGGTCCAAGCCTATGAGGAGCGCACTCGGTCGCCTTTCTTGGTTCACGGCGAGAACATCTTGGAGCACATGGCCAGCGATTGGGTGCGTTTTCGTCAGGCCAAGGAGCATCAGAGCTCGGCCCGCAAAAATGCAGTGCCGACTTCGTCAGGCAAGGGCAAGATGTTGCCACCGGCTGCTCCTCCCCGGACACCACTGTCACAAAGAAACGCATCCGCAATTTCGACTTCAATGTCCTTGCGGAAAACGCCGTCCAGTTGGCATTTGACTTCAATGACGAATTTAGCACCGAAAACGACAGGAAATCTGTACAAAAGGAAACTACCAAATGGGGAAAGTAACAAGGCGGAGGCGCCAACAGCCAAGCGCAGCTTAGTGAGAACGTTGAATTCGATGAAGGCGTCTCCGGCCATGCGAAAACAAAGTCAACGTCTGATGGCCGTCGAACAGAAGCCGGCGAAGTCGCCGCTGAGGAAGCTGCGTGTGCTGGAGGACACATTGCGACGCAGCTCGGGGCTGGGCAGACGCAGCATTGGACAGCCAGCCAAGAAGCGCAACAAGTTGCCTGTACCTGTGCCTAAAATCGTCTTGCCAGGCGATGATGATGATGAATACACAACGGATGAGAGCAGCAATCTGGCAGCTGGCAGCAGCAAAGATGAAATTGGCAACTATAAGAGGTTTGTGCCGCCCGTGCGCTCATCCGAGTTGCCAAGGATGGTCAAAACACGCAACAATCACAACAAACACAGCCAGGCCAATGGCAAAACGGAACTAAAGGAGGAGATGAAAGCCAACTTGGGATTGCCAGAGCCACGACGCAGCCGAATGTGGCAGCCAAAATGATGAGAAATGAAATTAATCGTATTTTAATGAATTTACTTAAGTTTTATATTGATGTCTGAGTATTTTAATGTTGCTGTGTTTTCTTCATATACATATATTAACTTTAGTTATAGAAATTGTTTGTGTAGTTAAATGTATTAAACAACACATTTATTTTAATGTTGTCAACCCAATAAAAGCATTCAATTGAGATAAGTTTGTTCCTTAAGCTTGTCATGTTAAAATACTACATCGAAAAATGGACAGTTAGATTTTCGTGGATGCGATTTTCAAGAACTTTAACTTGATAATTTTTTGTTGACTATCAATCGAGTTAATTAATATAATTTTTACTACAAATTTACAATTTACTGGAGCATGTTCATTGTAGTTTATTTGCAGAATTCGGCTTAGTTTATGTCGGAAATTAATTAAATGGTAAAAAAGAGTTTTAAAAAGGTGGATTTTCGAAAAAGTGATGGGAAGGAAAAGTTAAGTTGCTTTAAAATCGATATCTTAAAGCAAAAAATGATTTAAACGAACTTAACAACGAACAAGAATGCAGAATTTAAAGTCAAACCACGATCAAAATAACATATAGATTAAAAATCTGCTTAGTTTTTGGAAAGTTATTAAAGTTTGAAGTTAGTTTGATTTTCGACCCAGAAATTTTACGGGTGTATTTTGTATTTACAACTTCGTTTTCTTTTTCATTTGTTTTTGCTTTTTTTGGGGAATCGATGAGCACAATGAATGAGATACATATATAATATAATGAGATGAACGACTTATACTTATATTTACAAAGTAGATTAATAATCGCACAACTCAAATAAAAAAGAACAGATTTTTGATTCTTTGCATCATTTTCATTTGAATACATTTAGTGTATTTACAATATTAAGAGCTATTGTCAAATATGAGTTATTTGTTATCATATAAACAAAAATTACATATGTAAATATGTTAAGCAATTGTTAAACAATTCTTATTTTATTTTAGATAGTTTCTAATTTAATATTAACAATTGAATTTTTGTCACTGGTAAAATAGCGAGTAACAAAAGAAATCGACATTAAGCACGATTAACCCGCTTAGCATGATATCATAGGGTATCATAGATTGAATTGTTGCTCTTAAGTGATTTCTACTGTAGCTGATGTAGATCTTCTTCGGATGTTGTTGTTGTTGTTCTTCTTCTTGTAATATCGGTAATTTTTCCGACTGTTGCCTCCTTGGTTATACATGAGATGGGCTGAAATTCAGAAAGAGAAAGAGAGAGAGGTGAATTAGAAAGAGATGGTGAGAGATTGATATAAAGGGAAATAAATTTATAAAAATACATATGTACATAAATACATATCATTACATATGATAGATATACAATACAACTAAAAATAGATATAGATAGTATAAAGATGGAATCATAAATATAGAGATAGACATAAATTTTGAAAAAGATATACATATTTTTTATATTCTTAATATAATTTTATTACCTAATTTTTTGTTCAAAAAAAGTCGATATACTAAAAAAGATTTAGGTTGGAAAAAAGTGAAATAGAAATGCATTAAGAAATATACAGGCCTGTTCCGGTTTTCACTTTCGGCAAGATTTTGCGAAAGTGAATTTCCCTCACTTGTTCCGGTTTTCACTTTCGGCAAGATTTTGCGAATTGAATTCACGTGACATTGAGCAAGTGAGTTTGAATTCGGAAGGGTTAAATCGATGATTTTGGCATGCTTAGCATAAAATTAAAGTGAAAATAAAATATTTACAATATACTTCAATGTTTTGGGAATATTACTATATTATCAGATAAAAAAAAAATATTTGATTTGATTTTTAAATAATTTTTATTTCATCATACCCCAAAATCGATAAGACTCTAACCTAACATTTTTGTCGGATTTGCTCGACCTGTTCTGGTTTCCGCAAATATTTGTGAAAATGAATGGCAACTTTATTAGGGCTGCCCTTGTATATGAAGAAAGTAGTAAATACGTTGGTACATATTCTAAACCACAATTTAAGTGTTTTTATGTATTGCGTAAAATAAAGAATTAAATTTCTTTTTTTTTAAATGCAAGTTTGGACAAAACTGTTTGAAATTTAATGCAAAAAAGAACTGCTTATTTATGTAAACAAACACTGTGCAACAATTGACAACTCTGCAAAAAGATATTTCCAGCACAGAAATCAACCCGCGCTTTCAAAAATACAAAAGTTATAACGAAAGTAGGTTTTACCTTTGAAAAATGTTTCGACTTATGATTAAATAAATATTTGATGAATAAATTACATAATTAATAATTATTTTAACAGGCGAAAATTCTTTTGACGCAAATGTCTGATTAGCTTAGAACATTTTCCAGCACTGTTCTGCAAAAAATTACTCAACACAATGTGGAAGGGAAATTCGGAGGGTAATTCGTAGGAAATGTAAAGGAATTTTAAGGGAAATTCGGTCAAATCTTGCGGATTGAAATTCGCAAAAAACAAGTGAAAACCGGAACAGGCCTGATAGAGTTTGGATACAGATAAGGACATATGTACATATTTATAAAAAAGTAGAGATATTTATAAGGATACATATGTATTTACTTATGTATATAAAGACATATGAAAACATATATACAAATACATTTGATGATTTAGATAGGAATAAGAAAACAGTGAGATAGAGATTGGAAGAATAGATTTCTTATGAATTATTTCCTATAAACTGTGTGATTATCAATCTCTAACTGAAAGCAATTTCTCTATATAGACAGATCAGTTTACTTATCACAACGGGCGTTATGTTGAATGCCCCAAAGGAAGCCGTTGGGCGCAGCGCCAACATATCCGGCTGCATCCTAGACAGGCAAGGTGACGGGCACAGTAACAGATGCCGGCGATGTCGTGTTGTAGGTGACAGGCGAATATAGAATTGGTGGTGAGATGCGAGTGAATCGGTTCATCCAGGAGTCCAGTGCGTTGTAGTCTGCCCGTTTTCGTCTCAATATGCTTGTTGTGAGCGCTGAGGCAATGGTTGCGCATGTGGTAAAGTTGCAGGTAAAGAAGTAGGCATCACAATGTGGACACTTGTAGCGCTCGCCCGTGTGGCGTCTGATGTGCGCCTTCAGATCGTTGCTCTGGCTGAAGCCCTTCTGGCACTGATCGCACTTGTACGGACGCTCGCCTGTGTGTGTCCGCATGTGGATGGTCAGATTGTAGGCGCGATGGAAACTCTTGCCACACGTGCCAGTGTGGTACCTATAAAGATGACCATAAAGTAGTCCAAGGTACTTCACTTTGAGATACCCTGCAGACTTGCTGGGGCACAGGGTAAAACAATGCACTTGAGACGTGTGTGGAGTGGAGTGGAGTCAACTTACCGCTCGTGCACCTAGAGCTCTGGGGCACGCGGGAATGCCTTAACGCAATAACGGCACTTGTAGGGCTTCTCTCCATTGTGCCGGCGCATGTGAACGCGAAGATAATCGTTGCGGGCAAAACTGTCGCCGCATATGCAACAGGGGAAGTTCCGCTGTCCCGTGTGCGTCTTCTCATGGCTGCGCAGCTGTTGACGCTCCTTGAGGGTCTCGTCGCAGCTTTTGCAGGCGCAGAGGAATTCCGTGCGGATGAGTGTGTGCTTGCGCTTGGAGAATCGCTTGGAGCAATATTCACATGTGTGCTCATTCAGTTGCATCTTCGCATAGCACACACTTGTGCTCTTTGTTGCCATGCAGACTCCGGACATGCGCCTTCAAATGATCCCGGAGCGCGGGACTTCGACTAGTGCTGGGACCGATTTTAATTAAAACCGATTTTAAATCGATTTTTTCTTTGGTGGAGTAAAAATCGATTTTTTTAAAAAGGACCAGTGCTGTGAAATGCTACTTGTCACTGGGAATGTAAAGCAGTGTTGGGCACAGTCTCGCACGCGTGCGAATCAGCTGTTCGATTCACCAATACACATACACGAAACCTTTATGTACTGAAAGAAATTGCTGAGCAAATCTATTTGATGTTCAAAATTGTTTTTTAATGTAATTTTTATTGCAAGCCACAATTCTTGGTGTGTGACCACGTAGGTGCATGCTACATAGGGTTTTAAGTAAAGGCGCATATTTTGGGAGTCATTTGGCGTACGAAAATACCGACCGCATTCTCAGACAATGCATTGTCGCATGAGCTTAACTATTTCTTTCAGTGCAACATGAAAAATCAAGCGACGCACACTGTGCTTTTGTTAAAGGCAAGCTGTGCACCGATTCAAATCGTGTGCTCGCAGCAGCTGCCGAATTCGCATTCGGCAAGCGTCGGCTAGTGTCTGTGTGAGCAACCGATAACGATTCGATAAACGTGCCCATCACTGATGTAAAGGCGCGTATGTTTGAGTAGAGCTGGCAAACTATCGACGATAGTTTCGATATATCGATAGTGGATCTGGTTTTTTCCACTATCGATATATCGATAGCGAAAATTTGCACTATCGATAGTATTTAAGAAAAATTTACTTCTTTTGCACACCACTTGGCAGCAAAATTTTTAGTAGAAGGGCGCGCTAAAATTCTTTCATTTTAACGCAATTAAATTGATATTGGTGTTGGTGGCATGGATAAATTTTTAATTCATTCCAAAGACAAGGGTAAGTTTAATATCTCATTGTAAGAAACGTGTAATTTACTAACTATCATATATATGTGTATGTAGATGCCGAGAAAATTTGCGCAAGCAGCTCGGATGAGGAAAACGAATCCAAGAAGCCACGGATAGGCAAATCGACAGCATGGAAGTTTTTTTTAAAGTCGGATGATGGTAGATCAGCAAAGTGTCGAGCATGTGATTTGGTCTATAAGACCAGCGGAAATACGTCCAATTTGTTCGACCACTTAAAACGTGCGCATCCCAATTTGAAGGCAACTGATTTGGCAGTGCCAGCGGCGGGCCAGATTCGATCTTTTTTAACTACATCGTACGATTCAAATTCAAAGCGCAAAAAGGATATCGACAAAAAAGTTATGGAGTACATTGCCTTCGATATGCGACCCTTTTCCGTTGTCGAGGACACTGGTTTTCGCAAGCTGTTGTATGAGATGGATCCACGTTACAACTTGCCATCACGTGCAACTTTGCGAAGCGTGCTAATGGCAAATCTCGTAAAGGAAAAGAAAGCAAAATTGCAAGAAATTCTTCATAATGTTGCGCATTGTGCTATCACAACCGATCTTTGGACATCAAAGGCAAATGAAGCATATATAACAGTAACTTGCACATTTATTTCGGAAGACTTTAAACTTCGCACTGCTGTTCTCTCGACGAACAAATTAATTGATGACACCAATCATTCAGCAAGTAATATTGCTCAATCATTGCGAGTTGTGTTTCTAGAGTGGAAAATCTTGTCCAAAATAATAGCAATTGTGACAGATAATGACAGTTCGATGATAAAAGCATGCGAGTTGCTGCAAATAAGACATTTACCATGCTATGCGCATTCGATCAATTTGGTTGCCTGAAGCAAGATTTCCTGGCTCTCCTTTTAGCAAAATGCAAAGGCATCGTTACATATTTTAAAAGTAGCACAATTGCATATAATAAATTAAAGGCATTTCAATTGACAGAAAAGAAATTCAGTCTCAAACAGGAAGTTCCCACAAGATGGAACAGCGCCTATTATATGGTCGAACGAATCTTAAAAACTCATGAGGCTATCGGAAATGTGCTCTTAAATACGTCAAAAGCACCACAGCCTTTTACAGCTGACGAAATCAATACACTGAAGGACTTATCAAAGTTACTTTCGCCTTTTGATACTGCTACTAAGCAAGTATCTTCAAATACCTCAGTAACTGTATCGTTAATTATACCAACTACGTGTGGTCTTTTGCATACGCTAGAAGACCTTAAGCCCAATCTTAATACTGAGGATGGCCTTAAAGTATGCACGTTTTTGATGGAAAGCATTAATAAACGATTGATTAAATATGAGGAACGTACAGTTTCAAGAATTGCAACATTGATTGACCCGAGATTTAAGAAGCAGGGATTCCGTTCACCGCATAACGCAATTCATGCTGAAAAATTGTTAGAAAATGAAATTGTTTTCTTACGGAAGCCCCCGAAAGAATCCATTAATCTATTAGAGCCGCCAACACCAGTCGTAAAGAACACTCTTTTCAAATTCGTCCAGCAAAATATTCAAGAGATGCCAAAAACTAAAAGATCGGACGCCATTGTTGAGCTTCGCCAGTTTTTTGAAGCCAAACAATTGTCTGAGGATGCAGACCCTCTTATGCATTGGAAGGTAATTATTTAAATGAGTCCTACATGTTAAGCCCAATCAAAAATCACATTCACATTTCAGCATAATGAGGCTACTGTTGGAGAGCTAGCAAAAATGTACTTATGTATCCCTGCTACATCTACGGAATCGGAGAGAATGTTTAGCAAGACTGGGCTAATTATAACCGATCGTCGGGCTTCCCTTAAAGCAGACCATGTGGATATGCTTGTATTCCTTCAAAAAAATTCTTGGATACAAGACTAATTCACATCTGTAAATTTATATAAAATTTAATCTAAACTAAAAGGAATTTATTAAGTCAAGTTAAACCAAGTCGTTTGAAATGATTTGTGACTAATTTTAATTTTTAAATTTATAAGTTTTTGCGTTATATGTTATATTTTTTCCAAAAACTGGATCTAAGCCAAACTGAATTGATTAAATTACATGAATTGATCTCAAATTTAAATTTTTTAATTTATTTTTAGGTTAATGTTGCATAATATTATATATATTTTATACATGAAAAAATTTGAATTTGGAGGTCCTTTTGGTAGAAAATATTTTTCAACGATACTATCGATAGTATCGATGGTAACCTCTCAAAATATCGAAAATATCGAATGGCGCCAATATCGATAGTTTGCCAGCTCTATGTTTGAGTACACAAAATGTACTAAAGAATAGCTGTTTTTCCATCTCTCATATGAATTAAACGAGGCTAATTTTAGTCATTTGAATCTGAATTTATTTAAATTTAGTTATTATATTCCTTTTTTTTTGTTATTAATGATGAAAGTTTAAAAAACATTAAAAAATTGTGATAAGAAATCTAAATACTACAACAAAAAAAAAACAAACCAATTAAAGTTATAAAAAAAAATCAAGTTAAAAAATCGAATGGAATCGATTTTTAAAAAAATCGTAAATTCCCAGCTCTAACTTCGACTGCAAAGGCATTTAACATTGCAGAAACACGAACCTAGCTGACTGCTATGACGTTTTATCGCTTTTACTTCGATGCGAACTATCGATATTTGTGGCTTGTCAATAGTTGGCAGCACTGCTTAAAATTCGCAAAGGCGGCAAACTGCCACTGCATTCAAATTATCAATAAAATAAATAAAAACGTTTTATAAATGGTAAAAAAGAAAACGATCAGCTACATGTTTATATTCTGTCAATTACAAATTACATCACAGTTAAATAATACTCTTAATTAAACACAAAATAAGTACTTTTAGTGAAATTCTACCTGGAGTAGATCTAAATTCGTTTTCTTGGTTTCACTGGACGGAAAGAGGACGAAACAATTTTTTGTGGTAAAATAGAAGAACGTGCCGCAGGTTCAATGGACTTCTCGAACGAATCGTATGTGTCATCCCTCACATTCTCATCAGTTTCGAAGCCATCAGTCTCCTCGTCGGACGGTCCACGAATCCGAATTTCTGGTACTGTTACCTTAGTGCGCGCCTTGGCCGAGAGACCCATGCTACGTCTGCCCACGCCCGAGCTGCGACGCATCGTGTCCTGCAAAACACGCACCTTCTTCAGCGGCGACTTGCCCGGCTTTGGCTGCACGGGCATCAGGCGTTGACTCGGCTTTCGCGTGGATGGCGTCGATTTCATGGCACTCAGCGTCTTCAGAAGATTCCGCTTGGCATGTGGCGTCTCTGGTTTATTACTATCTGCATTTTGTAGTTTCCGCTTGTGGAGATTACCTGTGCTCTTGGCACAAGAATTTGCCATGGAAGCCAGCTTCCAATTGGACGGAGTTCTCTTCAACGACATTGTGGATGCCGACATTGCGGATGCGTTTCTTTGTGACAGTGGTGTCCGGGGAGGAGCAGCCGGTGGCAACATCTTTCCCTTGCCTGACGAAGTCGGCACTGCATTTTTGCGGGCCGAGCTCTGATGCTCCTTGGCCTGACGAAAACGCACCCAATCGCTGGCCATGTGCTCCAAGATGTTCTCGCCGTGAACCAAGAAAGGCGACCGAGTGCGCTCCTCATAGGCTTGGACCAGCTCCGTGATCTGCTGCTCAATCTTCGGCAGCTTGCACCCAATCGCCTTCCGTTCGCGCTCCTCCTTCAGGAGCTGCCCACCGCGATTGTTGAATCGATTGGGCTCGTTCGCCTTCGCCTCCAAGGCGTCCATGCGAGCCCAGATCTCAGCCCGACTGGCGAACAACTCGAATATCTCCTTGTTGCTGTTGTAGAAGCTCTTCAGGTCATCCAGCTCCAGTTCGTGCAGCTCCAACAGATCCTCGTTGTACCACTCGTTGTAATAGTTGGAGAAGCGCTTTCGCTCCTGCTGCGACTTCAGTGTCAGGTCCCACCACTCCTTGATCTCCAGGCGCAGCTGCTCGATGAACGTCTTCAGGTTCTGGCTGCGCAGCTGCTGACAGCGCTGCAGCTCCTCGTTGAGCACATCATAAGTCCGCTGCGTATACTCTGTGGCCTCACGCACTCGCCGCATGGCAAACTCATCCGTCTCCTGCAGACGCTCCCAGAGCACGTGAATCTTCTGCCTCATCTCATCCACGCGTTCATGCAGCTCCACAACCTGCGCGGCGAACTCCTGTTGCATGAAGCGCAATCTCTCAAAGATATCCGGAGTGAGACACTGATTCGCCTGACTCAACAGACGCTCGTCTGCAGCAGTCTGTGGCAGCAACTCCAGCACCTTCATGTCCTGCTTGATCTGACTGCGCAGCTGGAACAGCTCCTCCATCCGACGAGTGCGCTCCGCCCGCAAGCGGGACAGGTGCTCCGAGAAGGCCAGCATCTCCTGCGGCTTGGGCAGAGGATCAGCCAGCAGAGGACGCGGCTGCTCGCCCAGCTCCTCGCACAACTGCTCCTGCTGCAGAAGCAACTCACAGATCTCGGCACGACGCTCACGCAGCTCCTCACGCAGATGTTCGATACTCTCGTCCAACTTCTGCTGCCAGACTGTCAACGGCATGTCCTCTGGCATCTCTCCCACATCCACACTCCTGTGCAGCAGACGTGTAACCTCTGCGGCCTCCTCTCGCAGTGCACAAATGCCCTCCCTGATCAGCTTCTCCTTTCCATCTGATTCTGCCAATAGGTCTGTGAAAAAGTTGCACACGTGCTCCTCCAATTTGTGCATCAACTCCTGGCAATATTCCGTGTCAAACATATGCGACCACTTGCTGTGCAGTTGATCGACGTGTTTACTGGTTGTTTCCAATATTACTCTCTTTATTGTCATCGGTTGATCCTCCATGGTTCAATTTGTTTATTTAATTTAATCTTACAGTTTTGTTTTTATTCTTATTATAAAAAACAAAATTCACAATCAAAAAGTGACGCCACATCAATCGAACATTCGGTAAATTTAAAACATGTCTTAGTGCTGCCACCTTTTCAAAATGACTTCTGTTATGTGAAGAGCATTTAAAACATATTTTATTAAAATTGTATGAAAATATGTTTTACATTTTCTGCAAATAAAAATTACAGGTTCAAAGACGATGAAAATGCCCTTTGGGCCAAAATTATATTATTGGGATATATCTTGACATAATCGAATCGCGAAATCGTCGTCCCAAGGATGAAAATAACGCTTAAAGGACATTTCGTCCTTTGGTTCTATGGAATTTTAAAAGTCCTGGTCCTAACAAGAGTATTGACACCAAGTTTGTCAGGATCGGACAATAAACACACATAAATGCTCAGAAAATGAATTTTTCAACTCAAAAAGCGCGGACCAGGAATGCATTTTAGAACTATCAGGGGTGCCATAGAAATCGCTTTCGCTTGAATTTCACGTATATTTCATACAAATTTAGGTGAAATTCAAGCGAAAGCGATTTCTGTGGCACCCCTGTATGGTTTCTTCGTGAAAACATCTTAGAACTGACCATAGATTACGAAAATGGGTTACCATTTTTTGTGAAACAAATCGATGCACTCTAATGTACATACATATGTATTTACAGTTAATAGCGAATATTTGTGTATCATTAACTCAAGAATAGTGTTTTTTGACTTGTGACAGTCTTCTTTTGAATATTGGACATATTGAGTTCAATAAATCAAATTAAATCAAATGAATTATTTTTAATTGCCATAACTATGAAGTGCCTGAAAAAGTACCTCAAATCCATCGGCACAAACCAGGCGTATAGCGCTGACGACGAGGAAAATGTTGTTGAATTTGACAAGCAGTTACAATCTCTTGATTAATAAAACAAAATACCATCAACTTAAAATAGCTTTACATATGGCTTTATTCTAATATTTTCTAGACTTTTCTAGCTTGTTAAAATGCAAATCAAGCTTTTCCAGACCCTCAAGAGATGGCAACACTGGTCACTTCACAGAGTTCTAAACTAAATTAAATGCTAGGCGCGCTGTAAAACAGCTGTGAAACATTTATCGCGGATCTAAATCAAATTACAATCAGCTTCAGGAATTCCTCTGATAAGTTACATATGTAGGTTGTTTTCTTTGCGATTATACTTCAATTGAGTAGTAAATAAGTACATATATAATCAATATAAAAAACAACAGGAAAATATAACTATGCATTAGATCCAATTATTTTCAAACAAATGTTCACGAATATAAATTGTTAGTATAAAACATGATAATGTATTTAATATGATAATGTACAAACACAAATTTATCGACATACATATGTACATACATATGTATGTCTCAAAGTTTAATCAATTACTTTCAAATAATTATTCATATAATAATGATTATCAGCTTAGAAGGCAGCGGCAAGGACCACCTGCAATGCCATATAGGCTGTGGCTAACAGTGCCACAAAAAAGGCAAGAGCACGAGCTGGTTGGGGCACTACCACAACGGCATACACCAAGGTGTGCGTGATGCGCGCGATGCCAACGGCACGGAATAAATTGATTGCCAGGAATGCACTAGGGTTCGTCAAAGTGTATAGCAAGCCGATAATAAAGAAAGGCAGAATGTTCTCGAGATCATTGCGATGTGCACGACGCACACGCTCCACGTTGGGGTCATCAAATTTAACCTTCAGCTTTGGCGACATCAAATCCTCCGGATTGGCAAATGTCTGAAAAGAGCCGAACGAACAACATGTTAAATTCTGAACAAGCTTGAGCGCTTTCACCGTGATTGGACTTTGACCCAGCAACCAAACGGTGCCCGGCTTACCTTTGTCTTCATGCGCTGTATAGCCGTTAGCAAGGCCATTGCCAACATTTTAATCACCAAAACACCGGCCCAGAACGTATAGCTCTTGAACACAGGGTTATTTAGACTTAATAGTTCTAAACTCATATTTGCTTTGACTTGGAGTTATTTTCACAAATTTTTTAGACGACCGCCTCTGTGTGATGCACACTTTCAACTGGCAAGAGCGCATCAAAAATTCTTAGTTTATACATATGCATGTATGTAAGTATGTATATGCCGGTCACTGTTGCTCTCTCGAGCTCGTTCGTGCTTTGCTCACCGAGTGATAGCTAACAGCTCTATATACATATTAACATAAGTTTATGCTTGCATTTGTATATGTTTGGCTTTACAAATGTATATGTATGTGGCGCGTGTGTGTATATTTTAGGTTAAAGTATATTAAAATCGCCTAGTCACACTGACAGCACCAAACCAAACCAAAACTTACCAAACTAATGAATCGCCACAGACCGGTCAATATGCTCATAGCAAACATTTTGAGCACCAGCAGTGCAGTCCAGCCCATATAACAGCGGAACACCTCGTTGTCCAATGAGATTAGTTCGTGATGCAGTGACATTGTGACTCTTTCAGATGCACTTGACGACTGTAATTGAATCTCTATCTGAGCCGTTTTAAAAGCTACACGCCCTTACACGAATATTCTATAAAAATCGTATTCACTTAACGTACATAAGTCAAAGTTGTTGCAAAGTTGTTTTCCGGTTAAATAACACTAGGTAACTGACAGATTCGAACTTTGACAAAACACCTTTTTTTTATTTTGACGGAAAATGCAACTATGTATGTTATTACTATGAGAATTAAAATGTTATAACAATATTTTCGAATTTTGTTAAAACAAAAAAATCATAATTTGTTGAATTGGCAAATTGAAATGTATCTGTTAAACTATAGATTTTTATTTAAAGCTATGCATGAAGTTAGAGAAATAAGTGCAATTTTGTTCCCTAGTGTAATCGGAATTAAATTTATACATTTAATTTCTAGAATCTACTATAAGCATATGATTGTTAACTAAAATCTTATAAAAAAAAAACCTCTTTACGAGGCAAGGGCGTCGGCAGGGGGGGGGCCGTTGCCCCCCTACAATTATAACTTTACCATATTTAGCTTCTGAAATCCAATCAGAGTAGGCTTTAGGACTGCGATTATTTTGTGGCAATTTGTCTGTAGCCCTGCTATATCGATTGCTAATAATTGCTAAAATAAAAAATTTACAATATGACAAAAAAAAATGTTTGCTTCTCATGTCCCAATGCACTTTTCTTATGGACTTTGGCCCGCTAAACACGCAAATCGTACCTAAAATTTATTTTCATGGAAGCGTTTTCAAAATATTAATTTTTTCGGAATTTTCGAAGTTTCTCCGACATTTTAGAGTATACCACGAGATCCAATTAACCGATGTGGCGAAAAACGCTGGTTTGTATGCCAGCTGTATGATATAGTCGAACGATTTCTATAAGGTACTAGAATATTTTCAGTCTGCAAGTTTGGTTAAGATATCTCAAAAAACAACATAAATGTTTATACTTAATCTAAATTTTCGATAAATAGTTCCAATGGCAGCTATTTTGTACGAAAAAATTTTTGGTTGTTTGAGAAAACTTAACGAATCTGACAAAATACTTTATGTTAAACACTTAAAATAAATTTTACCTTTGCGATATCTAATTTTCTGGGACAATTTGTCTCGAGCTTCTAAACAACTACTTAAGCCGATCTCAAAACTACACATAGTATATGAAAGAAGGTTGTAGAGGAATGAGTAACCTTTAATTTGGGAGCGTTTTTGTCACATCGGGTAATTAGCTCTCGTGGTATACTCTAAAATGTCGCAGAAACTTCGAATATTCGGCAAAAAGTTAATATTTCGAAAAAGCTTCCATGGAAAAAATTTTAAGTGCGATTTTCGTGTTTATGGGCCAAAGTCTATAAGAAAAGTGCACAGAGACATGAGAAGCGAAGTGAAAATGTGAAAAAAAATATTTTGGCCCCCCCCTCATTGAGAAGCTGCCGACGCCCTTGTTACGAGGTAAAAGTCTAGTGACAAAAATATTTTCATGCCCCAAATACGAATAATATTAAGTTTTACATATAAATTTAAAAAAAAAATGTATGTTTCATATATGAAAAAACGCGAATGTATAAACTACAATATATTAAAATTAAAAAAAAATCGTTAGGGGCGTTTTCTCAAAAAACGCCAAAATCTGGGCACAAAATACCTTATTTTACCTGAAGCTGCTTACCTATGTTCTTAAAACAATACTATGCCTAAGAGCCCTTCAAAATACCGATATATAGAATATATAGAACATATCTGTAGCTTCTATCGTTTGGATACTGTGGGGGTTTCAAACTTGGCGGTTTTTAGCGATTTTTCGAAAAAGTGGTAGAACAAAAGTTTGTAGATTCTTGATCGGGAACAAGTCCTCATTTACCCTTCAAAGCTAAGTATATTAACGTTTTGATACAAACAAAGAAGTGGACTGACTTTTCATATTATTTTCGGAAGGCCATTTTGGATTATAATAGTAAAAAATCAAAAAGGCTCCAAAGCACAGTGTAAGATTTTGCCAATCTAGGGGGACTTAATTCAATAGCAGTCGTTATTCAAAAGCTATCGTCTTGAAATTTGAAGTGAATGTTCGAATATCCCCAAAGAAATTTTTGAAATAAAATTAAAAGTGGACGTGGCAGTTTAAAGGGCGTAAAATATGGAAAAACCAGGAAATTCTTAATTTTTTAGCACACAAACCGCAATTAGAAAAAACTAACTTTTTTATCAAAAAAGTATCAGGTTAGTATTTTGTTTTTTTTTTTTTTTTTGCTTGTTACTTCAAAATTATTGGCCGAATAAATAAAAAATTGGTTTTGTTTTAAAGATAATTAATTTATTGAAAGAAAAAATAAACTTTTATATTTTTCACAATTTTTTAAATTAAAAAAACAACAAAATAAAGTTGATAAAAGGGCTAGGCGAAATTATTTTTTGCAAATTTAATAAAAAAAAAAAACTGAACTGGAATCTTAATTTTTGACACTAGATAGACCATAAAATAAAAATTTGACGGTTTGAGGTTAAAGGCAGGACATCAATGTTATAATCAACGTCTTTTATTGTGCCCTGAAGCCAACTTGCATTATTGGTCATAAATCTGGATATATCTCTCCTAGATTTACTCTACCTCGACTCAAATTCATGGCACATGTTTGATAAGTGCATCTTTAACTTTATATAATCATTACCATTGCCAAAAATCATCGCTGCATGCTCTAGGACTGAGTTAAGCTTACCGGCTCTTAAGGTACTTGACCAAACCTGGAAAAACTGTGCGCGTGTTATTGCACTCATTGCTAAATTGAAGTCCTTTGGGCAAAATATGGGCAAAATTTTATTTCTGATCCTGATTCAGAATGATATTCCCCAAACGATGTATGTTTTGGTTGATTTGAATACGATTGAGCCCATCTAGTTTTTTTCCATCAAAAATAGAATATTGTTAAAAAATTTACTTACTTTTTGGCACTTATTTTCAACAAATAATAAAAATTTTCAGGGCCACTTTTAAAATACCTTTTTGTTGCTAAAAACCAATAATGATCCAAAAATGATAGGAAAAATAAATTTGACTGCTCACAGTGACCATACGATCTAATTAAAAAGACTAAACTTTGTCCACTGTTGTGCGATGCAATTTTCCATGCATTTCACATGCACCGGTTTAAGAACCGCTATTTTCGGAATACAAATTTTATGTTTCGTTTTGTGCTTGTTTTCGCAACATTTGAACATTTTTTAATTGACTTCCAAAAGCTCATTGACCTTAAAAAACATTTTTTTTTTTCAATTAAGTCCCTCTAGATTGGCAAAATCTTACACTGTGCAACGGCCCCATTTGCTCCAATCGTTTAAATTTTGCCCCTCCCACTAACACCTGTTTATCTCATGAACCAGGTGAGTTTCCAAAAGCCTTAGTATGCACATTTGTTAGTTGAAGTGATACTTTTCGTGCTGCTTTCGTCACTAGCGCGCACTGCCGTCCGCAGTGATGTCGTCGTCCACTTGCATGTTAATGAAGATAAATAAACGGTGCAGTTGGGAGGAATCGGTTACGTGATACAAAACAAAAATAAAATTATCCATACAGGGTATAGTTGCATTACACCTGAAACTTAAAAAGACTATCAGACGGACGAGGCTAAATCGATGCCAAATAAAAATAATTGTACTTTACGATTTGGGACATGACTTTATCTATTTAAATAACTTTCCACAAAGCACACAGCCATACAGGGTATAAAATGCGTATCACAATGTCGACTATTAACTATGCTTTCGGTCACGTGAATGACAGCTATTAAATGAAAATACAAAAGCTAACAAATTGCTGTAATTACGCTAACTTGAAAACAAAAAGTTAATCATTTTCGAATTAGTTCAAAACCTGCGAATTAGTAAGAAGGGCTGAAGTCGCGCGAACTCGACTATGAAAAACCCCTGTCCCTGTCCTAAAATAAATATAATATTTCAAATGATCAACTATAAAATCTTCATGAAAAATTTCACTTTCTTAAATATATACACTCAGCGCTTACTCAAATATGCCACCCTAAAATGAAGTATGTCCATAATTGAAGTCAGTCCACGCTAGTGACGAAAGCATTACGAAGAATGGAAAACCTGCTACGACTGTCCGATTGGATCGAATTATATACCGATCGAAAGGTATAGTAATAACTAACAAAACTGAAAACTAAGACTTTTGGGAACTCACCTGTTTCGTAAGATAAGGGGGTGGAAGTGGGAGGGGCCAAGTTTACTTGGTTACATTTTTTTCATTTCTTATTATTTTTATCAAAAACACGCGTCGAATGACATCATCAATTAAATTGAAAATTGTTAATTATCTTCTCATAATTAGATAAAAAGTCAGCTTGCCTGTTTGTTTAGATGTGGATTAAAAACGGTAGTTTAGCCGCTAAAATGTATACCCCCACAGTTTCCAAACGACAGAAGCTACAGATTTGTTCTATATGTCATTGGAAAGCTAAAACTTTTTTCTTAAGTACTATACATAGGTAAACAGCTACAGGTCAAAAAGTGTTTTTCATCCTACATTTTGGCGATTTTTATAAATTTGACTCTAACGATTTTTATCAATTTTCAATATGTTTGATCAGTATATTTTTATCTTGGTAAAGAAATGTATTCCTATGAACCCATAATGATTCGTACTACTATTTTTACTTTTGGCTGTAGTTGGTAGCAAAATTTTTACTTTTGAACTAGGTGAGATATCATTCTGAAATTTAAATTATATATATCAAGAAATTGTTGTCAACATAATACAACTACGGGTAATATAAGAAGGGGCTTAAATAAAACAAAAACTCCAAAAATCCGATGGATTACTTGTTAAGAAAACCATAAAATATCGAATGTATCTGATAGCTTATGATTTGACCTTGTCCGCGATACTAGCTTCTTATCTCCACATTGGTATTGGTGTGAACATTTGAATATCATTATCAAAATTTCTACACCCTAGATTCTACGGCAAGGGTGTGGTGACGACTAATGAAATAGAAAATCGAATAATTGACTCGTTGAACAACTAAGATGTCTTCCGCTTTTGAGCTACAATCAGTGTAGGAATATCTGCGTTTATTCTACTACTTACAATTTACGACTCCACAAGTTGTGTTGTGTATGTTGTTGTAGAGCGTTTTTAAAAAGTTTCGGGGCCCACCTCTGTTCTAGAGCAACCCCGAGAGTTTGATTTTATTTTTGTAATTGGGCCATTAAGAGACACAATGGCTGTACAAATTCTGGACAAAACTGTAGGAAAACCATCTCTAGTTCCAGTTTTAGTGCCTGTTGCATTTTAACTCAATCAGATTCAGATTCAGATACCGCGTTTCGTGTTCGCGAATTAAACTATACCCTTGCAGAGAGTATTCAAAGTTTGTCACCTAATGTGCAATGCATGACTCCGTAAAGTTTAAAACGGTCATAATTCAAATGCGATGGAAAGATACATACACTACTGGCCAAATTAATAAGTACACTCTTTTTTTTACTATATACGTAACAGCTATTGTAAGTCAAGTCTTCATATTTAAAAAATATATTTGGAAAGGTCATCTAAATTCCTTTTGAATGATGCATAACTTTCCTTAACCCATTAAGTACCCATTGAAATATTCGAATTTTAAAAAAAGTCAACTTTCAAAACTTTTTTCCTCGATTTCTTAAAAAAAATTTTGGGATGCAAAAACATTCTTCAAACAAATTAAGGAGTGACTGCAAAAAAAAAATTTTAAAAATCTTTAAAAATTATAAAAATATTAGCGAAAAGATTTTTGAAAATTTTTTTTGCAGTCACAATTAAAATTGTTTAAAGAATGTTTTTGCATCCCAACATTTTTTGTTTGAGCCCTAGGAAAAAAGTTTTGAAAGTTGACTTTTTTTAAAATTCGAATATTTCAATGGGTGCTTAATGGGTTAAGGAAAGTTATGTATCATTCAAACGGAATTTAGATTTACTTTAGATTTTTAGCTGGACAGTGTTTATGCATCTTTTTTATGGTCTTATAAAAACAACCTTTTAACAATTTTTTTTATTTTCATATGCTTCTGACATTTCAATTTTGTTAGAATGTTGTCATTATACACAAACTGGCTAAACTGGCGCTATTTTCAAAAAGTCATGTAACAAAAATTTCTAGATTTATGATTGGGAAAGCTGCACATTAATATATCAAAGCTATTCCAACGCTTTGATACAAACAGACAGACTGACTTTATCTCATTTGGGAAAGGCCACTAAAATTTCAAATCTTTGAGTATGACGAGTCGAATCAATACAAGCTTTTCCGTGTATCTTTTTTTCTGTGTCGATGAAAACTCGTCTGTTTTAAAGCTATCTTAATGAAACTTGGTACAGATACGTCTTTTTGGTTCAGACAGTATA